>JAMWET010003716.1:0-156083 GCA_024036415.1 Prochilodus magdalenae | reverse complement strand
AACTGTTTTCTCCTAACAAAGTTATTGTGGTGTATTTCTTTTACAGTGTGTCTTTTGAATAACACTGGGTATCAGTGCAGGTGTGAGGATCAGTATTTCTGGCCATGTAACAAGTGTTCCTTATATGGACACTGTGACAACGTTATTAGTGCCACATGTGGATGCATCACTGGTTTGCCAGATGACGGACAGTTCTGTCAACCAACGATAGAGCTGAAAAGTATGTATGAAGTGCAACATGAACATAGGCAGATTTGAAGGATATGGTTTTGTGATTATGCCCATATTAAATTGGGATTTGGAGTCCTTGGGACGTATGATTTTAATTGAATAACAAATGAATTTATTGTGACCTTAATTACTGCTGTCAGTTAAACCCCCTTAAATCTCAATATTCTCTACTTGAAAAGAGAAGTATTTTTGTGTTGTATTTATTTCTTACATACTTTTGTAAGATTTGCATTAATGCTACTGAAACCTATCTGGATCTGTGGTAATGTGATCAAAGTCCTTTTCTTTTTAACCTTAATATTGTTAATGTGGAACACAGTTGTTGTTTTTAGCATTGAGTGGTTTATTTTAATATATGTTATTTATGCATGTCTAATCAGCCGTTAAAATTATGGTTAATAACTTATTCCTAACTGAAAACATGTTGTATGTAGTCCAAGACAAATCTATACATGCACTGTAAGCAGTGAACCATTTAGAATTTTCAGGATGTACCTCATACTGAATTGTTTAAGTTCAATCAATAAGTGTTTTTCTAAACTTTCTAAACATCTGTAAAACTGTTATTAAATAATTTCTTTCTTTTTCTTTTTGTAATAGATAACACATGTCCAACAGGTATGTAATAGCACCTGAAATATATTTCTCAGTTTTCATCAAACCTCTTTTGTAATCTGTTTACAACATGTAGGTTTACATTGTATGAAGAAAGGCAGATTTTGCTTAACATTTCAAATTGTATATTCAGTACTTATTAGAAAAATAAATCTACATTATTTTATCCTTCAATGTAGAACACCATTATATCAGTGTTTCTCTAAATGTCTTTATTAAACATGTTTATGCAATTTCATATCATTTCAGTTTGCTGCAAACCCATTTATAACCTCTTGGTCCGGTATTTTCTTACAGTGGAGTTTTTCCTTTTGGATGTAAATAATTGTATTCCAAATTGTTTTTCTTTGTGTTATTTCCTGTAGTTTCTCCCACTGAGTATATGGTTGAGATTCAGGCTGATACAATGGATGCATCAATGCTCTATGGACTGAGAAATCTTTTGAAGACACTCTATTTACCCTTAACTATGGGTGACATTCAGATCACTGAAGTCAGTGTCACTACAGGTAAGTGTCCTTTATGTCTTTGCAGAAACACTTTGTTATAAAATGTTTCAGAAGATTTTAATTTGTTCAGCACTGCACTTCATTCTACAATTTGTTTCATTTATTTTCATAGTATTTTAATAATTATATTTGAAAAATATTGAGAAATATACAAATATACCCTGAGATGTTCTTTGTCGTGTATTAAAATGTGTTAAATTTACAGCATGTCTGTAACATGAAGCCCAGCAGAACTGTTTTCTCCTAACAAAGTTATTGTGGTGTATTTCTTTTACAGTGTGTCTTTTGAATAACACTGGGTATCAGTGCAGGTGTGAGGATCAGTATTTCTGGCCATGTAACAAGTGTTCCCTATATGGACACTGTGACAACGTTATTAGTGCCACATGTGGATGCATCAATGGTTTGCCAGATGACGGACAGTTCTGTCAACCAACGATAGAGCTGAAAAGTATGTATGAAGTGCAACATAAACATAGGCAGATTTAAAGGTTATGGTTTTGTAATTATGCCCATATTAAGTTGGGCTTTGGAGTCCTTAGGATGTATGATTTTAATTGAATAACAAATGAATTTATTGTGACCTTAATTACTGCTGTCAGTTAAACCCCCTTAAATCTCAATATTCTCTACTTGAAAAGAGAAGTATTTTTGTGTTGTATTTATTTCTTACATACTTTTGTAAGATTTGCATTAATGCTAGTGAAACCTATCTGGATCTGTGGTAATGTGATCAAAGTACTTTTCTTTTTAACCTTACTATTGTTAATGTGGAACACAGTTGTTGTTTTTAGCATTGAGTGGTTTATTTTAATATATGTTATTTATGCATGTCTAATCAGCCGTTAAAATTATGGTTAATAACTTATTCCTAACTGTAAACATGTTGTATGTAGTCCAAGACAAATCTATACATGCACTGTAAGCAGTGAACCATTTAGAATTTTCAGGATGTACCTCATACTGAATTGTTTAAGTTCAATCAATAAGTGTTTTTCTAAACTTTCTAAACGTCTGTAAAACTGTTATTAAATAATTTCTTTCTTTTTCTTTTTGTAATAGATAACACATGTCCAACAGGTATGTAGTAGCACCTGAAATATATTTCTCAGTTTTCATCAAACCTCTTTTGTAATCTGTTGACAACATGTAGGTTTACATTGTATGAAGAACGGCAGATTTTGCTTAACATTTCAAATTGTATATTCAGTACTTATTAGAAAAATAAATCTACATTATTTTATCCTTCAATGTAGAACACCATTATATCAATGTTTCTCTAAATGTCTTTATTAAACATGTTTATGCAATTTCATATCATTTCAGTTTGCTGCAAACCCATTTACAACCTCTTGGTCCGGTATTTTCTTACAGTGGAGTTTTTCCTTTTGGATGTAAATAATTGTATTCCAAATTGTTTTTCTTTGTGTTATTTCCTGTAGTTTCTCCCTCTGAGTATATGGTTGAGATTCAGGCTGATACAATGGATGCATCAATGCTCTATGGACTGAGAAATCTTTTGAAGACACTCTATTTACCCTTAACTATGGGTGACATTCAGATCACTGAAGTCAGTGTCACTACAGGTAAGTGTCCTTTATGTCTTTTCAGAAACACTTTGTTATAAAATGTTTTAGAAGATTTTAATTTGTTCAGCACTGCACTTCATTCTACAATTTGTTTCATTTATTTTCATAGTATTTTATTAATTATATTTGAAAATGCTTAGAAATACACAAATATACCCTGAGATGTTCTTTGTCATGTATTAAAATGTGTTAAATTTACAGCATGTCTGTAACATGAAGCCCAGCAGAACTGTTTTTTCCTAACAAAATTATTGTGGTGTATTTCTTTTACAGTGTGTCTTTTGAATAACACTGGGTATCAGTGCAGGTGTGAGGATAAGTATTTCTGGCCATGTAACAAGTGTTCCCTATATGGACACTGTGACAACGTTATTAGTGCCACATGTGGATGCATCAATGGTTTGCCAGATGACGGACAGTTCTGTCAACCAACGATAGAGCTGAAAAGTATGTATGAAGTGCAACATAAACATAGGTAGATTTGAAGGATATGATTTTGTGATTATGCCCATATTAAATTGGGCTTTGGAGTCCTTGGGACGTATGATTTTTATTGAATAACAAATGAATTTATTGTGACCTTAAGTACAGCTGTCAGTTAAACCCCCTTAAATCTCAATATTCTCTACTTGAAAGGAGAAGTATTTTTGTGTTGTATTTATTTCTTACATACTTTTGTAAGATTTGCATTAATGCTACTGAATCCTTCTGGATCTGTGGTAATGTGATCAAAGTACTTTTCTTTTTAACCTTAATATTGTTAATGTGGAACACAGTTGTTGTTTTTAGCATTGAGTGGTTTATTTTAATATATGTTATTTATGCATGTCTAATCAGCCGTTAAAATTACGGTTAATAACTTATTCCCAACTGAAAATATGTTGTATGTAGTCCAAGACAAATCTATACATGCACTGTAAGCAGTGAACCATTTAGAATTTTCAGGATGTACCTCATACTGAATTGTTTAAGTTCAATCAATGAGTGTTTTTCTAAACTTTATAAACGTCTGTAAAACTGTTATTAAATAATTTCTTTCTTTTTCTTTTTGTAATAGATAACACATGTCCAACAGGTATGTAATAGCACCTGAAATATTTTTCTGTTTTCATCAAACCTCTTTTGTAATCTGTTTACAACATGTAGGTTTACATTGTATGAAGAAAGGCAGATTTTGCCTAACATTTTAAATTGTATATTCAGTACTTATTAGAAAAATAAATCTACATTATTTTATCCTTCAATATAGAACACCATTATATCAGTGTTTCTCTAAATGTCTTTATTGAACATGTTTATACAATTTCATATCATTTCAGTTTGCCGCAAACCCATTTATAGCCTCTTGGTCCTGTATTTTCTTACAGTGGAGTTTTTCCTTTTGGATGTAAATATTTGTATTCCAAATTGTTTTTCTTTGTGTTATTTCCTGTAGTTTCTCCCACTGAGTATATGGTTGAGATTCAGGCTGATACAATGGATGCATCAATGCTCTATGGACTGAGAAATCTTTTGAAGACACTCTATTTACCCTTAACTATGGGTGACATTCAGATCACTGAAGTCAGTGTCACTACAGGTAAGTGTCCTTTATGTCTTTGCAGAAACACTTTGTTATAAAATGTTTTAGAAGATTTTAATTTGTTCAGCAATGCACTTCATTCTACAATTTGTTTCATTTATTTTCATAGTATTTTATTAATTATATTTGAAAATGCTTAGAAATACACAAATATACCCTGAGATGTTCTTTGTCGTGTATTAAAATGTGTTAAATTTACAGCATGTCTGTAACATGAAGCCCAGCAGAACTGTTTTTTCCTGACAAAATTATTGTGGTGTATTTCTTTTACAGTGTGTCTTTTGAATAACACTGGGTATCAGTGCAGGTGTGCGGATCAGTATTTCTGGCCATGTAACAAGTGTTTCCTATATGGACACTGTGACAACGTTATTAGTGCCACATGTGGATGCATCAATGGTTTGCCAGATGACGGACAGTTCTGTCAACCAACGATAGAGCTGAAAAGTATGTATGAAGTGCAACATAAACATAGGTAGATTTGAAGGATATGGTTTTGTGATTATGCCCATATTAAATTGGGCTTTGGAGTCCTTGGGACGTATGATTTTTATTGAATAACAAATGAATTTATTGTGACCTTAAGTACAGCTGTCAGTTAAACCCCCTTAAATCTCAATATTCTCTACTTGAAAAGAGAAGTATTTTTGTGTTGTATTTATTTCTTACATACTTTTGTAAGATTTGCATTAATGCTACTGAAACCTATCTGGATCTGTGGTAATGTGATCAAAGTACTTTTCTTTTTAACCTTAATATTGTTAATGTGGAACACAGTTGTTGTTTTTAGCATTGAGTGGTTTATTTTAATATATGTTATTTATGCATGTCTAATCAGCCGTTAAAATTACGGTTAATAACTTATTCCTAACTGAAAACATGTTGTATGTAGTCCAAGACAAATCTATACATGCACTGTAAGCAGTGAGCCATTTAGAATTTTCAGGATGTACCTCATACTGAATTGTTTAAGTTCAGTCAATGAGTGTTTTTCTAAACTTTGTAAACGTCTGTAAAACTGTTATTAAATAATTTCTTTCTTTTTCTTTTTGTAATAGATAACACATGTCCAACAGGTATGTAATAGCACCTGAAATATTTTTCTCAGTTTTCATCAAACCTCTTTTGTAATCTGTTGACAGCATGTAGGTTTACATTGTATGAAGAAAGGCAGATTTTGCTTAACATTTCAAATTGTATGTTCAGTACTTATTAGAAAAATAAATCTACATTATTTTATCCTTCAATATAGAACACCATTATATCAGTGTTTCTCTAAATGTCTTTATTAAACATGTTTATACAATTTCATATCATTTCAGTTTGCCGCAAACCCATTTATAGCCTCTTGGTCCGGTATTTTCTTACAGTGGAGTTTTTCCTTTTGGATGTAAATAATTGTATTCCAAATTGTTTTTCTTTGTGTTATTTCCTATAGTTTCTCCCACTGAGTATATGGTTGAGATTCAGGCTGATACAATGGATGCATCAATGCTCTATGGATTGAGAAATCTTTTGAAGACACTCTATTTACCCTTAACTATGGGTGACATTCAGATCACTGAAGTCAGTGTCACTACAGGTAAGTGTCCTTTACGCTTTGCAGAAACACTTTGTTATAAAATGTTTTAGAAGATTTTAATTTGTTTAGCACTGCACTTCATTCTACAATTTGTTTCATTTATTTTCATAGTATTTTATTAATTATATTTGAAAAATATTGAGAAATATACAAATATACCCTGAGATGTTCTTTGTCATGTATTAAAATGTGTTAAATTTACAGCATGTCTGTAACATGAAGCCCAGCAGAACTGTTTTCTCCTAACAAAGTTATTGTGGTGTATTTCTTTTACAGTGTGTCTTTTGAATAACACTGGGTATCAGTGCAGGTGTGAGGATAAGTATTTCTGGCCATGTAACAAGTGTTCCCTATATGGACACTGTGACAACATTATTAGTGCCACATGTGGATGCATCAATGGTTTGCCAGATGACGGACAGTTCTGTCAACCAACGATAGAGCTGAAAAGTATGTATGAAGTGCAACATAAACATAGGCAGATTTGAAGGATATGGTTTTGTAATTATGCCCATATTAAATTGGGCTTTGGAGTCCTTGGGATGTATGATTTTTATTGAATAACAAATGAATTTATTGTGACCTTAATTACTGCTGTCAGTTAAACCCCCTTAAATCTCAATATTCTCTACTTGAAAAGAGAAGTATTTTTGTGTTGTATTTATTTCTTACATACTTTTGTAAGATTTGCATTAATGCTAGTGAAACCTATCTGGATCTGCGGTAATGTGATCAAAGTACTTTTCTTTTTAACCTTAATATTGTTAATGTGGAACACAGTTGTTGTTTTTAGCATTGAGTGGTTTATTTTAATATATGTTATTTATGCATGTCTAATCAGCCGTTAAAATTACGGTTAATAACTTATTCCTAACTGAAAACATTTTGTATGTAGTCCAAGACAAATCTATACATGCACTGTAAGCAGTGAACCATTTAGAATTTTCAGGATGTACCTCATACTGAATTGTTTAAGTTCAATCAGTGAGTGTTTTTCTAAACTTTCTAAACGTCTGTAAAACTGTTATTAAATAATTTCTTTCTTTTTCTTTTTGTAATAGATAACACATGTCCAACAGGTATGTAATAGCACCTGAAATAATTTTCTCAGTTTTCATCAAACCTCTTTTGTAATCTGTTTACAACATGTAGGTTTACATTGTATGAAGAAAGGCAGATTTTGCTTAACATTTCAAATTGTATATTCAGTACTTATTAGAAAAATAAATCTACATTATTTTGTCCTTCAATATAGAACACCATTGTATCAGTGTTTCTCTAAATGTCTTTATTAAACATGTTTATACAATTTCATATCATTTCAGTTTGCCGCAAACCATTTATAGCCTCTTGGTCCGGTATTTTCTTACAGTGGAGTTTTTCCTTTTGGATGTAAATAATTGTATTCCAAATTGTTTTTCTTTGTGTTATTTCCTATAGTTTCTCCCACTGAGTATATGGTTGAGATTCAGGCTGATACAATGGATGCATCAATGCTCTATGGATTGAGAAATCTTTTGAAGACACTCTATTTACCCTTAACTATGGGTGACATTCAGATCACTGAAGTCAGTGTCACTACAGGTAAGTGTCCTTTATGTCTTTTCAGAAACACTTTGTTATAAAATGTTTTAGAAGATTTTAATTTGTTCAGCACTGCACTTCATTCTACAATTTGTTTCATTTATTTTCATAGTATTTTATTAATTATATTTGAAAAATATTGAGAAATATACAAATATACCCTGAGATGTTCTTTGTCGTGTATTAAAATGTGTTAAATTTACAGCATGTCTGTAACATGAAGCCCAGCAGAACTGTTTTCTCCTAACAAAGTTATTGTGGTGTATTTCTTTTACAGTGTGTCTTTTGAATAACACTGGGTATCAGTGCAGGTGTGAGGATCAGTATTTCTGGCCATGTAACAAGTGTTCGGTATATGGACACTGTGACAACATTATTAGTGCCACATGTGGATGCATCAATGGTTTGCCAGATGACGGACAGTTCTGTCAACCAACGATAGAGCTGAAAAGTATGTATGAAGTGCAACATAAACATAGGCAGATTTGAAGGATATGGTTTTGTAATTATGCCCATATTAAATTGGGCTTTGGAGTCCTTAGGATGTATGATTTTTATTGAATAACAAATGAATTTATTGTGACCTTAATTACTGCTGTCAGTTAAACCCCCTTAAATCTCAATATTCTCTACTTGAAAAGAGAAGTATTTTTGTGTTGTATTTATTTCTTACATACTTTTGTAAGATTTGCATTAATGCTACTGAAACCTATCTGGATCTGTGGTAATGTGATCAAAGTACTTTTCTTTTTAACCTTAATATTGTTAATGTGGAACACAGTTGTTGTTTTTAGCATTGAGTGGTTTATTTTAATATATGTTATTTATGCATGTCTAATCAGCCGTTAAAATTACGGTTAACAACTTATTCCTAACTGAAAACATGTTGTATGTAGTCCAAGACAAATCTATACATGCACTGTAAGCAGTGAACCATTTAGAATTTTCAGGATGTACCTCATACTGAATTGTTTAAGTTCAATCAGTGAGTGTTTTTCTAAACTTTGTAAACGTCTGTAAAACTGTTATTAAATAATTTCTTTCTTTTTCTTTTTGTAATAGATAACACATGTCCAACAGGTATGTAATAGCACCTGAAATATTTTTCTCAGTTTTCATCAAACCTCTTTTGTAATCTGTTTACAACATGTAGGTTTACATTGTATGAAGAAAGGCAGATTTTGCTTAACATTTCAAATTGTATATTCAGTACTTATTAGAAAATTAAATCTACATTATTTTGTCCTTCAATATAGAACACCATTATATCAGTGTTTCTCAAAATGTCTTTATTAAACATGTTTATACAATTTCATATCATTTCAGTTTGCCGCAAACCCATTTATAGCCTCTTGGTCCGGTATTTTCTTACAGTGGAGTTTTTCCTTTTGGATGTAAATAATTGTATTCCAAATTGTTTTTCTTTGTGTTATTTCCTATAGTTTCTCCCACTGAGTATATGGTTGAGATTCAGGCTGATACAATGGATGCATCAATGCTCTATGGATTGAGAAATCTTTTGAAGACACTCTATTTACCCTTAACTATGGGTGACGTTCAGATCACTGAAGTCAGTGTCACTACAGGTAAGTGTCCTTTATGTCTTTTCAGAAACACTTTGTTATAAAATGTTTTAGAAGATTTTAATTTGTTCAGCACTGCACTTCATTCTACAATTTGTTTCATTTATTTTCATAGTATTTTATTAATTATATTTGAAAAATATTGAGAAATATACAAATATACCCTGAGATGTTCTTTGTCGTGTATTAAAATGTGTTAAATTTACAGCATGTCTGTAACATGAAGCCCAGCAGAACTGTTTTCTCCTAACAAAGTTATTGTGGTGTATTTCTTTTACAGTGTGTCTTTTGAATAACACTGGGTATCAGTGCAGGTGTGAGGATCAGTATTTCTGGCCATGTAACAAGTGTTTCCTATATGGACACTGTGACAACGTTATTAGTGCCACATGTGGATGCATCAATGGTTTGCCAGATGACGGACAGTTCTGTCAACCAATGATAGAGCTGAAAAGTATGTATGAAGTGCAACATAAACATAGGCAGATTTGAAGGATATGGTTTTGTAATTATGCCCATATTAAATTGGGCTTTGGAGTCCTTGGGATGTATGATTTTTATTGAATAACAAATGAATTTATTGTGACCTTAAGTACTGCTGTCAGTTAAACCCCCTTAAATCTCAATATTCTCTACTTGAAAAGAGAAGTATTTTTGTGTTGTATTTATTTCTTACATACTTTTGTAAGATTTGCATTAATGCTACTGAAACCTATCTGGATCTGTGGTCATGTGATCAAAGTACTTTTCATTTTAACCTTAATATTGTTAATGTGGAACACAGTTGTTGTTTTTAGCATTGAGTGGTTTATTTTAATATATGTTATTTATTCATGTCTTATCAGCCGTTAAAATACTGTTAATAACTTATTCCTCACTGTAACATGTTGTATATAGTCCAAGACAAATCTATACATGCACTGTAAGCAGTGAACCATTTAGAATTTTCAGGATGTACCTCATACTGAATTGTTTAAGTTCATTCAATGATTGTTTTTCTAAACTTTATAAACGTCTGTAAAACTTTTATTAAATAATTTCTTTCTTTTTCCTTTTGTAATAGATAACACATGTCCAACAGGTATGTAATAGCACCTGAAATATATTTCTCAGTTTTCATCAAACCTCTTTTGTAATCTGTTTACAACATGTAGGTTTACATTGTATGAAGAAAGGCAGATTCTGCTTAACATTTCAAATTGTATATTCAGTACTTATTAGAAAAATAAATCTACATTATTTTATCCTTCAATTTAGAACACCATTATATCAGTGTTTCTCTAAATGTCTTTTTAAACATGTTTATACAATTTCATATCATTTCAGTTTGCAGCAAAACCCATTTATAGCCTCTTGGTCCTGTATTTTCCCACAGTGAATTTTTTCTTTTGGATGTATATAATTTTATTTTAAAAAATGTGTGTGTGTTATTTCCTGTAGTTTCTCCCACTGAGTATATGGTGGAGATTCAGGCTGATACAATGGATGCAATGATGCTCAATGGACTGAGAAATCTTTTGAAGATACTCCATTTACCATTAACTATGGGTGACATTCAGATCACTGAAGTCAATGTCACTACAGGTAAGTGTCCTTTATGTCTTTGCAGAAACACTTTGTTATAAAATGTTTTAAAAGACTTTAATTTGTTCAGCACTGCACTTAATTCTACAGTTTGTTTAATTTATTTTCATAGTATTTTATTAATTATTTTTGAAAATGCTTAGAAATACACAAATATACCCTGAGATTTTCTTTGTCGTGTATTAAAATGTGTTAAATTTATAGTATGCATGTTACATGAAGCCCAGCAGAACTGTTTTCTCCTAACAAAGTTATTGTGGTGTATTTCTTTTACAGTGTGTCTTTTGAATAACACTGGGTATCAGTGCAGGTGTGAGGATCAGTATTTCTGGCCATGTAACAAGTGTTCCCTATATGGACAATGTGACAACGTTATTAGTGCCACATGTGGATGTGTTAATGGTTTGCCAGATGACGGAAAGTTCTGTCAACCAACGATAGAGCTAAAGAGTATGTATGAAGTGCAACATAAACATAATGTGTAAATAAGATTTGAAGGACATGTTGTTTGATATTAAATTGTTAATACAGTTAATAAGTCAAATTATGATGCTTCAACATAGTATTTAATGTTCACTCCAAAATAACATACTGATGGTAAACAATAAACAATTCAAATGTTTTTGGATTTAGTCATACTGATATGTTAAAATTGAAATGACAGGTTATATCAGCTTTTTTAAATACGTAAGTATAAATAAGTACTTTTAAATAATTGTGATTTTTTTTCTTTTTTTAATAGATGAAACCTGTACACCAGGTATGTAATGACATCTGAAATATATTTGTCACTTTTCAGCATGCATAATTGGTAATGTACTTGCCATATGTAGTTTTATATTTCAGGAATTGCAGTTTTTACTCACCTTTAAATATGATAAAATATATTATAAATATGATAAATATATGATTTTTCAGCTTTAAAAATTCTTCAACACATTTTGAATAATAATTGAGTTTTCTGCTTGTATTTTGTGATTACTGGTAATGTTCTACAGTTTTACTAGTCAAGTATTTGTTTCCTACAGTTATACTCTTTGCCTTTTGCTACAAAGTACAGTACATTAATGAGCAAAGACTTACATAAAACAATGCCTGAATAAGTGCAAAATATGCAAATATGTACTAGTACCAGAATTAAAATGTCATGGTTTTAAAATGTTTATTGCGACAATAGAATAGACCACTTCAAGGCTTTTTTGAGATTTATGTTTTCTATTGATAATAGTCCACATTTATTGTAATTTAGGCTATTACTTTTATGCCTTAATTAAAATTACTAAAAATCAATAGACTATGTCTGTGCAACCAACAAATACTAGAATATTCTAGTTTAAAGTGTCACTGAAAGACCCTCTGAACTTCTGTCTTACAAGCTGCAGTGTCCAGGCAAAATGCAGAGTGTAAACATACTCGGTAACTTTAGCCTGTTAAGCAAAAAGAGAGATTTAAGAATTTGATTCGATTTTCAGCTTACTCTTTCAATCTTTTAGGCAAAAGACAATGTAAGTTAAGTCCTCAGTAATAACCTTTAGTACAGAAGATTCTAAAATTGATAATAAATGAAATAAATAATAAATAAATAATAGAAAACTTAAAAAACTCAAAATGAATTGATATACATTATGTCTTGAACCAATGAACTGATCCAAAAAGACAGAAAGATGTTGCATTATTTTTTGCAAGTAAAAAGGAAAGAAGTACCATGCACATGTAAGAGCAATGTAGATGATTTAAACTTGCAAATATATGTTACCATGGTCTCAGATCCTAATTAGCTTATTAGGACTAAGACTTGCTCTCAGTCATCATTAAGAAAGGTCCGGCAATGCATATTTCAAAGCTTTATAAATACTGGGACTCCTCAAATCACATTTAGCAGAAGAATGTTTGAAGTAAAGGACACAGAATTTCATGAAAAATTGTCCTACTGTTAACCATGGGAGTGGGTTGATCATGCTTTGGGCTTGTGTTGTAACCAGTGGCATTGGGAACATTTTACTGGTATGGAGTAGAATGGATTTAATAAAATACTAGTAAAGTGTAAGCAAACTTTACACCATTCGTAAAAAAGCTGAGATTAAAAGAGCGTGGGTTCTACAATGGGATAATATAAAAGTTCCTAAAAATCCACAATATTCAAATTAATTTCTAGCCATATATTTCTTTACTTTTTTTTAAATATCCCTTACCAAGTATGTGTGTAATAGCTAACAAAACCATTAGAAGCAAATATGGTTAAATTTAAAATATCCATTTCTGATTCTGCCAGTCATATCATAACTTTCCTAGCTGCAAACACACTACAGCACTGGGGTAAGTTTCCTGAAAGTACCAGTTTTAGCAAACAAGATTCAACGCATGTTTCGCAAAGAGCTTTGCAATGCCAAGCTTAACAAATGAGAACTTTGTTGACTCCTTCCCCAAAACAGCATGCTCATTTGAACCTCAAACATCGGTTTAGCTCAAATACAGTATTTAATCAGTAATACCCCTGAAAAACGGAAATGTATTTAAAACAATATAATTACACAAATTATGAATGACGTTTCTTCAGGCAATTCTACGTCATTCTCGTCATATTCCTCTTAATCACGAGAAAGGCGAATGCCACCCTATGCTGCCATATCATGTAACATAGTGCACACACCACTGACAGCACTGCAGCGATCAGTTGTAAATCTTGAACCGAATTTTAAATCTCCCGGCCTGTTTGCAAGTCCATTCTAAATGTTAAGCGCATGGGCATCACCAATTGTCTGCATGAATTTACTTGTAACTTTTAACAGTGCTAACTAAAATAGCCTTATTAATAAAGCAATCTGTTATTTTGACGTTTGATTAAGCAATTTGTATACTAAACCACAATAAACTTAATCAATAGTAATAAACTCTTTCAAGGATTCTAAACTACTTTTTTAGAAACAGACAAACCAGACAAAGTCTAATCTTTGCATCAGTTTAGGCAATTTCAGTATCTATACCACACTGACCTAAACTGAAGCTGAAGCTTAAGCAAACATCTGAAGGTTTTTACCATGGCCATCAGAGTCCACTGACGTAAACATTGTTGAAAATATGTGCATACACTTTAAAAGAGCAGTACATGAGACAGTCCAAAAATCTCAACGAGCCAGAATCCTGTTGCAAGGAAAAATAAGTGACAATCCCACAAACAAGAATTAAAATACTTTTTGTAGCTGGCTACAAAAAACATGAGATACTTCCCAAAAAAGTACTGACCATGCCCAGTGGTTTTTTCCTTTTTTGTTGTTTTGAAATTGTAAGGTGGATATAAAGATGTGTCATTTTTACCTTAATGCTTCTTGGTTATTTACTTAACTTTTCATAGTAACAGAAATCTTGTCTTGTCGAGTTTAAACTTTGGCATACCACTTAATATTTAATGTGGGGCAGAACATTTCTGTAATGCTTTACATATATAACTCTTAACTAATGATAAAGGCATAATCAAAATAATCTTTTGTAGGCTAGTCTATGCAGTTCTTCTCATCATAGTGCACTCATTCTATAAGGATTTTGTTTCACACATACTTTGCAACATTGCAACATTTTGCAGTCTTTTTATTTCTACCACAGGGACCCCGACTCCAAGCATTACTACACCAATTTTTCCAATTACTATAGAGGTCACTACTCTGAACACTACTACAGAGATCCCTGCTACAAGCATCTCCACAGAGACCACTACTCAAAGGACCACTGCTCCAAACACTACAACAGAGACCACTGCTACGAGCACTTCCACAGAGACCTCTACTCCAAGCACTACCACAGAGACCACTACTCGAAGTACTACCACAGAGACCACTACTCCAAGCACTACAACAGAGACCACTACTCCAGTCACTACCACAGAGATCACTACTCAAAGGTCTACCCCTGCACCAAGCGCAACCACAATGGCAAATGCTCCAGTCACACCATCAGATAACCAAGGTACAGTTTAAAAATGTCTTTTGTCTTTGTTTACACACAGGTCAAAATAACAGTGCAAACCTCACTCATTTGTGGCTTAGTAAATGTGGTACAAGTATTCATTATTAGGGTCCTAGCACGTAGTGCCCTATTGTATTTGTTAGGATTTTTCTTCTTCTTCTTCTTCTTCTTCTTATTAGGGTCCTAGCACGTAGTGCAGGGACCCTATTGTGTTTGTTAGGATTTTTAGGGTCCTAGCACGTAGTGCAGGGACCCTATTGTATTTGTTAGGATTTTTCTTCTTCTTTAGGGTCCTAGCACGTAGTGCAGGGACCCTATTGTATTTGTTAGGATTTTTCTTATTAGGGTCCTAGCACGTAGTGCAGGGACCCTATTGTATTTGTTAGGGTTTTTCTTCTTCTTCTTCTTCTTCTTCTTCTTCTTTTTCTCGGCTGAAACGCGTTGTAGAGCAAAGACCGTAAGGCCTAGAGACACCAAACTTGGACTGAAGGTACAGTAGGGGTGAAATGACTCGGCCACACAGAATGGCACCAACTGGCCTCAAGGTGGCGCTATAGCACACCAAAACGCGTTTTGGCCTATAACTCCTAAACCAAAATTTTGCCAGACAAAATGACATTTTTCACATGTTCCTTGGGTCAAAACCTATCACTTTGCCATTTGTACCATTAAGCTCCGCCTACTTAGATCTTTTTCTAATTAGCATAATATGCAAAACCTACTTTTGCAAACTAGTCTTAGGGTTTAAGCCCGAAAATTCTGAAAAAAATCTCAAAAAATTCTCCAGACACTGATCCTCAATAATTATCAAAAACATGTCGACTTTTGTAAACAAGATGGCCGACATATGCAAATTAACCCTTTCGAGAAAATACATAATTAATTAAAAATTCTGTAACTCAAAAATGGTTCACCCAAAAAATTTGAAACTTTGGAATTTGGTTCAGGACATGATTCTGAGGTGGCCTATCAAGATTGGTGCAGTTAGATTGATAGGTGGCGCTATAAAGGCTACATAACTGTTTCTCAGCAACCGTAACTCTGATTGAGCTGGAATTTTGTAGGCTTCATCTTTGACACAGTCTATAACTGAATCTTTAAGGACAATTTGATACATCAAAATTTATGGACGCCATTAGCCAATCAGCTTTCAGCAAGCATTTGACAGGCTTAACATTAACCAATCAGCATGAAACTTGATTGGTGTGTGTTTGGAGGCACTTTGTAACAGCCAGTAAAATTTCGAAAGATTTGGCCACAAGGTGGCGCTATTTTGGAAAATCAAGTATATCTCATAAAAATTCCACCCAAATCTAAAAAAAATGAATTTTTTTCATGCACTGTAGTATTCCAAACAACTTTGTAAATACAATTGTGTTAAAAAAATCCATAGTTATTTTTTAATCTTTAACGGTTTAAAAATGCTACTTTTCGAACTAGTCCCTGGATTTTGATCATAGCCGTTCCAAACTGGTCTTAAAATACTCTGTGGAGTCTCTAGGTAAATAATTATCAAAAAAAAGTTGACTTTTGTACTTAGCATGGTCTCTATAAATCAACAAACCAATTCGGCCTTGGAATTTACAGCCTATATTGCTATAACTCCTCAGTCTTTACTCAGATCAACTCAGTATTTTACAGACATGTGGCAACTAAGACTCTGATGGGATGTACAAAATTTCGCGCAGTTTGGCCTTTAGGGGGCGCTATAGCATCTAAAAACACTTAAAAATCACTAAAATGCTTATTACAATGTTATTACACAATCTATAGCCACAACTCTGATGTCATTTGATTCAGCTCTCAGTCCTGCACAACTTTGTAATTACATGTTGTGTCAGAAAATGGACTACTGCTCTGCTATTTTGACCTATTCGTTCAGAATTTACAGCTCATAAAACCAAGGGTTTTATAAGTTGTGGCACTATTTTGGAAAATCAAGTAAATCTCATATAAATTTCACCCTAATCGCAAATAAATGCATTCGTTTCATGCACTGGAGTATTCCAAACAACTTTGTAAATACAATTGTGTTAAAAAAATGCATAGTTATTTTTTAATCTTTAACTGTTCAAAAATGCTACTTTTCGAACTGGTCCCTGGATTTTTACCATAGCTTTTCCAAACTGGTCTTAAAATACTCTGTGGAGTCTCTAGGTAAATAATTATCAAAAAAAAGTTGACTTTTGCACTTAACATGGCTTCTATAAAACAACAAACCACCTTGGCCTTGGAATTTACAGCCTATATTGCTATAACTCTGCAGCCTTTACTTAGATCGACTCAATACTTTACAGTCATGTACAAACCAAGACTCTGAAGAGATGTACAAAAATTGGTGCAGTTTGACCTTTAGGGGGCGCTATAGCACCTAAAAACACTTAAAACACTTAAAATCACTAAAACGCTTATTACAATGTTATTACAAAATCTATTAACGAACTCCTGATGTCATTTGATTCAAGACTAGGTCCTGCACAACTTTGTAATTACATGTTGTGTCAGAAAATGGACTACTGGTCTGCTATTTTGACCTATTCGTTCAGAAATTACAGCTTATAAAAGCAAGGGTTAAAGGTCAATCTCAATGAAACTTGGTACGCATGTCCGTCTCAGGCCCTTGATCAATGATCTAAACACTTGGAGGCTTTTTGAATAATCCTAAGGATTTTAATCTCACTTCTGTGTGCCATAATTGTCCCTAATGCTATAAGGGCCTGTACACATAAGCCTCAGCCTCTATAATGTTAATAGACCACTGCTGATTATTTATGGTGAAAGAAGACCTGAAGATAAACTCCCACTTCCTATAAGTTTTACCTCTCTGTCTGTAAACAAGGTCCAAACTGCTTTAAGCCTTCTGAGGCCTCAGGGGTTTAAAAGCAGCTGAACAGTTCTCAGTGGGCCTCTACAGCACTGAGCTGAAAGTGAGATGTTACTTTTTGATAAATACAAACGAATGACATGGTTCCTAATGACATGAAAACTGCCTGAGCTGTTAAACCTGTATTATCTCTATAGATCTAGAAACCAGGGCCGAACTGCTTTAGGCCTTGTGAGGCCTTGCTGGACCAAAAGGCCTCAGTGGACTTATGACGTGCTAGGACCCTTAATTGCCGCTTGCGGCTATATTTTTTGAAAGTTTTTAAATAGTTTAAACATTTCAGGTGTTTTGTATATACAATAATTTTAATTAAATAGTTGCCACAAATTGAATGCATTTCCTTACCTATGTGACTTTGATTTGACATTTAGTTTACTTTGGGCATTTGGGTGAATTATCTACTATTGTTATCCTATCTTCATAATTGTAATGTTGATTTTGCATTTGAGACATAAAACATGGAGCCAGAGCTTCAGCTTGTGAAGCTAATATGTAAAGATATATCACTTGGTCTACAACAGAGAAAACAAACACATTGGGTCATTTTTTCGGCCATATTACTCCTTCATTCAAATTGAACTAAAAATCTTCTGGTAGTAACAAGATTTGTATTAAGATTGGTTTATTATAACAGGAAAGGTACTAACATTTGATTTATCTAATAATAATAAATAAGTAGTAAATTCATTAAAATGATTAATAAACAATGATTAAATTGAATTATGTAAAGACAGAGCAGAGGGTCTAGTCAGCCAACAAAATATGTTATTTGTAAATGAACATAACATTTCAATGAGAAAACTAGATAAATATTAATACTTACTCATAAAGCACATTTACACAAACATTTACAAAGTTTGTTGATGATTTGTGGTGCTTATTCTATAATTTTCCCCATAAATTCATATAATTCCCCATTCATTAGAATGAAGCATGAACACCTCTCAGATAATAAATTTTTTTGTTAAAGATTTTTCCATGTGTTGTTACTATTAAATCATTCTATACTTACTGCCAATGTAAACAATGTTTTAAACATTGTTTTAAGACTTGGACTTAATATTTGTAGGAAGCAGGTGGGATGGTCCCACCCAACATTGGAAACAGTTTAATTTGACCCACACAAAAGTTACACAGCAAAAGGAGAAAAAGCACTAACTTTAATTTAAAAGCACAACGCAGAGAGCAAATTAGCATTTCGGCAGTGACGCTTCACCTTCTTTTAGATTTCTGGACTGAAGTTTACTGGCTTTTGGCTCAGCAACGAGAGCACAATGAATAACAAAGATTACAAAAAAAACTAGGTCTGGGCAATATTACAATATTTTTCATTATTGCAATAATTTACTGCACTCTGACATTGGTGAAGTTGTGAATGGCACTGTACTTCTGCCTTCATACTTTTGACTTCATCCTAAATAAATTGTTTTTTACTTTCTTTCTTTTAGAATACACTGTAGGTTTATCACTGACAATAGGTGAAGAGTTTGACAACACACTCACAAACCAAAACAGCGAAAAGCAACAGAGGTACAGCAAGGACATCCGCATATCAGTAAGTATGGGATTTATTTATGTGCTTTTCAACACCTCCATTACATGCTAACTTTTAATAATAGTAAAAGTCTTTTTCAGGTTGACAGTGTTTTCCGCAGATTTCTTAAATCATACAAAGCTGGTTCTGTCAAAGTCATTAGGTTCAGGTAAGGCTGTTTATCTTCACATAAGATAAAGTAGATCTATTATGCTTTGAAAGGAGAATGTTGGCACATTGGGCAACACTGTTGTCTCACAGCAAGAAGAGCCTGTGTTTCAATGTAATGTCAGTACTAAGAAAGATTAAAAGTGAAATTAGTGAATATAGTGAATTACTACAACCAGTACAACTGTGAATATGGAAATCACAGATCTAACTAAACATTTCTAAATTTGCACCTTGCTTCGATCTATAGTTTGGTTTTGATCACACAATTGCTCCATATACATATGCTCTGAATTATATTTTCTGTTTTCCTACAGGCCTGGCAGCGTGGTATCAGACTTTACAATTGTAACAACAACAAATACACTCGATTATCTTGAAGCAAACAGGCAGTTAGTCTCTGTTCTCAAAGCACAAGGATATAACATAAATGAAAATTCTTTTGCTCAAACTGGTAAGGTTGTACTTCTATCTTTAAGGCATCTTTCTCTCTCTTTCTCTCTTTCTCTCTCCCTCTCTTTTTTCTGTTTTTTTTTTTTTTTTTTTTACCTTATGCAGTTAATCAGCCGAGACCGGTTTGGTGCTTGAAGTTTTCTGTTTTTTATTTTTGCAATGCAGGTTAAAGTAGTTAACAAGTAATATAAGCTATAAATGACATACTAGCATCTAAACGATTTAGCATCTAAATCATCATAAACTTCCTTAAAACCATCTCGTTAAAATAGAGTATCCTACAAAATAATTTTACTTTATTCCCTGAGATCCTCTGAAAACATCTGTGATATGGGCCATGTAAGCAATAACCATTATGTATGTAGGTGGTCACTTAACAAAGACACGTTTAAGCATGTAGCTCACAAGCAATAGAATAAAGTTGTTGTCTCAAGTGTTTTCTGTAATGTTTTTAATTAAAATACACAAAAAAGCAGACTCAGTTAAGCTTCAAGATGACTGCTGTTGCTGTTTTTAGCCTTGTAACATAGTTTTATTCATTTTTTGACAGTATTACAGTGTCAGAAACCATATAAGCAAGTCTATATGAGATTTCTTAACATCTCATCACAGTTTCAGTTTCAGATGGGTGTTTGTAAGCTTCCATTACAACTAAATAAGCAAACTTTAGCCACCAAACAAGTATTTGCTGATGAAATTACAGCAACATTTTATCCATTTTTTTTAATAGTAGTATGTATTTATAATTGCATATAGTGGGTTTCGTAAGTTTCAGTTACTATCAGTTTGGCAACATAAATAAATAACATCAGTGCACATTACCTGTAATGTTATTCAGTATCAGAGCATGTAGGTGGAGCGGAGTGGCAGATATTTCCAGTCTTTGGTCAAAGCATTTCTCTGTTCACTTTACTTTGGGTTTATGTTTTCCACTTTCAACATGTCGTGCTGAGTTTAAAAATGGAAAAATGGGCCGTCTGGCACAGGAGCGATACTAGAGTCATTTTATAGCAATAGAGAACACTGACACTCCTTCTTAAAAACAGTCATTGTATAGGTTATGCTAATGAGCTAATCGGTCAAAATAATAAACATTATGAGAAATAAAAGTACTATCAATTTTTTGCATTATTTTAGGATAAAATAAATTAATAAAAAATAAAGAAATATGCTAAGAAGCTTAAAGATTTGAAACATTTACCCAACTTTGTGCTATATTCCAACAAACAGCTAACATAAATAAGTCAGGATTATGATGTGCTCTACACAAAAAAACAATATGTGATATAAACAATACTGTTACAAATATATGTTTTATTAGAGTATTTTATCTCTAATAAAAGCAATAAGATTTTGTTGTAAAATGTTCTGTTATTGTGACATTAAAAAAATATTATGTTATTGTCATTCAGACTTGATTGCGTTTCTCCAAACTCCGATGTGCAAATATAAACATAGTGCAAACACACAAGACGTACTAGTAACATAACAGGGCAGACGAGACATAAGTATAAATATAGAAAGGGGTGGGGTTTTGCACTTTGCACTTACAGAAATGTTGCACTTTGTATATAAAAATATTGCTATGTTTCCAAGTGATGATATTATTGCACACTGTAACATATAATGTAAACATAACACTGTACCAGTAAACTTAACACTGGAAAGTGATTAAGTGCTTGATTATAATAAATAAGAAGCTTTTCCTGAGTCTGGCAGTCCTGCACCACATGTTGCGGTAGCGTTTACCAGAGGGGAGCAGTCTGAACAGTCCATGAGCTGGATGAGTGGGATCTCTGATTATCTTGGTGGCTCTGCAGAAGCACCGTGACGGGTACAGATTTTGTACAGGTGGAAGTAATGATGAGAATGATTCTCTCTGCTGTCCTCACCAGTCTCTGGAGTGATTTCTGGTCTGAGGCAGTGCAGCTGCCGTACCAGACTGTGAGGCTGCTTGTCAGGATGCTTTCTGTTGTTCCTCTGTAGAATGTTGTGAGGATGTGAGAGGGAAGGTTTGCTCTTCTCATCCTTCGTAGGAAGTGAAGGCGCTGCTGTGCCCTTTTGACAGGTAAGGTGGTTGGTGTGGTTCACGTCAGGTCATCCGCAATGTGAACCCCCAGAAACGTGGTGCTCTTCACAGACTCCACAGTGTTGCCGTGGATTGTGAGTGGAGTATGCGCTGTGTGCTTTCTCCTGAAGTCAACAGAATTTTTTTTTCTTGTCAACGTTCAGTGACTGGTTGTTACTGTCGCACCAGGCAACAAGTTGGTTCACCTCCTCTCTGTAGGCTGAGTCATTGTTGTTGCTGATGAGGCCCACTACTGTGGTGTCATCCGCAAACCTAATAATGTGGTTCGAGTTGTACTTGGCACAGCAGTCGTGGGTCAACAGGGTGAACAACAGAGGGCGCAATACACATCCCTGGGGGACTCCAGTGTTCATGATGGTGGTTTTGGAGGTGTTTCCTCCCACTTGTACTATCTGTGGTCTGTCTGTGAGAAAGTCCAATAACCAATTGCACAATGGGGTGTCAATGCCTAATGGAGCAACTGTTCCTACCTGGTGCTGGGGATGACTGTGTTGAAGGCGGAGCTGAAGTCAATGAACAGCATCCCCACATAACTGTTCTTGACTCCAGATGAGTCAGGCTCAGGTGAAGTGCTGATGATATGGCATCATCAATGGAGCGGTTGGGGCGTTATGCAAATTAGAGTGGGTCGAATGTTGCAGGGAGTCTGGATGTAATGTGATCTTTGACCAGTCCCTCAAGGCACTTCATCATGATGGGAGTGAGTGCTATGGGACAGTAGTCACTTGTTAGGGGGCATGCAGTGCTATCTGCAGGCTCAAAAGCTCCCAGGGGCAATCAATAACAATTGGAGGCACCTGCTGAGTGCTCTATTCCCACCATCCTCTGTCCTCAATTCAAGAAGAGAGAAACTCACCCATAGCAATAACCCTAACAGAAAACCACAAACCATAATAATAAATAAATAGAGTATAGGGCTGGTTTGGGCCATACCGTGACATCATTGGGTGATAATGCCTTTGAGGCACGATGGCTTCGCTCAAGGAGGTGTTGTAGATGTAGGCAAGGACATATGCCAGTTGGTCAGCACATTCCCTAAGTACACATCCTGGAATGCTGTCAGGACCTGCAGCTTTCCAAGGGTTGACCTTATGTACGGCCCTACAGACGTCAGCTGTGTCAAAACAGAGCACCTTATCCTCTGGACTGAGGTTTGCTTTCATTATTGGGGTGATGTTTCTTTCCTCAAACCTCCTGAAGTAAATGTTGAGAAAGTCAGTGCTGTCATTTGGCCTGTAGTCTGTGATCGTCTGGATACAATGCCACAAGCTCTCTGAAGTGGTCAGTAAAGTGACTTTGAATTTTCCTTCCAAAAGCACGCTATGCTGCTCCAACATTCCGATTTAAGTTAGCTCTAGCAGATCTAAGAGCATCCTTGTCTTAGACTTGAAAGCAGCATTACGTGCTCTTATAAGAGCATGCACCTCTCTAGTGAGCCAAGGTTTCTGATTGGCACGTGTGGTGATGTTTCTGGTAATAGTCACATTTCCCACACACTTGGACATATATCCTGTCACAGACTCCTCCAAACTGATGTGATATTCAAACTGTACGCATTAAATGTAATAATTTGATAAACATGAGTGGTTTGTATTAAAACAAATGTAAATTTAATAGCCTACTCTGCTAACACACTCTCTATGATCTTTGTTTTGTAGTGGAAAATGGCCTGTATGATCAAAGCAAAGGTGACATATACCCTGGAAAAGACATGATTTTGACCTGCAATCCTCCAGACTCGAGTATTGTGGATATAAGCTGGAGTATGAATGATATTGTCCTTATAAATAGCAGGAAGTATCAAATTAGTACTGACAGACGAACACTCACTGTCACAAGCACCAATAGTGGGGACAATGGTAAATCATGATTGATGATAAGATATTTAAAACATTTGTATTATTTTACAGTTAACAAGTTTCCTAATATTACCTGATGTTTGGTGATGATGAATTAACACATAACTTGCAACTAAATAGAGGGAAATGAGTAAATGTTATTTGCAATATAACATGCGCCTCTGTTTTTGCTCATGTTAATGCTAGTACAATAATATACTTTTTTGTGTAACAAGTCAAATCAAATTATTCTCTTTGCCGTCACAGGTAAATATGCATGTACTATGACCTTTAACTCAATTCCGTACATAATCTGGCAAAGGATGGTAATTCAGCCACTTCCCAATGTCAGAGTCAGTTCCTCAAAAACTCTCAACTGTGAGGGATTACCAGTCACACTAGAATGCTGTGCTGAGATCAGCTACAGAACTCAGTGGGGCCTGGACACTCCAACTGGACCTCAGAACCTAACAGGTCAAAAACACACAAATAGCATGCACATTTTCTATATTATAGGCTAAACAAATTAGACAAAATATTAGACTTCATTTATTGAGGAGAATAATCCAATATTCCATATATGTGAGTGGTACAAGCATGTGAACCTTTAGAATTAGCAGATGATTTATAGGTGACATTTAATGAGTCAGGTGTTTTCAGTCAATGGGATGACAATCAGGTGTGAGTGGGCACCCTGGGCAGGTCTGATCTTTACACCATGTTTGTAGAAATGGATAATTTCACAAAGTACATTTCTGTGGACCTCCAAAAAAGAGTAGTAGGGGTTACAAACCAGGTAATAAATCCCCTGTCAGGCGAGCACTCCATGAGTGTTGCATAGAGAAAGATGCTGCACTCCAAAAAGAATGTTATTGCCCATCTGCAGATCACATGGACAAACCAGAAGGCAACTGAAACAATGTGTTGCGAATATATGAGACTAAAATAGTTATTTTCTGGTTTAAATGAGAAGCGTTAAGAAGCTTGGAGCAAGGACAACTCTGCATTCCAGCATAAAAACAGCATAGAACATGGTGCTAGTAATATTATGGTTTGGGCCTGTTTTGCTGCATTTGGGGCAAAAGGACTTGCCACCATTAACGGAACAATGAACTGTAAATTATACAAGCAAATTGTCTGTCAGCTGTATGTCAAGAGATTGTGGGTCACACATGAATGACGGAGGTCAACATTTGACCTTAATCCAGGATCTGAAGCAAGCAGTTCATGGGAGGAAAACCCCTCTAAGCTGATGTGCAGGATTTACCAAAACTTACCAGAAAATTTTAGTTGCAGTTAATGCTGCACAAGGGGTCACATCAGATACTGAAACAAAGGGTTCACACATGTCACCTTTACGCAGACATATAGAAAATTTCTAAGGGTTAAGAAAAAATTTAAGGTACCACTGTGTGTTATGGATCAGTCTACCTGAAGATCCATCCTTGACATAGGTTTTTGCAGAGGCAGCTGTATTTTAATTTAGAATTTCCCAATACTTTATGGTATGATTTTGTGTTTTGCAAAATATTAAAATAACATTTTTAACCACAAATAGATTATTTATATGATATAATTACATTTATATTTATTCTCTTTGAAGCTGTTGTCCTCCAAACCCCCTGGGAGTATATACCTTGTGTACTAACAAATTCCCAGGAGCT
Organism: Prochilodus magdalenae; assembly: GCA_024036415.1. Lineage (NCBI taxonomy): Eukaryota > Metazoa > Chordata > Actinopteri > Characiformes > Prochilodontidae > Prochilodus > Prochilodus magdalenae. The sequence goes on along the minus strand of JAMWET010003716.1, from coordinate 130,634 downwards.
GTTGTGGTTAATAAAACACAGAACACAAAATCAGATATCGGATGTATAACTCCTCAAATATATAGGGGTCTTTATAAACAGCTGTTGTGATTTGTACTGTTTCACTATCTGAGTTTTTCTGGTATATTTTCATTAAGCAAATTACTCTTTTTGTGTAGACCTCAAAACAGGCTGCAACCAATATACATACACAGGTATCGATATAAAGGAATGTAATACCGGTGTCCAAATTAAAACTTTCATATGGGAGGTCCGCGACTTCAAAGGAAACCTTTACGATACAAACCGTGTCAGAGTTACTGCTACTGCACAAAGTAAGTGGTTTGTTTGCTCTTCTGTACATACAGTCTTTTTTGGCCACTTTGTCTAATCATTTTCATCCCACAGGATTCGACTGCTACAGTGATCAGTTTGGAGCTGGAAATTTAAATGACACACAGACGGGTCCTTGTGATAAAGATAGCATCGGTACGGTGACAGCTGAATGTCAAAACAACACAACAGACAACAAGGGTTTCTGGAACCCTATAAGTAATAACTGTGTCCTGCGTGCTCTTCAAGAACTTGTAGAGAGAGCTGAGGTAATGTTATTTCTTCAGAATGTTCATTTCCATGACAACTACAGACTGGCTACAACTCAGATATGTGTTAATAAATTGTGTTTTTCTACAGAATTTACAAGTTGCTCAAGTCCCACAGTTTACGGCTGACCTCAGAGAGGCCACTGAACTAAATTCTGCTAAGATAACAGAGTCTGAAGTCAACCTTTTAACAGTTGTCATCCTACTGAAAAAAATTGCTAGTGTCTCACAATCCTTTAAAGTTGACCAGTCCATCATGGTGGTATGTATCTATCCTTTTACTATTTAAGCTTAAAGCTTAAAAAAAAAAATCAACCATATAATCAAAAGCACCTCCTTGTATCTACACTCAGTTCTTTTTAATCAGCTCCATTTACTATATAGGAGCACTTTGTGGTTCTACAATTACAGACCATAGTTCATCTGATTCTCTGTCTACTTTGTTATCCACCTTTTACCCTGCTATTTAATAGTCAGGACCCCCAGAGAGCATGTATTATGTGAGTGGTGGAGCACTGCAGTGACACTGAACGGTGACTAACTGGTAGTTTGTTAGTGTGTTAGTGTGCTGATGTGAGTGGATCAGACACAGCAGTGCTGCAGGAGTGTTTATACATTGTGTCCACTCACTGTCCACTCTATTAGGCACTAATACCTTGCTGGTCTACCTTGTAGATGTAAAGTCAGAGACGATAGCTTATCTGCTGCTGAAGAGTTTGTGTTGGTCATCCTCTAGTCCTTCATCAGTGGTTACAAGATGCTGTTGGCTGGATAATTTTAGTTGGTGGACAATTCTTAGTCCAGTAGTGGCACTGCAGTGCTAAGAATGTTCTGCCCCTCACATAATTTCTGCATTGTGGTGGTTCCGTGGGGGGTCCTGGAAAGAAAGGTGATGGGAGGGCTACCAAAGTATGTAGAGGAACATATGGACCACAGTCTGTACTTGTAGAACTAAGGTGAAAAGGTGTGGAGTTAATGAAGTGGAGCTAATGAAATGGATAAAGAGTGTAGATACTTTGAGCTGGTTTTAATGTTATGGCTAATCAGTGTATGCAGTCTGCCCAATATTGTAATGAACTTGGCAATGTAGTGGTTGGTTAGGTGTAATAGGTGACACTTCCACCTCCTACACTGTAGTATGGGGTTCAGTCACCTACTTGAGGAAGTCCTTGAGCAAGACTATTAAACTGCCATGATCTGTCCATAAGAAATGATAAAATTGTAAGTTGTTCCGTATAAGAGGATTTACCAAATACCATTAATGTTTTATATACTTCATTGTTATTATATCTGTATGTTATTTATTTTTTGATGCTGTTTTCTGATTGTTAAAAGATATAAAATGTGATAATGTGTTTATGACTATTTTAACATCTAGGATTTCATACGAACGTCAGACGTCATTTCGTCAGCTTCTGCACAGAAAACATGGGAGAGATTGAACAACAAGAATACAACCCAGAATACAAGCTCTGAATTTCTGCAGTCTACTGAAGATGTTGGAAAAAGACTTGCAGATGAGAGTTTTGGCATAATAACAAACAGTACTGAACTGAACAAAACTAGCACTAATGGTCCATTTTTTGGAACATTTGGCATCAATTCATCTACACAGATAGAGATCCCAGAGATTAATGGACAGACTTTCATCACCACCATAGTTTTCTCAACTCTTGACAATGTCTTGCCTGTTCGAAATACAACATACAACGAGAGTACGACCAAAGCCAACATCAACGGAGACGTGGCTGCAGTCATCATTAACAATACAGTTCACAACATCTCACTTACCTTTGACATCAAAAATAAGTCACTGGGAAACCCTCAGTGTGTCTTCTGGAACTTCAGTCTTTTGGATGGGATTGGAGGATGGGACTCAACTGGATGTGAACTAAAGCCTTTAAATGAAACTGGCACGTTTAAGTGTGAATGCAACCACACAACCTCATTCTCCTTACTGATGTCACCATTTTTTGTAGACAGTCTTGCTTTAGCCTTTATAACATTTATTGGTGTTGGCATCTCAATGATCTGCTTGATTCTGGCCCTCATTATTGAGATCATTGTATGGAAACCACTGACCAGGAATGACACAGCCTACATGCGCCATGTCTCCATAGTCAACATCGCTCTGTCCCTCCTGATTGCGGATATATGTTTCATCATTGGAGCAGCTATTGTTAAAGAAGGAGAGATGACTCCAGTGGGCCCCTGCAGTGCAGCAACATTCTTCATGCACTTCTTTTACCTTGCTCTCTTCTTCTGGATGTTGTTCTCAGCTCTCCTGCTCTTCTACCGCACCGTTATGGTGTTTTCTGGAACTTCAAAGTCCATTATGATGGCAGTAGCATTTTCTGTTGGCTATGGGACCCCATTACTAATAGCCGTCATCACTGTGGCAGTAACAGCTGGAGGTGGGGGTTACATCCGGGAAGATAATGCATGTTGGCTAAATTGGTCTAAGACTATGGCCCTCCTGGCATTTGTGATTCCTGCTCTGACCATTGTGGCCATAAACCTCCTGGTGCTTATCGTGGTGTTGTATAAGATGTTGAGGAGAGGAGTTGGTGCCACGAATCAGCCAGATGAAAAACATGCCTTGGTGGTCATTGCCAGATGTGTGGCCTTTTTAACACCTCTCTTTGGCCTGACCTGGGGATTCGGCATTGGGACCATGGTGTCACCTGCCTTAGGGATTCACATTGTGTTTGCACTCCTCAATTCATTGCAGGTAATAATGTTATATTCATGTTTAGTGTTGTACCTGGAAGAACATATATGCAGATAGTATTTAACATACATTACTATTAGATTGCCTGTTTAATAAACAATTTGCCATTTATTTCTATCAAAAGGGTTTCTTTATTCTGGTATTTGGAATTCTTTTGGACAGTAAGGTATGTATTCTAAATGGGCTATGATAAACACCTTAGTAATCTGTTATCGAATTTAGACCTACGCATGTTGTACCATTTTAAATACCTTTTAGATGATTCTTTTTTTTTGATCACAGATCCGTGAGATACTGGCAGGAAAGTTGAAATTACAGAATATAACTTTCAGCCGCACAAAGGTAAATTCCATTACGTAATAAGTCCTACACTTCAGTCAGGTGTTCTCTTTATTTAGGGGTTTTATTTAATTATTGTTTCTGTCACTCTTTATAAATTACAGACCACAAGTGCAGGCCCATCATCTTCAAGTGGTAATCCGAGGTCAAGGAGTAAGTAACAAGACCAGCAGCTAACTAGTACAATTATTTGCTACAAACCTGTCATGACTGTAATTTGCCATCATAAATTACAGTCATATACACAGTATATATATTTATATATATATATATATATATATACTGTGTGTGTGTGTGTGTGTGTTATATTTGTGATATCAGTAAAGTTGTAACAATGGATGATCTGAAGGTCTTGGATGATCTGAATTGCAATGTCCATGCCAATATAGCCTAATATTTTATGATTGATTGATTTTTTTAAACAAGACGTGTTTTATTTTTCACAGATACAAGTATCATAAATTGCTGAAATATTGTACAAGTCAATGTGTCAGTCAAAACAAAGACTCATCAATAACACAAAGGAATATAGAAAGAAGAATATAAAGTAGACTGCAAAACAGAGTTGATTAAAAATGTGATATATCTATAAATATCAATTTATGGTTTTTTAAAAGGCAGTCCACAAGTAAAACTTGACATATGCATTGTGTACTTAATTTTCTCTAGAGCTTCATGTCTCTAGTGGTCATAAAGAGGGGAAAATCTGCTCTTCCCATTTAGTAGAATTTTGTGCCTTGCTGTAAGAGAACTGAACAAAGGCACTCCAATACAAGGTAAAAGGAGGACATAGCCAAAGCATTAAAAAAATTATAGCAGGTGCTTGTTTACAGCAGTAACAGATCTTGTTAATGTTGTGGAAGATTTTTGGATTTTTGGACCTTAGACTTTGGAAAAATGCATGGCATGTGTCGTTAGACCAGAAGGACTGATCATTTTAACTAAATATCACTTGTAGTTTGCTGAATCTTCAGTCATCTTGAGCAGTTGGAAACAAATAATTGGAAACTAATGGTGCCGATAGTCATGCAGGACCAAGTATTTCCTGAATTGCAGCCAAATAATCTTTGACTATATATATATATATATATATATATATATATATATATATGTTTGGAGGAAGAACAGTGCTAAGTTGCATCCCAAGAACACCATACCTACGGTGAAGCATTGGAGTGGAAACATCATGCTTTGGGGCTGTTTTTCTCGGGACAGGACGACTGATCCATGTTAAGGGAAGAATGAACGGGGGCATGTATCATGAGATTTTAAGCCAAAACCTCCTCCCATCTTCCATCAGTGAGAGCATTTAAGATGGAACGTGGCTGGGTCTTCCAGCATGACCATGATCCCAAACACACTGCTCAGGCAACGAAGAAGTGGCTCCGTAAAAAGCATTTCAAGGTCCTGGAGTGGCCTAGACAGTCTCCAGACCTCAACCCCATAGAAAATTTGAGGAGGGAACTTACTATTATGCAAGTGAAAAATTAACTAAAAAAAAAAACTAACAGCTACTTACATCAGAACTGCAAAATCAGAACTGGTTTTTGTGCACTGAAAGACTGGCATCTTATTTCAGGTGCAATATGCATAAATACCCTCAGGATTTACACATAACACTGCTCAAGACAGCAATCCAGATAAGATTCAAGATGGAGAAAAAATATGTGTAATTCTTAGAATTGGCTATGGTACTCGTGTGTAACTGTTTTGATATTTTGGTGAATTACAGGTACACACGTGCCATACAGGCCCTGGGCTGCTCAGATATGCAATTATTTGACATGTCAACACAATTTGTATATTTTTATGTATTCGGTTAAATATACTTGATGCCTGAAAGATTTTTGCTTTTTGGGTTATCAAGTAAAAATTAATCCCTAACATAAAGCAGCCATGTTGTTATTAAATTTCTGTTTTCTTGGTTTATGCTAAGTGCTAGAACTGATCCTATTTATTACTGTCTTCTTGTCTTGTGGACTGGAACCGCAACCCTTTGTGGCATCATTCAGTCCTGCCCCAAACTCCCAGCACAGAAAATGTCTAATTTTTTAAGTACTAAACTCAGAGTAAGAGCAAATTAGAGGATTGATTGAGGCATGAGAAAAAGTTCCAGACTGAAAACGTGCAGTGGCACATTCTGCATTTAAATGCAGAATTTGAATGATTTTGTAAATTCTCATGTTAATATTTTCATTGTAATTGACAAAAAAAAAGCATAAACGTTTACACACATTTCATTATATAATATGTTTACACTGTGTAATGATGAAAAATCCTGTTGATCTATTGGTTGACATTTACATTTTGAACAGTCCCATGCAGAAATCAGTTACAGGTTAAGCAGAACCATGTTGTAAGAAGACCCATCTGAAGTGAACATTTGAACTCTAATCTAAGATAAATGTAACATGTAACAAAAAATCCGGAGTAAAATTGGACAATGCATTTGCTAGGTAACATTTTTGCCACTTTTCATGAGTTGTTGGATGCATTTTTAAATTTTAAATTGTTAAATGAAATGGATTTGAAATAATGAAATTAAATACAGTTTTATAAAATTACAAAGTAGCATATATGTCATCACTAAAGTATAATAGTTTATGGGCTTTTTTTTTTTTTACAATTTTGATATTTAAACCATATATATAAATATTCCTTTTTTTTTAAGTTCTCATATTTTTATAATGCACTTATTGATCAGTGGCATGCACAAACTCTTTCACGTCGTCTTTATTACATTTTTTCTTTGCATTTTGGCCCAGTTGTTGTGTTAGCTACTGCTCACATATATTAATAACATGGTGCAGTGATACTAACCTATGCTTGTGCCTTGCAGGTGCACACAACATATCACGTGGAAGCGGATTTACTGCTCTTTCATCTTCAAGCAACTCGGATACGTTAATCTAAACTTAGTGCAACAAATAAGAGTTGTTGATGACAAACGGAAACAAGCTTAGAAAACACCAAGCTTAAAGATGATTCTACTTAAAATCATTCAGTTTAGTGTATTAATTTAGAATATGAATTCAGTTGATGTATTACTTGGAGCATTTGCAGACAGAGACTTACTGAAGCTATGAAAGGTTAAGGTGATTTTTTTACTGTTTTTCTGACTTACGAATTTAGCCTATGAGGGTAATGGGGTGCCTTATTTCTTCCTCTACAGTCTACAGATGTATGGAAGAAAGACTGGTAACACACTATTTTAAGGTCTGCTTCTTAACAATACATTAACTTAACCAGAAATTAATAATACCCTAGTAATTTGATGTGTATAACATGTGTAGGCAACCTTACAAAGGCAATATAAATGTGTATATGTAATGTGTTAATTGTTAAATGTGTTAAGGTATCTTTAGGTATTAATTGTTCACCAATAAGGGCGGCATGGTGGCACAATGGGTAGCACTGCATCTCACAGCAAGAAGAGTTAGATTCCTGGTCAGGGCATCTGGGGTCCTTTCTGTGTGCAATATGCATGTTCTCCTAGTATCTGTGTGGGTTTCCACTGGGTGGTCCCATTTCCTCCCACAGTCTAAAAACAAGTTGTCAGGTGAATTGAATATGCTAAATTGCCCCTAAGTGTGTGTTTGTGTGTCGATGTGTTTGTCCTGCAATGGATTGACAGCCTGTCCAGGGTGTTTCCTGCCTTCCACCCAGGCATCAGCCCCCACATAATAACCACTAAGAAGCAGACCTGAGTGATACCAGAATATTTTTATGTTCTCATATGTAATAAGACATTTAAGATTTCTAAATCTGTATAGAATATAATGAGGTCTACATGTATATGGGGTTTATAGAGGTGCACTGATGTGTTTATTATTAAATTCATGTAATCTCTGCTAACTAATACACCCAAGCTTTATGTGTAACGTCCACCAGGTCTACATATAGTGTTGTATTTTTATGTTTCACGGCATGTAATAATATTAAACTAAATTCCACTTAATTTTTTCTGTCTCCTTATCACTGTGTTTTATTTTATAGTTGTTATATATATTTTTTTGTTGGTTAGTTTTAAAACCTTCATTCTTTTTACTTTTTTGAGATTGTACCTGCGATAGGTAAAACCTTGGGCTACATTTCATATAGTGCTACAAGTATTAAAAATTATATTTAAAACTGAATTTTAAATATATGTTAATAATATAAATGATAATGTTTCACTTCTAGTCTTCCTTTTTGAGGAACATGTGCTGTTCTGTTCCTTTTAATGATTATTATGCAGAAGTCCTGCACAGTAACAGACCCAGCATAGCTTTTATTGAAATAGGATAAACTAGGAAGCCTGTTGTATACAGTTTCAAATATCACCTGCACTAACATACATGATCTTGTAAGCGTATTGTCAAGCCCGCCATGAAATTAGTTTATTTAAACTCAGGTAGTCCCTGGGCATATACCAAAATGCAGAATCACTTATAAAGTTACATAACATGAGGTATACCATTCAACAATACCATATACTGCAGAAAAAACTCAATTTCAAGTTTTCTGTTAAAAACACTACATAAGATGATAATCGATGTCTTACCTGATTCAAGTATCCTGCAAAAAGCTCCAAAAAACTTTATAGTGATAGTTAAGTGATAGTGATATCTAAAATAGTGAGTCACAATAGTGACAGTGATATCTAAAATAATTGACACATAATCTTCTAGCGTAAAAATTCAGATGACCCATTATATTCCCCTTCTCCAACCCTCCACCACAGTTTGCTGCAGATTTTACCTACTTTTATTTTCAGTGATATAGATCTATAATACATACATATATATATATGTATATATATATATATATATATATATATATATATATATATATATATATATATATATATATATATATATATATATTAACAGACTTGCTAATTAAGAGTACAATACACAATGCACAGCCTTTAACATAACTATTTTAATGTTTGGGTAATAAGAGACCAGTATATAACAGTAGATTTATCTTTATCAGCCTATATAGTATTGCATTTTAGGCAGTCTATAATAAGTATGGTAAGGAAGGAGGTTGCAAGCTTAGAATGGTTTTACCCGGAGCATTCTAATAGTCGACAACAGGAAGGGGTCAAAACACAGGCAGAAAACATCAGAGATGTGAACCAAGACCCAGGAGGATGGAAACACAGACTAGGCAAAGGAAGCGCAGCTCAGAACAAAGGGGTTTATGTAGAAGTCTTAAAGAGTCAGTGACCAGTTACAGGTGTCCCCAATGGGCAGAGTAGGTGAGGCCAGTGAAAGAAACTAGCCTCAACATACGTTATTTTCCTTTCTAATGTAATCCTCTGAATTCTGCTATTCTCATATGGTCTCAACTAAGCTCTAGCAAATGGCCTGTTGTTGTGGGGAAAGTGCAATGGTTTCTTTTGTTACAGAAAATGTAAATTGTCTCCCCACCTATGGAGTGGCTATGCAGTTTATATGAAAATGACCCACTGTCTCACAGCTTAAGGTGATAACCATCAGCTGATCACTCTCCCTTATCTGTTTGAATGCCAACTATAACCCTTTATTGTGTGATGACCATCAACCCCTCCAATGTTGATACTCCAAGTACCCTCATCTACACCCAATCCTACTCCTCCTTCAACTTCTTTCACCTTCATCCTTTCCCCTCCCACAGTTTCCAATGTATATAAGGTTCTCCCAAAATACCCCTAGTCAGACAAGACAAGACAAGACAAGACTAGACTGGACTGTGCCAGACTGGATAGGACTGACAACCTAAGCCTGGTGCCCGTGCATGATTCCTCATGCACGTGAATAAGACTAGATTTTGTCGTGATCGACCGAGTTGTACCCATGCATCTCTGTATGTGTGAATAAACTCAACGCAACACTGAACCTCATCTCCAGTCTCCTGACTCCTGATTCTTCTTGAAGACCTGAATTTCTAACAATTTGGTGCCGTGACCCGAAAGCATTCTGAAACCTACTTGTCTCTTGATTCTTCTCGAAGACCCGAATTTCTAACAATTTGGTGCCGTGACCCGGATGGCATACTAAAACCTACTTGGTGAGTAAACGCCTGAAATGAACTGAAATTCTGGTTTTAGACAGAGACAGAGTCAGTGAAGGTTATCCTCTCTAAAAATAGAGAAGTATGTTTGTCAAGTTTACCTGTTTACAAGTTTAGTTGTGTCACTAAGAGAAACCTAGCGTTTTGTGACTGTTATCCTCTCTGAAAAGAGAGACGTTTGTTGGTTGTCACTAATAGAAACCTAGCGTTTTGTGACTGTTATCCTCTCTGAAAAGAGAGACGTTCGTTGGTTGTCACTAAGAAAAACCTAGCGTTTTGTGACTGTTATCCTCTCTGAAAAGAGAGACGTTCGTTGGTTGTCACTAAGAAAAACCTAGCGTTTTGTGACTGTTATCCTCTCTAAAAAGAGAGACGTTTGTTGGCTGTCACTAAGAAAAACCTAGCGTTTTGTGACTGTTATCCTCTCTGAAAAGAGAGACGTTTGTTGGTTGTCACTGATAGAAACCTAGCGTTTTGTGGCTGTTATCCTCTCTGAAAAGAGAGACGTTTGTTGTTTATCACTGATAAAACCTAATGTTTTGTGGCTGTTACCCTCTCTGAAAAGAGAGACGTTTGTTGTTTATCACTGATAAAACATAGCGTTTTGTGGCTGTTATCCTCTCTGAAAAGAGAGACGTTTGTTGTTTATCACTGATAAAACCTAATGTTTTGTGGCTGTTACCCTCTCTGACAAGAGAGAAGTTTGTTGTTTTGTTTGTTTGTTTGATTGTTTGTCACTAGTTACCTCACCATGACTTCAAAAGGCCAAAATGCTCAAAAATCTGGTAAAGACTTTTGGAAACCTCTTAACTATAGAAACAGCACATTGGTTAAGGGTGGAACTGAAATGCCTCAGTGGTCTGACTCAGATTTTGAAATGGTAATTGATAGCATAGTCAATAAGCATACCAATGAGCATAAGACATCCCAGTACTTTACAGCTAAAGGTTTTCCCGCTGATGGTGAATGGACTCTTGCAGAATGTAAAACAGCTTTAGGGTATGGTCTCAAGCATGTCTCAGTTAAGGAATGCCTCCATGTAATAAAGCAGTACTGGATTTATAAGCTTAGACACCTGGAAGGTAAACTAGAGGAAGCTGATGGGAAAATTCTAGAGCTAACCACAGAATGTAAAAAACATAAGACAGCTGCTATGAATGCTCAGAGAACATGTAAAAAACTTCAGCAGTCACTGACAGAGGTTGAACAACAGCATGCTAACTGTAAAAGTAAGTCACACCGTCAGTGCCGACCCTTGTCTGTTTGTCAGTTGTGCTACACAGAGGATGAAGATCCTCTAGGGTTAGCTATGCTGTATTCAGAATTGGAATCAATCCACTCTGATGGATCAGACTCCCCATTCTCTGATGAGGATTATGAACCTCCTAATAATAAGGCAGTGATGAGACCAATCACTATTAGATCTTCTGAGGTCCTTAATAAAGGTGGTGAAGTTAAGGAAACCAGAGTACAGATTGGCCACATTCCCCTAGATGCAGCCAAAGTAGACAGACTGTCTAAAGAATTCAAGCATCCAAGGGAAATGGGACATGACTTCATTGACCACATGGAGAAAAAAAGAAACCTTTATTCTTTACATCCTAATGACGCTGTAGCCATAGCAAGTCAGGTCCTCAACATAACTGATAATAGAAAGCTTGCTAGAAAGGTGCTGGATGGATTGGGTGACAGTGGTCAGGATATTGAAAAAGGGTGGAATGTTTTCAGGGAATGGATTAGTCACAATTGTCGGAAGACCACCGACTGGGGGCAAATAACTAAATGCAGACAGAGAAAAGGGGAATCAGCTGCAGATTACTGTGAAAGATTTAAAAGAGTTTTTCTGCGTCATTGTGGAATTGACACCTTCAATAGTGATACTATCGATGGTACAACTGATGGTCCACATTTTGGACAACTGGTCAACTCGTTACAGTCAGACCTTAGACAAGCTATGGTGACTTCTCTTCCAAACTGGCGAGAAACCAAATGGGGAGACCTTAAGAATGGGCTTGACCGCTTAGACTGTGATTTAGAACCCTGCAATGTCCCACCATCTATTCACGTACTCAGAGAAAAATCGTCTAACTTCAGTTTTAGTCACAACATTTCTAACCCAAAGAAAGACGAGTCATCTGAGTGTCACTACTGTCATAAAGTTGGTCATTGGGCAAGGAACTGTCGTAAAAAGCAGGCAGATAAGCACAAAAAGGTGTTGATGAGGAGCCCAGCAAGAAATCCCTTTCGGGGAATTTCACAGGGGAAACCAGCAGAAAACCTTTTTCAGGGAATTACACAGGAGCAGTTATCCTTGTTATTCAGGAGCATTGAAGGACTCACAGAACAGTTGTCTTTGATAATGAAAGCCATAGAAGGACTCACATGTATACCAACAAATTTATCTGCTCCTGCTTTTAACTAAAGTGCTCTAGTTTATCGGTGTGTATAGTTGAGTTAGCTAAAAGTAGTCATTTGTTGTTATTTATTTAAGGTTTTGTTATTTATGTAAGGTGCAAAGGCCCTTTTTGTTTTCATTTGCAAGCAATGGATACTAGAACAACAGTTCTGTTGTTGTGCTTGTGTACGGTCCTTAGAGAAATTTGGCTGCTAGCTCTAATGCTAATGCTATGCTGTTGCCCATAACAATTCTAGATTTTAGGCCTGCTTCGGTGCGCCTTCAATACATTTAGGCTGCTATTTAAAAAAAACACTATATGATCTGCTTAAAGGTAATCCAGTCTGAACTGGGAACAGGACATGGCTAAATTTGGATGCAAAAGTTATTCCAGATGTTTTTTGGACCAAAGAGGGAAAACTAGTTGCATTTGAAACATTACCTTTTTACCTTGTTGGACACACATGTATTTGGGCAAACCAGTTGGCCACAATAATTTCAGGTCTATGAATCATGGTAGGGGAACATGATAAACCAAGATGGTATGGTCTGTATCAGGTTATCTTGATTAGTAACTCAACAGTGAATTGTGAATGGAAGAAAACATGGATTCAGGTTTCTGACTGTAAGGTTGTGCCTGCTCCTCAGTGAGTTTAGGGTCAGTAAGAGAGAAGGTGGGTAATGTACAGAGCCTCAAGGAAGAACTATGATTGCTATTATCATGGGGGCTACCCTTGAGGTGAAGAAAACACAACACTGTACATTAACATAACAGCCTTCTCTGAGGGACAGACTGTGGGGCGCAGCTAGTAACCTTATATAACAGTTGAACAAAAACTTTGCAAACTTTGTTGGAGAACAGGTTACTGCGCATGTTTTATTTGTGTAATCCACAGAGCAACACAAAAGATAGATGGTGTCCACATCCAATCAGAACATCACACTGACATTTGAAGCCTGAACGACAGCACAGAAGAGCTGAACAAATCTTCTTGATGATTTGCTGAATCAGTGTATCTTTTGGTTCTCCCAAAATACCCCTAGTCAGACAAGACAAGACAAGACAAGACTAGACTGGACTGTGCCAGACTGGACAGGACTGACAACCTAAGCCTGGTGCCCGTGCATGATTCCTCATGCACGTGAATAAGACTAGATTTTGTCGTGATCGACCGAGTTGTACCCATGCATCTCTGTATGTGTGAATAAACTCAACACAACACTGAACCTCATCTCCAGTCTCCTGACTCCTGATTCTTCTTGAAGACCTGAATTTCTAACACCAGGAAAGAGGCAGAAAAGAACAAAGACTGTAGGCATGTGCAGTAGTGTGCAGGTCGGGACAGCGGTAGTATGTGACAGAACAATCCCCGGTAAAGGGAAGCTTTTGAAAAGCGAAAGAAGATGGTCTCCGATCACAAAAAAGGCACAGGCACAACTAGCAGAAGGCGCCAAGAGCAGGGCAGTAAATCAACCAGGTCAATAAAGGGGACGGGCAGAATCTGGTGCAGAACAACCAGCATTACTAGTTGGCTCATAGGAGCAGACCTAAAAAAATCTGGCAGCAGAGTGTCTCTGGGAGCCAACACAGAAGGAGCAGGTACAAGAACAAGGTACAAGGAAGAAGGACAGTCAGCAGCCACCAGCAGGGGAGGAGGATTCGCAGGCCATGGGCCCTCTGAGGGCAGATGGTATTTCGCAGGTGCTCTTTGGAAAACTAGGTGGTGAAGTGTGAGTATGCACCATCTTGCAGTTGCGCATCCATCAGGCAGCGCTAGGTAATCATTAACCCTTATCCACTGAACCAGCAGGCCTTGGCTGAATGATGCCACCCATGTTCTATATTGTTACTGTTGGCCCATCATCTTCAAGTAGGCTGGAAGTCTATCAAACTGCATAGAGTAAGCAACAGGAGTAACAAGAAACTACTACAGTTAATTTAAAAAACTTTAACATAATGTATTATACGAAAACCAATGAATACATTTTCTTTCAAATCAGTGTTTCACTCATAATTGTATGTACAGCTGTATAACAAGATAAAATTTAAGAGGTGCCAGTTAGCAGTTAAACACAGAAATCTTGACAGGCCATACTAATATTTTCCAGCCAATGGCCTCTTGTTTAATTGGGTAATTTGATCATAATCTTTTCAATTTAATCATATCAGAGATAGCTAGACAAGCTGAAACCCCTTAGAAATTATATGATGGGTTTGAACAAAAATAGTACAATTCATATTGCAAGCTCGGAAGTTTCTGAAGTGTCTTATGAGGATGTTGGAAAAAGACTCAAAAGAGTTTTGGGATAATAACAAACAGTACCGACCTGAACAGAACTAGCACTAGTGGTCCATTTACTTGCTACCCACAAAAGTTTCTGATGACATTTCAAAACTAGTTCATAATATATCACTTTAACATTCAGTTTAGTGCTTTAATTCAGAATATTCAGAAAATTGATTCTGTGAAGAATTCAAAGACAAAGTGTAACAGAAGCTATGAATGAAAGGGTTTCTGACTTAGTCTTCTAAAGTGGACTAATACAACGTAGATTCCATTAGTTGAGGTTACATTAAATTATTTGTAACATTTAATTATTACTCTATGCTAACTAATGCATCAAGATATAATATTTTTAAAGCATTCATTTATAATTGTTTATATAAAAGCCAAAACTCCTCTCCATGCTGTATGTTTAATATTGACTTATATTACATACAAATAAAAGTTATGTGCTAAATAAGACAATGTATTCTCTGGAATAATAGCTGCTCACTTATCATACCTCAAGCCATTCATAATATAGACCTATCACACATATCTCTCTTTTGCTTGTCATGTGATATACAAAATGTTTTCATGCTAAATGTCTCATTTGCTCTACTACAACATCCTCATCCACCAAACACTTCTTGTCCAATGTCTTAGGGAGTCTTTCTTATTTAACCTCTAGGACTCAAAAACGTATTATGACATGATGCTGTCATTGCTTAGTTGCTTCATTTATAGTCTTGTCTCTTTGGTATTCTTGACAGTGCTGCTGTAATGAATTGGTTTTACTCAGTTGGTCTATCATAGCCTAGCAACTGTAACTATGCCCATGTAACTATGCTCAGGATATTTTACAATATGCCATAACATACCTGTAAAGTTTATTACACTGGACTTATGAGTATTCACAGCCAATAGCATTTTTATTACCTTTCTAAAAAACAATGTATAATAAAAACCATTTAAATGACTGTTTTCTCTTAGTCTGGGGCTGGCCGCATTGAAGTGCCCTGACTGTATTGGTTTATCCAAAATGTGTTTCTCTTTTCAGGAAACCAGCATTATGGAAATAACTTGCTTTGTGAACTGTGTTGTGCTGCTTCTGGCTTTAAAGTTGTGCAGACAGAAACCCCGTACAGATATACATAAGGAATCACCAAGGCTGAACATGCACATTTTAAATCCAGCTCTCCGGCTGTAATGAAAAAAGCAACTTAGCTCTTACAGGTACTAAGTAATCCATAAACACTGGTAACATATTTTAATTGTTCTGGATTGCAAGGCATGTTTTTCAAGTCCCTGAAGGACTCTGTTAAGACACAATCTCTGATATTTTGGATTCAGTGTTACAGCAGAATGACTGCATTGTGTATACACTAACAACAAACAAGCAATATGACAAGATTGGATGCACTGATATCATATACTCTGCATACTTTGGTGTGGCTTCTCAGACCTTTAAAGATGCAACCAAGGATATGTAAATAGACAACACCTGAAGTGCATTCGTACTCATTTCTATCTCTGAGGCTTACAAAACATCTGCTCTTCCTTTTGCAGTTGGTACTGGTCAACAGTAACACAAGACACACATACTCCACCTCCCAGCCCTCAGTAAAGAACGGTGTATTTTGCATTCCAGCTTTTACCACTCCTGTGGAGAGAATGCTCAGGGCATACCGTAGCAGAGAGAGAGCATAGTGCAGCCTTCCTTTAATCTGCTTTAAAAAGTTCCAAGCCTAACCCTTATTGTGATTGCCATTTCAAACTGGACTGCAAGAAGTCTTAATGAAGTGTATTTCATAGTCCTCACTTTCTGTACTAAACTAAACAGGAAGCACTAACATATGGGTACAGTTTGTACTGTATGTGCTACATACAGTACAATACAATACAATACGTGCTGATAAGCATGACTAGGCTAAAGCGGTCTAGACGAAGCTATCCTGTGTCAAAGGCTGCAGATACAATCAGTCATGACTTTGACTGAACAGGCAGGTGTGACGAGGTTAAAACTTTAAAAAAGCTAGCCTGTTTAAAGAGTTTTATGATAGAAGAGAATGTTGTCTGCTCCCCGATAGGCCTAAAAGTTACACCTGGTCTAAGTGAAAATTCAGCTTGTGATATGTTTGGAACAGTCTTATATCCAGAAACTTGCAGCCAACAAATTATATTTGTATTGGACCCCAACAAAAATGAGGTCCAACTAGCAGATCTGTAAAATCTGACCACTCATTTGATTTAAATCACCCTAATACATCAGAAGTACCATGAGAGCATTTTCATGGAACGGTGCACCTCCTCAAATCTATTTGTGATCCTGAAATTGGTCTGGGCACACCACTGCTGATATTGGCACTTTGCTTTTAGTACGTTATAAGAATGGTGCATCATATTAGTGACAGCTTATGTCCTTTTTGTTTACAATTTATTGTATCGGGGGGTCTTGGAAGAAACATTTTTCAAGTAAATGTATTTGTTTCCTGGTGTAGACTCCTTACTGTAATGCTGTCAACTGGTTTTGCGGGTTATTTTTCTCAAAGGATGACTTGGAATTTCAGTGTCAAGATCTGGGACTTTTTAGTCAGAAAGAGAAGCTACGCATGAGGTGGATACATCATACAATGTAAAAAATGCAATAGTGCCAGCCCATATCCTGGAAGGTGCAAATGCATCACAAAAAATTCCCATCCATGACCTTGCCTTTTCCTTTTGTGCTTCCCTGTTCTTGTATTGTATACATCAACTTAAAATATTTGATCATTAGTTCATCATTAGAATTTATCGTTCTAGTGAAATTTAGAGTCTTTCTACACTGCCAGCAAATATTAACCATTGTACTTTTTTAAATTGTTTGAAAACAGTAGCATGGCCTTGCTATCCCAATAAGCATTATTCTATGAAACAAAATTCTATGTTTTTTTTTCATTCCTTAATTCCATAATTCAGTGGTTAAGATCAGTTACTGACATGTGTTCTTCTCAAGAAAGGTGTGAACCATGTCTTGATTCAAACGCCATTTAGAAGATCTCAGAAGGTATGTTAAAGCAGATGGACTGCCCTGCCCTGCCCTGCCCTCTGGGCCTACTGCCTGTTGCTAAAATGTCCCTTCATGGTCCGGGCCCGCCTGTTCAGGTGCTTCTGGAGCCCTCACCTTAAGGTAGAGGTTCTGTCATATACCGCCCTGACTGGTGTCTGTTATTGCACAGGTTTTCTGTACCTGCAGCTGACCTAGGACTCATTAAGACTGCCATTTATACCTCATTGTTTGCTCAGTTTGTTTGCCTGAGCTGTGTTTTCCTCTGCCTTGTATCTTGCTGTGCTCATGTTGGTTTCCATGGTTTTGACCCTTGCTTTGGTTTATTTGGTTATTGTTTATATGGATATGTCTCTGATGATGCCTGCCTGTGCTCTGACTCCTGCCTGTCCTGATACCGATTCCTAGACAACTTTAAAAAAAAGCCCATTGCACCTGCAACCTGCCTCAACCTCACTGTTACACCAATACGGTCAACAGATTTTAAATGTCAAAATGCTTTCATAGGCTTGACGAGAAATAGAGTTAAAAATTTTAAGTTACAAGATAGAACCCCAATCATAGAGCCATCCAATTAACTTAATATAATCAGCCTAGGCAGTCATGAAAGCTGTGCTAAGCTATCTATCTGGGAAGTATATGTGGTTTTGCTGAAAAAGAACACAACTACAATAAGTATATTAGATGATATTTTAGTTTGAAGAATACAGTTCGAAAAACACAACAGGAGAAAGCACCCCTGACACATCTCAAATATAACCATTTACCTTTAAACAAACTAATTATATATATACATTAAACCAGTGCATGAATAATATGTATGTAATAACATGTTGTTATAACTGTGATGCACCTTATCACAGTTATATGATGTCATTTCAAGAAGAATGAGGAAGTAGATAAGAATCCCAAACTAGTTCTGCCAGTGAGACTCACAACTAAACACACCTACTACACAGTGATCATCAGTGCAGACTTAGAGTAGATGGGTTTGAATTGGCATGAAGCAAGGTAAGATCCACATATTGACTTTTTCTCCTGAAAAAATTCAGATACCTAATTTGTGTGCCATATAGTTCTGTATATATGTTTTTTTAGGCATATTTAACATGGAGAACATGATTTTTTGTTTTGCTTTGCTGGCTACTGTGGTTGATTTATCAGATTACTCAGTCTTGGAACTTCAGTGTGTTAATTAAGGTCTTTAGAATCTGTCTAATGAGTATGTTTAATACACGCTGTGTGCTGGTTTTAAAAATAGTTAATAAACCAGAACTGATGGTGTTTCTTTTAAAGGCTAGTTTATTTGATTGATAAGCATTCTCACAGTATTCTCTTAAAAATGGAACTTTGACTGAGTAAAGATACTTAATTTCTGGATTCCTAATATGTAATACCAATATTTAATACCAGCACAGATTTTTAAAGCTTGTAAAAAATTAACTTTTGCTTTGCAGTAAGTGTTTGAACTTAAATCCTAACTCTCAGAAGATGTTAGCTGTCTCTGAACTGTTAACCTGGGGTAAAATCTAGCAGCATGTTGTTCTGTTTGTTGAGGATAAAATCACATTCATCTCAGTTTTATCTCTGCTTGGCATCATTAATCCAGATGATGAGATCACTTCATACATTGGTTGTGTTCAGCCTCTACTATGGCACCAGTTAACTGTTATTTTTAGAGCAAAACAGCCATTGTTCTTGATATTCAAAAACGTATGTGTCTGTCAGACTCCTGATATATTACCGCAAAAGGACAGATAAGTGTTCAGTGAATGTTTATAAAGACAAGTCTGTAGCCTGGCATAGACTTTGGACACTATAGAATAATGTCTTAAAGACGTGGTTCTGCACAGTGTGAAGATAAAGACATTTAATCAGAATCTGTTCTAGTATTTTAAATAAGAAGAATTTTCAGCTTGGTAGTTTCCAACATCAGTAGACTCAAGGGGAATTCACAGGTAGTACAGTGACGCATGCTGATCTGAAGATGAATGCTTGGAAAATTCTTGGTGATCTGGGTCGGAGAAAAGTCACTGGAGAATCACTTTCCAAATGTCCCAGCATCATTTTAGAGATCTAGGGAGCATTCATTTTGTCAAGCAGATTGTGTTTAAGCATGCCATAAAATAACAAAAAGTGAAATAAAAAGTAAATAATCAGAAGCAAAGCAACTGAGGAGAATGAAAAAAGCAAAAAAGCAAAATTTCAAATTATTAAATAGATAGGTCAGGTCACGACAGTTCTCAGTCAGAACAAAGACAATGACACAACTGGCATGGGTGGTTACAGTCAAGCAGAACTAGAGAAAAGAAGAAATAAAAAAAACTAAGAAAAACACGAAGATGTGTCTCTTGTAATCTCTTTCTGTCAGCCTCTTGGTGGCCATGCTGCTTGTAGATTTGAAATCAGGTCTAATATTTTAAATAAAAAATTCAAATAAAATATTGTTCTCCTGTATATTATGACACTGTGTTAAGCCGCTAGTAAGCAATGTGGGGAAAAGGTAGGTTGAGAACCCACTGCTGAGATAAAACAGAAAGCACAACTGCAACTTTCCTAGAGCTAAATAATCATATAGAACTACCTCAATAAAAAATCTAACTAATGAAAATAAATAATTGTTGTATTGATGTATTCTTACTGTTGTATTTCTACACAAAAATAACCCATTGAGGTATCAAAAAATGCAAATGTTAAGTAAATGGATAGTGTTTTCTTTAAGTACTTGGACAAAAAAAGAATAAAGGAACAGCTATTAACAATTATTTAATTTGACACAAAAAGAATTCCTTTCAAATGAAAACCAAATTATCTTCACAGACATGTGTCATGCTTCAGTCCCAGTCTCCTAATCCTTCCCACTCTAGGTCTCCCGAGTACTAGCATAGCTGTCATCAACCACCAGTCTGCATTTAAGCTCCGCACACACTTCCTCATTTCAAAGTTTTGCCAAACCTTGTTTGCAACTCTGAGCATTTCTTCTCTGTTTATCTTGACTCTGGCTTTTGACTCCTTTTGTTTTTGACTACAGCTTTCTGATTTTTCCCTGTCACCTTTCTCGTTTTTAACTACTCTCCACCTCTTGACCTCCTTTTCGTTCTTGTGACCAATCTCTTGCTCTTATTCCCTCTACTTTGGTTACCTCGCTGCTTGACTACCCTGGTTCTGGCCTTACCCTGTCCCTTGACATCGATCTTGTCTTCTCCCTCCATTTCTGTTTGTGTTTTGTTGTGTTCAATTACCCAATTGTTTAATAAAGTCCATCTGACTATTAGCTCTGCACACCTAGGTCCTGGTTCTTTGTTTCTGACAACATGTTTTAGTTTTGTTTCATTAACAGTTGAAACTGAAGTCAAATCTCTGCTAAATCTGTGTTGTTTGATTGCATGAAAATGAGTAGCATAACTAAATTAAGTTCATTCAATGGTGGTGGGTTTTTTGCGGGGGTCTGATGGGACTATTTAGTGACACATTGTAATGAACTATTACATTAAACTTTTATTTATTATTTATTACTTTTGTCTATTAGACATTACGTATTAATATTACCTCTAACTATTATCTTTTAAAATAGTTTAATAACACTGAAATTAGTTAATGACATGCAATTTTTAAAGTGAAATCACTCTACATGTATTTTTTCCTACATTCAGGATTGACAGCAAAATAATAATAATAAAATACATCACAGTTAAAGCATTTCTTTAATTTTCAGTGTTATTTGTTTGTTATTTGTAGATTGTTATAGATTGCTTAGGAAGTGTTGTTTGTGTCATTATGGGATAAATTTGTTTTTATTTTTTTGTCTTGTTTTAGTTACATCTTAGTTTGTTTATGTATTATTGTCTAAGATGGTTCTGAGAAAAAAAATAAGGTAATGTTTCTGTTTATTTTGTTTTCTGCATTCTGGATTTTTCACCTCATAGCCAAGGGACTCCACAAAAACCCAACAGGAACTTGAATCCTGGGACCTTGAAGCTGAACAACAAAATAAGAAAGCACAGCATGGCTACTTGTAAGTTGTTGTTAAGTAATAAAAACATTAATTTGTTTTTAATTGTCATTGTATTTTAACTAGCAGATAATCAATCTACAGAAGCTTTCATGATATGAATTTATTGTTTACTGAACATCAGAGCTGAGTTCTGTAAGAACAGATTTTAATTCCACTTTTAAATTCACATTTACCTTTAATATTGAATAAATAAAGTACTAAAAAAACTAAGATAAATCAAAGGTGGGCCCCGTGGTAGAGGACCAGATCAAATCCACGCTTGATGCTGTGTGGAGGACTGCAGTGTTAACCAGTACACCATACCAACCAACAGCTGATCATAATACTGTTACCTGGAGTAGATAGAAATGTCTCATTTCTTACCTTCACTTCCACAGGGACAGCATCAACTTACATCCTGACATGTGGTGCCATTTTGTTGATGAACTCATGTGTGGTTGACTCACATGGTCTCCATGATTTTCCAGATGTCATCCTAGAGGTAAAGGTTTTGTGCTCATCAACTCTGTTCAACAGACAACAAGCTTCTCATTACCCAATGGATATAACAAAATATCATGAGAAGTCTACCAGCAACCAAGCATATAGAGATGTGTCGGGTGTGTGGAGAATATATTACATGCAGCAGTAATAAACTGCTTGCATGGGAAAAACCATTTCACTAAACTCAGTTATAATATGAATCAACAAGCTTGACTTCAGTGTTTTCATCAGTGATAGTAAGCAAGGGTTCCTGGTTTGGGGGAAAACTCTGGGCTCAAACATCTTTCATTTCCTTACTCACTTCTTTACCTGCTACTCGGCACTCACCACTGCATTCCATTCACGCTTGATTTATATGTGATCAAGATTCCTCTATGGTCACCTTAATCATACAGAAATCATCAAAACTACTTTGCTGTGCAAAACAAATATTTGACAAAGGCAAAATATTTTCCCTCTATAACTGCACACTGGATCTTAATTAAATGATACATATTCTTAGATTAGTAAGGTGAACATCTTTTTTTTTTCTTTCTTTTTTTTTGGGACCCAAAATGGCTCCAGCCAGTTATTGTAAATCACTTACAATGTCTAGTATTTGTTATTGTTTTCTCATTTGTATTTGTTTTTTAAAAATGTTACAACCTTGTCCTGTTGTCCTCTTTTTGGAAGTCTAATAATGCTCATTCTAATATAGAGGAATCAAAGGTTTAAAGTTGATAACTGATGTAGCATTTGTGCCCAGATTCTGTCACCACTAAACAACCAAGTTGTAACTGCAGTAAAGCAGCAGTAAGGCTGAACATTAGCGATAGCAAGCAACCAGAAAGACCAGATGATGATGACAGAAGAATGACAGAAGATTTACAGCAGAGATGTATACTTACCACTAGAACACAAAAGACAGGTTGCAGTACAGCTTCCCTCTCCTCACCTTCAGAGGTCACTCTTTCCGTTCACAGCTATCTCGTTGATTTGTTCCTGTTTCACACATTCAGTGTTATGAAGTCTTTGCTGCATTTTCAAGGCGTAAAGCTTTGTTTTAACTCAGATGTGATTTTTGGCTTGTGTTTTTGCTTATGAAGAATCGTGTTGTCTTTGCATGTGATTCAGCTTCATAGACATCTCCTGTACTGGGCTGCACTGGTATCATCTTGGCATCTTTCAAAAAGACCTGACAGTTTTATTTTAAGGTTATGTTTATTTTTCCAATTGTTGTGGTCTCCTGTAATCGATTTATTGTGTATAATGTAGCCGTTTTGTTATCAGTTTAATCCTTGAACTCTAAAGTGAGCTTCTCGAATGAACTAATCATTTGAGTGAACGTACTGTATCGAATCACTTCCTCAGCTGATTCGTTCCTTTCTCAGTTCAGTAGTTGAGTTCAGCAGCGACCATGCAGGCCGGCAGGGGAACTGCTGTGTGGTCTGTGAATCACCGAATCACCCGCGATTTTGGTGGCGGAGACTCTCATTGCGAGGGAACTGTGCTTGCTCAGTGATTCGTTCACTGAACTGAGGGTTCCCGTTCACTCACTGATTCGTTCACTGAATGTACTGTCACTCAGTGCTGCTGACGGCGCTCCTGTTCACTCACTGATTCGTTCACTGAATGTACTGTCACTCAGTGCTGCTGACGGCGCTCCTGTTCACTCACTGATTCGTTCACTGAATGTACTGTCACTCAGTGCTGACGGCGCTCCCGTTCATTCACTGATTCGTTAACTGAATGTACTGACACTGTGATTCACATTCACAAAGTTGTAGGTTAGTTCACACTTATTTTTTGTATTATGTTTTTGTAAAGTGATTTATATTTTCTATAATAAGCCCAACATTTAGTTGAATACTTGAAAATGTTTTATTTATTAATTTTTTACAACACTCTCGTCTCCTGGTCCCGGAAGCCGTGAACTAAACTGAAACATGAACCGTTCAGCCGTGTATCAGTTAGGTGGGTCGGTTCAGTTCAGTCGGTGTATCAGTTCAGTGCTCGGCTCCTTTTACAGCAACTCAAAAGTGAGTCTGGAGTTAAAACAGATACTTGTTTTTGGTTTGAACTGAAGAACTGGATTTATTTTTAGGTCTTTTTCCTGTCAACTATTCCTCCTGTATAACAAAAGTTATCCTTTATCTCTCATAAGAGTTATCCTGTATCTCTGTTGGCCACTGTGCGTTAGCATCATGCTAACATAAAGGTGAGTCTGAATAAAAAATGTATGAACTGAATTTTCTAGGGGAAACAAGTATTTAGTCAGCCACTGATTGTGCAAGTTCTCCTACTTAGAAAGATGAGAAAGGTCTGTAATTTTCATCATAGGTCAGGGCTCTAGAGTGCGACCAATTTGGTCGCACATGCGACCTAATTTCTCAATTGTGCGACAAAAAAAAAATCTGAGGTTGCACCAGTGCGACCAGCCGTTCAATAGGGGAAAAAGAAAATGTCTTCGCTACTCTGAAAGTCTCCTTGTGGTTAAAAACAGACACACGTTAGGCCCATTACGTGGTCTAAACCAATCAAAAATAGGGAAGGGCGGGACCCCGGAGCGCCGTCAGCACTGAGTGATAGTACGTTCAGTGAACGAATCAGGGAGTGAACGGGAGCCCTCAGTTCAGTGAACGAATCACTGAGCAAGCACAGTTCCCTCGCAATGAGAGTCTCCGCCACCAGATTCGCAGTGATTCAGTGATTCACAGACCACACAGCAGTTCCCTTGCCGGCCTGCACGGTCGCTGCTGAATCGAATCCGCTGAGGAAGTGATTCAGTACGGTTCAGTACGTTCACTCAAATGATTCGTTCATTCGAACGAATCGTTCGCGAACGACACAACACTAGCAGTCAGACAGAGCGGTGAGTAGCCTAGGCCCGTCAGATAAACAGAGCGGGTGTAGCTGCGTATGACGAGAGACAATGAAAAGAATGATTTACAACATTTTGGTCAAGAATGTTAGTTTTAGGCCTGGTCCGTTCGAAAATTGTTAACCTGGGAGGCTGATGGCTCCGTGTCAGAGCGTTGGTTATGTCAAGCCCTGGTCCGGAGACGGCATCAGATAACTAGCCACATACGATCGACTCCGAGTCACAGCCTGCACTGACTGTAAGGAGTGTGGGAAGACCATGGCCGGCAGTAGTGCGTTTGTGACTGGTTTTAGTACATTTAGAATTGAAGCGCTGAAAAAGCACAGTGCATCTATCAAACACATTACATGCCCGACAAATGCACTGCCCAAGTGTTACCTTTCTTGTAGAATTGTGCTTCAAATAAAGAACTTTATGTTGACCACATTGTTAGTTAATCATTTACAAGTCAATATTGCCTATATGGACAGCGATTTAAAACAAGAAAAGAAAAAGTGAACATGTAAAACTGCTGTTCTGAATGTGATGCATTTGAAAATTTGGGTGCACCTAACTTTGGTGCTGGTGCACCTAAGAAAAAACGTTAGGCGCACCAGTGCAACCAGTTCAAAAAGTTAGTCTAGAGCCCTGTAGGTACACTTCAACTATGACAGACAAAATGAAAAAAAAAAAAAATTAATAATCTAGGAAATCACATTGTAGGATTTTTGAAGAATTATGGTGTAAAATAAGTATATTTTTTTCTAGGGGAAACAATAAAAAAACAGAAATGGTAGTACTTTGGTAGCAAGTTGTGTCTGTACTGTGTTAATGTAATGTAATATATAAGCAGGGTACAGATAACAACACTCACTGGCACAGTGAGTATGATTTTCTGCCAAAAATCATAATATATCACATCATCTGGACATTATCATGCTCAGTGTCTTATATAATGTCACTCAAACATTTTCATCTGTACCAATGAGTAGAAGAAATCTGCAGCCACTTGCACCAACTGAATGTAAGTTCACCCATTGCCTAATTTAAACATATACTGCCTGTACATTTAAGTTTATGAGCTAGTATAGTTTAACTTCTTACAACAATTAACATAGTTTCACCATAGCTTTAAATATAAATGAAAAAAAAAAAACAACAACAGTTAAATAGCTGGTAGATTTGATCAGTGGGAAAACTGTCTAGAAAGCAAAATACAACTCAGTTCCTCAGCCAGTTCAGGGAGACAGATTACACTTTTTGATCAATTAGAAAACATTGATTTATTTTTATTTTATTGATTTTTAAAAACACTACATTATATACCTCATTGGGATTTTTCCAATATGTTAACAGCGTTCATTCTTTGTTTACATGCTGCAAATGTGAACATATAATACAAGAGCCTAAACGTGTATTGTTTTGTAGTATTTAGTATTTAATATTGAAACAAATGAGGTAGGACTGTATCTTAACCAGAGGGATGTCAGACAATGATTTAATGATAAGTCATGCTAAGGGTTTGGATCCACACAAACTCCCAACCGACAAGTGGAGTAATGATTTCCACATTCTAACGTTGTCTGCTGTTCCGTTCTATCGCTTTTCCCCTATGTAGGCCTTAAGATAAATAAAAGTCACTTGCAGCTCCTGTACAGTTTCAAACGTTTATTTCCCTCAGTCATTAGCAGGTTTACTTTAGCTGGTGTCATAATTCACTCAGTCTCTGCAGGTTTAGCTACAATACTGCTATAATTACTCCAGCCAAAGACAAATTTCACTGTTAGAAAGCTTACTGACATCACTGCCAGATTTAATGGCATTCACTGTGTTGGTGTAATTTTTAATCAGAGAGCATTCATTCAGTTTTCATTTAACTCTGACTTATTTCCCTCGGTTTGAGCATGTACCACTTTAGATTTTTAGCAAACTTCATTTAGCAAATAGGTACATTATTATCAATAGTCCCTTAAAAAATCCATATTAGGTCACACGATCTCATAGCTACACTGAAGAGGCAGTCAACCTAAAATGTTTTTGAGGAGACTGTGAATCAAATGGAAGGTTAACAGGCATGACTAGCTCTGTCACTAATTTACCTATGTCACACAGAGTTTAGTAACTTGTTTGATAACTGATGTTAAGGTTAGGGCAGTACCTGACTCCTGGCCATCCTGGCCAACGATTTGACTGTTCGTTCACGTTTTTTCTCCATGTACATTATCTAGTAATCAGTAAATCAATGTGCGTACGTTTTTAGATCTGTCCTCCTCATGTAGAAATTCAGCAAAGTCACAGGAACATATTTTTCAACTAAAAGAGGCGTGGCATATGATGAACGGTCTGAATTGGAGCTTGATTTAATTACTGAATATAGCTTCGGGCAGCAGCGCGTATTTATGCTAAACATTAGCGCTTATAGTCTTTTTAATTTCACTTTTCAATTTAATTTCAGCTTCTTCAGTAGGATGACCCTTTGTCTTTCATCTGTCATAAATAATTAATATTTTGCTTAATTTAAATAATCTTTATATTTTTTGTATACAAAGCACTTTTGTATGTAAGTTGCTGTATACAGTGGGGCAAAAAAGTATTTAGTCAACCACTGATTGTGCAAGTTCTCCTACTCCTAGAAAGATTAGAGAGGTCTGTAATTTTAATCATAGGTACACTTCAACTATGAGAGAAAAAATGAAAAAAACAAAAAAACAGGAAATCACATATAGGATTTTTAAAGCATTTATTTGTAAATTATGGTGGAAAATAAGTATTTGGTCAATAACAAAAGTTCAGCTTAATACGTTATAACATAATTACTTAAATAAATACTTTGTTGGCAATGACAGAGGTCAAACGTTTCCTGCAAGTCTTCACCAGGTTTGCACACACTGTAGCTGGTATTGTGGCCCATTCCTCCATGCAGATCTCCTCTAGAGCAGTGATGTTTTGGGGTTGTCGCTGGGCAACACAGACTTTCAACTCTTTCCACATATTTTCTATGGGGTTGAGGTCTGGAGTCTGGCTGGGCCACTCCAGGACCTATTTACGGAACCACTCCTTCGTTGCCCAACATGATGTCACTACATTATGTTTCCATCCCCATGCTTCACAGTATGGTGTTCTTGGGATGCAACTCAGCATTCTTCTTTCTCCAAACACAACAAGTTGAATTTTTACCAAAAAGTTCTATTTTGGTTTCATCTGACCACATGATATTCTCCCAGTCCTCTTCTGGATCAACCATATGCTCTCTGGCAAATTTCAGACGGGCCTGGACATGTACTGGCTTAAGCAGGGGGACACGCCTGGCACTGCAGGATTTGAGTCCCTCTCGATGTAGTGTGTTACTGATGGTGGCCTTTGTTACTTTGGTCCCTGGTCATTTATCAGGTCCCTCCGCGTAGTTCTGGGATTTTTGCTCACCGGTCTTCTATGTCTTCCATTTTCTAACAATTGCTCCCACAGTTGATTTATTCACACCAACCTGCTTGCCAATTGTAGATTCACTCTTCCCAGCCTGGTGCAGGTCTACAAATTTTTCCTGGTGTCTTTCGACAGCTCTTTGGTCTTGGCCATGGTTGAGTTTGGAGTCTGACAGTTTGAGGCTGTGGACAGGTGTCTTTTATTCAGATAATGAGGTCAAACAGGTGCCATTTATAACAGTAACAAGTGGAGGACAGAAGAGCTTCTTAAAGAAGTTACAGAAGAGCCAGAAATCGTACTTGTTTTTAGGTGACCAAATACTTATTTTCCACCATAATTTACAAATAAATTCTTTAAAAATCCTACAATGTGATTTTCTGGATTTTTATTTTAATGTTGTCTCTCATAGTTGAAGTGTACCTGTGATGAAGATTACAGACCTCTTTCAGAGGTAGGAGAACTTCAATCAGTTGTTGACGAAATACTTTTTTGCCCCACTGTAAATAAACTGGCCTTGCTTCGCCTTGCCTTACTTCATGATTGGATAATTAAGTGTAAAACAGCCTGCCCCTCTACTAATGGACAATAGTATGCAAAATCACGAACCAAAATCAGAATTACATAATTGTTAGTGTAAAAAATGCTAATGACTGAAATGTCCCTTAACAGTTAAATCGTTAAATCTAGCTGATTTTAAATTAATTATGTGTATCAGTCAGCTATGTTACATTAGTTACCTTGGATTAAGAAGTGCTTCAGTTTAGAAAGCAAGTGTCATGCTTGCTGGTTCTCCTCTCCTCTCACCTCCAATATCCCAGACTTCAATTCCCACAACCTGCCAACCGATGAGTCACCATCATGTCTGCCATCTTCCAATCCTGTTCTGTTTTCTCGGAATACTGACCACACACACGCCTGTCTTTAATTAGTATGTTTGTATATACTCATCTCCCACACTGCCACATTGTGTGTTGCCACTCTGTTTGCTACTCTGGTTTGGACATCATTCAGATTCTCTGGTATTCTTTGTTACTTTGCCTGGTCTGATTGTTTGGTTTTGACTTCTGCTCGTTTCCTGACTCTGTCAAGCCCTTTGATCTTTTTCCACTTTGATCTTGTTGTTGTTGTGTTATACCACCAACCTGTTTAATAAACATTGCTGTGCTTTTAACTCAGGGCAGCGTCACAGCGTCTATCATTACAACAAGTATTGTTCCACATCAGAAAAGTGCTTCTGTACAGCCTAGCATGCTGCAGACAGCTCGGTCTATGAACAATTATCGTTAAATCTATTTCATTCAAAATAACATGCTGCTACAGTTACTTTGCTAGCTTGTGCCACATTGTGTACTAAAGCTTAAACAAGGCAGTGATGTACAAATTAGTTTCTCTACAGTCTATTTTACAAAGCTAATTTAATAATTAGTGCACTAATGTGTGTAGTTTACAGTTCTATTTAGTCAAACAGTGAAGGTGACTTATAAGACTAATAAGATTGGACACTGCTGCCCCATTTTGTCAAAAAATGAAAATAGCAATGTATTTACAACAATTCCATGTACAAGATGGCTGTAACATTGTTGCTGTGTTCTTTCCAATTCTTTACCTTCCAGTTTAGTTACACAGATGGAGATGCAGAACAATTCAGAGAAAAACGAGACGGTAAATATAAGTTTCGAAGTGTATGTGTGGGTGTGTTTGTGTTTGTGTATGTATGAGGGATAGGGGGCTGGTCATTCTTTTTTCACCTGTTTACCTGTTTTGGACCTTACCTGAATAACTAGAATGTCATTATCATTCTCAGCCAACATATTGCTACAGGAATACATTGTGGTGGTGGAGGTGAACGTGTCACAAGTGATTCTTATTGAACAAATCAGATCCTCTTTGAACTCTATCAATTTCCCATTACAACTGGACAGCACCACAGAAATCAGTAATGCAAACGTTACAACAGGTAAGCTTATTCCACCAATCATTAAGGGGATCATTAAAATATGTACATGTTTAGGCAATTTTGCCTTGTCATAGTAAATGTTTTTATCTTTTTATAAATTTGTTCGGTATCCCACTTTGGGAATTATTGATAAAATGAAAGAAACTGTAGGAAACAAACATAAAGACACATAACATTGCAGAAAATGATCATTTCTAAAATTGTTCAGGTAATCTATGGACTTAGAGAGTGTTGGAAAAAACTGATTTCTGAATATGACTGATATGGTTGACTGAATGTAGTATAAAGTTCATATCAGGTACTTGCCATTGCTTGTATTGTAACTACAATAAGATTTTGGAATTCTTTCCCATTTTCCAGATGGTTACCGTATTATTTATTTGCTTAAGCTGTATCATATTTTATAATAGATTCTTTTATAAAATTATTATCAAAATATTGAGGTGTGTGTATTCCTTCATTCATTAGTTTGGCATCTGTAACACAACAATAGAACATTAACTGTTGTGAGAGGTTAGAGGTTTTTTGTCATTAGATGTAATACTTTTAATCAAGCATGTTTTTGATATGTTACAGTGTGTGTTTTGACTAATTCCGGATACAGCTGTAGATGTGAGGATCTGTATTTTTGGCCATGTGACCAATGTGTACAATACGGACATTGTGACAACATCATCAATGCTACATGTGGATGCTTGAGTGCCATGCCAATTGATGAACAGTTCTGCCAACCCATTACAGAGCTGACAGGTATGTACAAGCTATAAATACCATTAACTGTGTGCTCTGTGTTTGATTGAGCATTACAATAATCTTACACTGTTGTGTTATTTGCACCATCTCTATTAAAGTCATGTTTTTAATGGCACTGGTGCTTAGTGCATACTTCACTGCTTAGTCTACAGGCCTAAATTGTCCCAATAACACTTGCTACAACTTTCTCTAATAATCTTGCTAATATTTGTATTTATTTAAATGTATAAATAAAACAACTTGGTGGCACTTTATTACTTTCCCATCATTCTCATCTTTTTTTGTTTTTTAGATATAACATGTCCAACAGGTATGTAACAGCACATTACAAAAAAAACAACAACAAACATGGTCTAGTATGTTGAAATGTTTATACATATTGTTGAAGTCTGTAAGCAAAGTAAGCATGTCTTGTGCTCACTTACTTATTTTTTGTTTAGATATTCCATAATATGCTACATGATTTTTGTTTGCTTTTTTCTTGCAGTCCCTCCAGCTAACACAGAATATATGATTGAGATTGAGATTGACACAATAGATGTAGCAGAGCTTCATGAATTGAGAACACTTCTGGAGACACTCCATTTACCCTTCGTACTAAGTGACTTGCAGATTACTGAACTCAACATCACTACAGGTAACGGTCCTCTCTGTCTGAGATGAAACTGTTATAAACTGTCACACATCTTTTCATACAGTGCCTTTAAAACCTTGGCACAGTTGGAGCAAGACGTTCTGTATTTTATTTCTGTCCTAATAAGGTGATTTTGTGTGTTTCTGTCAATCTCCAGTGTGTCTTTTGAATAATACTGGGTACCAGTGCAGGTGTGAGGATCAGTATTTCTGGCCGTGTACCACGTGTTCAGCATATGGACACTGTGACAACATTATTAATGTGACATGTGGATGCATCAGTGGCTTTCCAAATGATGGACAGTTCTGCCAACCAATGACGGAGCTGACGAGTAAGAAATGTTTGTTAGGCTACATAACACCTTATTTTAGAGTAATTTTACTACATGTAGTAGCTTTACTAGTAATACAACCATGCTTCATTTTGTGTCTCATATTGTTTTCAATAATGAACATTAAATGTACTTTAATGATGAGCAGGCTAAATGGAGGTATTTTGGTGATTGAAGATTCTTTTTGATGAATTTTTGTCTACTTTTTGTTTTGCAGACATTACAACCTGCCCAACTCCTCCACCAACAGGTAAATCATGATGACTTGAAATTATCATTCCTCTTTCATGTTGTAGTATGTGGAATTGAGTTTGAAGATCATATCAGCAGCACAAGAAGCTTCTTATTGTGTTATCTGTTTGCGTGGAGTGAAATATAACTAATGGATTAAACTAAAATCCAGACATGATGTAAATAGACTGGTGTTATGGCTTTCATTTCATCTAAACATTCCAATCACTTAACACAATTTATCTTGAATTATTAATTCTAAAATATAATTCATGTATTTATTGTATGCACTAGAAAACTACTAAATGGCATATGAGCATTTAAAGGTCATGCAATATATGCAGGATATGCCTCTTTTTAAGAATATTCCTGCTGATGCCATTTATTTCCATTCAGTATTGTTTTCAGAGTCTGCACCTCCCGCTGAATATATGATTGAGATTGAGATTGACACAGTGGATGTAACAGAGCTTCAGGAACTGAGAACACTTCTGTGGACATTCAGTTTACCCTTCGTAATAAGTGACATTAAGATAACTGAACTCAACATCACTACAGGTAACGGTTCTCTCTTTTATTTATTCAGAAGTAGTTTTAGAAGTTCAGAAGTTTATTGTTTATCAAGTCACTAAAATATATTTTCTTCTCATACTTCTTTCCAAAGCTGTTTCAAAAGCCATTTTTAACTGAATGAGGTAATATTATGTTTCTTTCATAGTGTGTTTTTTCAACAATACTGGGTACCAGTGCATGTGTGAGGATCAGTATTTCTGGTCATGTGACAAGTGCACAGAATATGGGTACTGTGATGACATCATTACCAACACATGCAGATGCATCAGTAGTTTTCCAAATGATGGACAGTTCTGTCGACCAGTGACAGAGCTAACAAGTATGTATAGGCACTTTTAAATAAATGATGCACATGTGAAGCATGTTTTTTTATTAGCCCATAATGTCTATTTGTAATAGAACCGTGAAGTGGAACTTCATTTGTGGCACCAGTTACCAGTATTATCATGCCTCTTCTCTTTGACAACTGATGATTCTTTTCCGTAGCATAAGCTTCTGGTGCGGC
This sequence comes from Prochilodus magdalenae, assembly GCA_024036415.1. Taxonomy (NCBI): domain Eukaryota; kingdom Metazoa; phylum Chordata; class Actinopteri; order Characiformes; family Prochilodontidae; genus Prochilodus; species Prochilodus magdalenae. Next base: position 97,495 of record JAMWET010003716.1, on the reverse strand, counting down.
ACTGAATGTATTTGCTAAAATTAATTGTTGCTAAAAAGGTATGGGGTCATGTAAGGCTACAGCTCTTTGCTCTGTCTTGCCACATATATGTTACACCAAACACACTTCATAAAATTTAAAATTTTTGTTAGTATTTTGTTAGACATACAGTATTTACATGCATTAGGGTATCAGATAATGAGAAAACTCTGGGTAGAGGAGTCAGGCAGTAATCAGATTTCTGATTGCAACCAGGCAATAAAGAAATTGTTTAAAGACTGAATCAGAATATACATCATCTAGAAAAAAGAACATTTATTTAATCAAGCAAGCATTTGCTTTCTGCGTCACAGGTGTTTTGTTGCCATTTGGTGCTGTGTCAAACACTAAAATTCCAAAGAAATCAGAGTATGGGTAAACATGCACTGAACATTTGTGTTTTAATGAGTGATTAGTCTACAAGCACTATTTCTAATCTGTATTTGGAAAGCACATTTTTGTTGGTTAGTAAATTAAATCACTTATTTATTTTGGTTTAAATCATTGATATTACATGTAATAATCATATAGGTCACATGGAGCTATTCAGGCCTGAAAGATTTTTACATGATTTCTGAAACACTTTCTTTGTGTTGTTTTATAGACATGACAGCATGTCCAACTCCATTACCAACAGGTAAATAACGGTCCTTCAAAGTTATTTGCCACTTTTCTCTATGTGGAATAGATTATAAAATGAATTTCAGCACACAAAACTGTTATCATCACGTTATTTAACTCAGGATATGAAATATGAGTGCTGACAGCAGCTAAAACTTTATTTTCCACAATGCAATTAGATATTAATTTTATACCTCCATAAATGTCCACTGTAATGTGTGAGTCAACAACGACAGTTACTAAGGAGTGCTCAGTGCTAGTCAACAAAATAAAGACTATTATGATCAATCAGCCCCATGCAATTACCATACATCCTGTCATTTGAAGTCAGGAACGAAAATGACTTGAAAAAGGTTTAAGTATATAAAATATTTAACATTCATGAAAGAAGAGTTAGGTTTGAGTTGTGGTAGAGTAACTTTGTTCAGCTTGATACTGTTTTATTCCATTTAATTTTGATTACAGTCCCTCCACCTCCTACTGAATATACGGCTGAGGTTCAGATAAATGCAGTGGATGTAGCAGCGCTTAATCAACTGAGATATGTTCTGAAGGATCTCAATTTCCCCTTCGGAATAAGTGGCATTCAGATCACTGAGCTCAACATCACTACAGGTAAGTGTCCTCTCTGTCTGTGATCAAACATCATTAGAAATCATCAGTCTTCTTTGTAGACTTTACATTTTCCGGCAGTGAATCATTTAAGTCTCAAATATAAATGTATATATTTGTTTTTTATTTTTTAAGCAATTTCCCCATACTGTTTATAAACTACACCAAAAATAAAAGATGATTAAAAATTTGTTCATTGCACAGTACCTGTAGAAAAGACAAAATAATAGGAACAAGAAGTACAGTAATCCAATTTTGTCTTAATTTAATTAATTTGTTGTGTTTCTGTTCATTTACAGTGTGCGCTTTGAATAGTACTGGATACCAGTGCAGGTGTGAGGATCAGTATTTGTGGCCGTGTGACAAGTGCACAGCATATGGATCCTGTGACAACATCGTTACTGACACATGTGGATGCATCAGTGGTTTTCCAGAAGATGGACAGTTCTGCCAGCCAGTCACAGAGCTAACCAGTATGTATCAGCCATAACAGAAAAACTGTGATTGAAATGTATCCAGACTGTGAACAAATGCTCTGTGCAGATTTATTACCAATACGGTCAATTAGAAATGCTGGAAACTGTTCTTTAAAAATATGCACTTCTTATTTACAGCTTTACAGGCGGAATTCAGCAACAACCCCAAATAAATTTGACCTGATTTCAAATTGCCCCTGTCCTAAAAATATGTGAGATAGATGCAAAACCTAGGAAAGTTTCTTTATCACAGATTATCATTTGTTTAATTAGTGATTAAGCTACAAGCACCATTTGTATTTGGATGCCAGATTAGCACTTTCCCGCTTTTTTGTTGGTTTGTAAAGTAAATCACTCATTTTAAATCTTATGTGTTGCATTCATTATAATTCAGTTTAGTGTATGGAAAATGTAATGTTGCTCTGTTTTCCATCTTACATTGGTTTAAATCATTGATATTACATGTAATTTAAACAGGCCACATAGAGGTATTCAGGCCTGAAAGATTTTTACATGATTTCTGAAACACTTTCTGTGTTTTGTTTTGATAGACATGACGGCATGTCCAACTCCATTACCAACAGGTAAATAACGGTCCTTCAAAGTTATGCGGCACTTTTCTCTATGTGGATTCGATTATAAAATGAATTTCAGCACAAGAAACTGTTATTATCATGTTTTTTAACTCAGGATATAAAATATAAGTGCTGACTGAAATAATAATAAATAAATGAGGCTGCGGCTAAATGTTTAATGCACATCATTTATAACACAATATACATTTTGAATAATTAACTGTTGAATAGGTTTATGTATTTACTTTATGCTCCAGAAACTACTAAAGAGGAGTAGGATCATCTGGTTACCATGCCACCCGTAATGAATATGAAAATACTGTCTGTGGCTTGTGATTTGGAAACATCAAATTGAAAACATTTTTATAACATAAATTGTAGCACAGCAACGCTAAAACTTTATTTCCCACAATGCCATTAGATATAAAGTTTTTATACCTCCATAAATGTCCACTGTAATGTGTGAGTCAACAACAGCAGTTACTAAGGAGTGCTCAGTGCTGTCATTTGAAGTCAGGAACGAAAATGACTTGAAAAAGGTTTAAGTATATAAAATATTTAACATTCATGAAAGAAGAGTTAGGTTTGAGTTGTGGTAGAGTAACTTTGTTCAGCTTGATACTGTTTTATTCCATTTAATTTTGATTACAGTCCCTCCACCTCCTACTGAATATACGGCTGAGGTTCAGATAAATGCAGTGGATGTAGCAGCGCTTAATCAACTGAGATATGTTCTGAAGGATCTCAATTTCCCCTTCGGAATAAGTGGCATTCAGATCACTGAGCTCAACATCACTACAGGTAAGTGTCCTCTCTGTCTGTGATCAAACATCATTAGAAATCATCAGTCTTCTTTGTAGACTTTACATTTTCCGGCAGTGAATCATTTAAGTCTCAAATATAAATGTATACATTTGTTTTTTATTTTTTAAGCAATTTCCCCATACTGTTTATAAACTACACCAAAAATAAAAGATGATTAAAAATTTGTTCATTGCACAGTACCTGTAGAAAAGACAAAATAATAGGAGCAAGAAGTACAGTAATCCAATTTTGTCTTAATTTAATTAATTTGTTGTGTTTCTGTTCATTTACAGTGTGCGCTTTGAATAGTACTAGATACCAGTGCAGGTGTGAGGATCAGTATTTGTGGCCGTGTGACAAGTGCACAGCATATGGATCCTGTGACAACATCGTTACTGACACATGTGGATGCATCAGTGGTTTTCCAGAAGATGATCAGTTCTGCCAGCCAGTCACAGAGCTAACCAGTATGTATCAGCCATAACAGAAAAACTGTGATTGAAATGTATCCAGACTGTGAACAAATGCTCTGTGCAGATTTATTACCAATACGGTCAATTAGAAATGCTGGAAAACTGTTCTTTAAAAATATGCATTCTTATTTACAGCTTTACAGGCGGAATTTCAGCAACAACCCCAAATAAATTTGACCTGATTTCAAATTGCCCATGTCCTAAAAATATGTGAGATAGATGCAAAACCTAGGAAAGTTTCTTTATCACAGATTATCATTTGTTTAATTAGTGATTAAGCTACAAGCACCATTTGTATTTGGATGCCAGATTAGCACTTTCCCGCTTTTTTGTTGGTTTGTAAAGTAAATCACTCATTTTAAATCTTATGTGTTGCATTCATTATAATTCAGTTTAGTGTATGGAAAATGTAATGTTGCTCTGTTTTCCATCTTACATTGGTTTAAATCATTGATATTACATGTAATTTAAACAGGCCACATAGAGGTATTCAGGCCTGAAAGATTTACATGATTTCTGAAACACTTTCTGTGTTTTGTTTTTTGATAGACATGACGGCAATGTCCCAACTCCAATTACCAACAGGTAAATAACGTTCCTTCAAAGTTATGCGGGCACTTTTCTCTATGTGGATTCTCGATTATAAAAATGAATTTCAGCACAAGAAACTGTTATTATCATGTTTTTTAACTCAGGATATTATAAAATATAAAGTGCTGACTGAAATAATAATAAATAAATGAGGCTGCGGCTAAATGTTTAATGCACATCATTTATAACAATATACATTGAATAATTAACTGTTGAATAGGTTTTTGATGTATTTACTTTATGCTCCAGAAACTACTAAAGAGGAGTAGGGATCATCTGGTTACCATGCCACCCGTAATGAATATGAAAATACTGTCTGTGGCTTGTGATTTGGAAACATCAAATTGAAAACATTTTTATAACATAAATGTAGCACAGCAAATCGCTAAAAACTTTATTTCCCACAATGCCAATACATATAAAGTTTTTATACCTCCATAAATGTCCACTGTAATGTGTGAGTCAACAACAGCAGTTACTAAGGAGTGCTCAGTGCTGTCATTTGAAGTCAGGAACGAAAATGACTTGAAAAAGGTTTAAGTATATAAAATATTTAACATTCATGAAAGAAGAGTTAGGTTTGAGTTGTGGTAGAGTAACTTTGTTCAGCTTGATACTGTTTTATTCCATTTAATTTTGATTACAGTCCCTCCACCTCCTACTGAATATACGGCTGAGGTTCAGATAAATGCAGTGGATGTAGCAGCGCTTAATCAACTGAGATATGTTCTGAAGGATCTCAATTTCCCCTTCGGAATAAGTGGCATTCAGATCACTGAGCTCAACATCACTACAGGTAAGTGTCCTCTCTGTCTGTGATCAAACATCATTAGAAATCATCAGTCTTCTTTGTAGACTTTACATTTTCCGGCAGTGAATCATTTAAGTCTCAAATATAAATGTATACATTTGTTTTTTATTTTTTAAGCAATTTCCCCATACTGTTTATAAACTTACACCAAAACTAAAAGATGATTAAAAATTTGTTCATTGCACAGTACCTGTAGAAATGACAAAATATAGGAGCAAGAAGTACAGTAATCCAATTTTGTCTTAATTTTAATTAATTTGTTGTGTTTCTGTTCATTTACAGTGTGCGCTTTGAATAGTACTGGATACCAGTGCAGGTGTGAGGATCAGTATTTGTGGCCGTGTGGACAAGTGCACAGCATATGGATCCTGTGACAACATCGTTACTGACACATGTGGATGCATCAGTGGTTTTCCAGAAGATGGACAGTTCTGCCAGCCAGTCACAGAGCTAACCAGTATGTATCAGCCATAACAGAAAAACTGTGATTGAAATGTATCCAGACTGTGAACAAATGCTCTGTGCAGATTTATTACCAATACGGTCAATTAGAAATGCTGGAAACTGTTCTTTAAAAATATGCACTTCTTATTTACAGCTTTACAGGCGGAATTCAGCAACAACCCCCAAATAAATTTGACCTGATTTCAAATTGCCCCCTGTCCTAAAAATATGTGAGATAGATGCAAAACCTAGGAAGTTTCTTTATCACAGATTATCATTTGTTTAATTAGTGATTAAGCTACAAGCACCATTTGTATTTGGATGCCAGATTAGCACTTTCCCGCTTTTTTGTTTGTGTTTGTAAAGTAAATCACTCATTTTAAATCTTATGTGTGTTGCATTCATTATAATTCAGTTTAGTGTATGGAAAGAAAGTGTAATGTTGCTCTGTTTTCCATCTTACATTGGTTTAAATCATTGATATTACATGTAATTTAAACAGGCCACATAGAGGTATTCAGGCCTGAAAGATTTTTACATGATTTCTGAAACACTTTCTGTGTTTTGTTTTGATAGACATGACGGCATGTCCAACTCCATTACCAACAGGTAAATAACGGTCCTTCAAAGTTATGCGGCACTTTTCTCTATGTGGATTCGATTATAAAATGAATTTCAGCACAAGAAACTGTTATTATCATGTTTTTTAACTCAGGATATAAAATATAAGTGCTGACTGAAATAATAATAAATAAATGAGGCTGCGGCTAAATGTTTAATGCACATCATTTATAACAATATACATTGAATAATTAACTGTTGAATAGGTTTATGTATTTACTTTATGCTCCAGAAACTACTAAAGAGGAGTAGGATCATCTGGTTACCATGCCACCCGTAATGAATATGAAAATACTGTCTGTGGCTTGTGATTTGGAAACATCAAATTGAAAACATTTTTATAACATAAATTGTAGCACAGCAACGCTAAAACTTTATTTCCCACAATGCCATTAGATATAAAGTTTTTATACCTCCATAAATGTCCACTGTAATGTGTGAGTCAACAACGACAGTTACTAAGGAGTGCTCAGTGCTGTCATTTGAAGTCAGGAACGAAAATGACTTGAAAAAGGTTTAGGTATATAAAATATTTAACATTCATGAAAGAAGAGTTAGGTTTGAGTTGTGGTAGAGTAACTTTGTTCAGCTTGATACTGTTTTATTCCATTTAATTTTGATTACAGTCCCTCCACCTCCTACTGAATATACGGCTGAGGTTCAGATAAATGCAGTGGATGTAGCAGCGCTTAATCAACTGAGATATGTTCTGAAGGATCTCAATTTCCCCTTCGGAATAAGTGGCATTCAGATCACTGAGCTCAACATCACTACAGGCAAGTGTCCTCTCTGTCTGTGATCAAACATCATTAGAAATCATCAGTCTTCTTTGTAGACTTTACATTTTCCGGCAGTGAATCATTTAAGTCTCAAATATAAATGTATATATTTGTTTTTTATTTTTTAAGCAATTTCCCCATACTGTTTATAAACTACACCAAAACTAAAAGATGATTAAAAATTTGTTCATTGCACAGTACCTGTAGAAATGACAAAATAATAGGAGCAAGAAGTACAGTAATCCAATTTTGTCTTAATTTAATTAATTTGTTGTGTTTCTGTTCATTTACAGTGTGCGCTTTGAATAGTACTGGATACCAGTGCAGGTGTGAGGATCAGTATTTGTGGCCGTGTGACAAGTGCACAGCATATGGATCCTGTGACAACATCGTTACTGACACATGTGGATGCATCAGTGGTTTTCCAGAAGATGGACAGTTCTGCCAGCCAGTCACAGAGCTAACCAGTATGTATCAGCCATAACAGAAAAACTGTGATTGAAATGTATCCAGACTGTGAACAAATGCTCTGTGCAGATTTATTACCAATACGGTCAATTAGAAATGCTGGAAACTGTTCTTTAAAAATATGCACTTCTTATTTACAGCTTTACAGGCGGAATTCAGCAACAACCCCAAATAAATTTGACCTGATTTCAAATTGCCCCTGTCCTAAAAATATGTGAGATAGATGCAAAACCTAGGAAAGTTTCTTTATCACAGATTATCATTTGTTTAATTAGTGATTAAGCTACAAGCACCATTTGTATTTGGATGCCAGATTAGCACTTTCCCGCTTTTTTGTTGGTTTGTAAAGTAAATCACTCATTTTAAATCTTATGTGTTGCATTCATTATAATTCAGTTTAGTGTATGGAAAATGTAATGTTGCTCTGTTTTCCATCTTACATTGGTTTAAATCATTGATATTACATGTAATTTAAACAGGCCACATAGAGGTATTCAGGCCTGAAAGATTTTTACATGATTTCTGAAACACTTTCTGTGTTTTGTTTTGATAGACATGACGGCATGTCCAACTCCATTACCAACAGGTAAATAACGGTCCTTCAAAGTTATGCGGCACTTTTCTCTATGTGGATTCGATTATAAAATGAATTTCAGCACAAGAAACTGTTATTATCATGTTTTTTAACTCAGGATATAAAATATAAGTGCTGACTGAAATAATAATAAATAAATGAGGCTGCGGCTAAATGTTTAATGCACATCATTTATAAACAATATACATTGAATAATTAACTGTTGAATAGGTTTGTATGTATTTACTTTATGCTCCAGAAAACTACTAAAGAGGAGTTGGATCATCTGGTTACCATGCCCACCCGTAATGAATATGAAAATACTGTCTGTGGCTTGTGATTTGGAAACATCAAATTGAAAACATTTTTTATAACATAAAATTGTAGCACAGCAACGCTAAAAACTTTATTTCCCACAATGCCATTAGATATAAAGTTTTTATACCTCCATAAATGTCCACTGTAATGTGTGAGTCAACAACGACAGTTACTAAGGAGTGCTCAGTGCTAGTCAACAAAATAAGACTATTATGATCAATCAGCCCATGCAATTACCATACATCCTGTCATTTGAAGTCAGGAACGAAAATGACTTGAAAAAGGTTTAAGTATATAAAATATTTAACATTCATGAAAGAAGAGTTAGGTTTGAGTTGTGGTAGAGTAACTTTGTTCAGCTTGATACTGTTTTATTCCATTTAATTTTGATTACAGTCCCTCCACCTCCTACTGAATATACGGCTGAGGTTCAGATAAATGCAGTGGATGTAGCAGCGCTTAATCAACTGAGATATGTTTCTGAAGGATCTCAATTTCCCCTTTGGAATAAGTGGCATTCAGATCACTGAGCTCAACATCACTACAGGCAAGTGTCCTCTCTGTCTGTGATTAAAACATCATTAGAAATCATCAGTCTTCTTTGTAGACTTTACATTTTCCGGCAGTAATCATTTAAGTCTCAAATATAAATGTATATATTTGTTTTTTATTTTTTAAGCAATTTTCCCCATACTGTTTATAAACTACACCAAAACTAAAAGATGATTAAAAATTTGTTCATTGCACAGTACCTGTAGAAATGACAAAATAATAGGAACAAGAAGTACAGTAATCCAATTTTGTCTTAATTTAATTAATTTGTTGTGTTTCTGTTCATTTACAGTGTGCGCTTTGAATAGTACTGGATACCAGTGCAGGTGTGAGGATCAGTATTTGTGGCCGTGTGACAAGTGCACAGCATATGGATCCTGTGACAACATCGTTACTGACACATGTGGATGCATCAGTGGTTTTCCAGAAGATGGACAGTTCTGCCAGCCAGTCACAGAGCTAACCAGTATGTATCAGCCATAACAGAAAAACTGTGATTGAAATGTATCCAGACTGTGAACAAATGCTCTGTGCAGATTTATTACCAATACGGTCAATTAGAAATGCTGGAAACTGTTCTTTAAAAATATGCACTTCTTATTTACAGCTTTACAGGCGGAATTCAGCAACAACCCCAAATAAATTTGACCTGATTTCAAATTGCCCCTGTCCTAAAAATATGTGAGATAGATGCAAAACCTAGGAAAGTTTCTTTATCACAGATTATCATTTGTTTAATTAGTGATTAAGCTACAAGCACCATTTGTATTTGGATGCCAGATTAGCACTTTCCCGCTTTTTTGTTGGTTTGTAAAGTAAATCACTCATTTTAAATCTTATGTGTTGCATTCATTATAATTCAGTTTAGTGTATGGAAAATGTAATGTTGCTCTGTTTTCCATCTTACATTGGTTTAAATCATTGATATTACATGTAATTTAAACAGGCCACATAGAGGTATTCAGGCCTGAAAGATTTTTACATGATTTCTGAAACACTTTCTGTGTTTTGTTTTGATAGACATGACGGCATGTCCAACTCCATTACCAACAGGTAAATAACGGTCCTTCAAAGTTATGCGGCACTTTTCTCTATGTGGATTCGATTATAAAATGAATTTCAGCACAAGAAACTGTTATTATCATGTTTTTTAACTCAGGATATAAAATATAAAGTGCTGACTGAAATAATAATAAATAAATGAGGCTGCGGCTAAATGTTTAATGCACATCATTTATAACAATATACATTGAATAATTAACTGTTGAATAGGTTTATGTATTTACTTTATGCTCCAGAAACTACTAAAGAGGAGTTGGATCATCTGGTTACCATGCCACCCGTAATGAATATGAAAATACTGTCTGTGGCTTGTGATTTGGAAACATCAAATTGAAAACATTTTTATAACATAAATTGTAGCACAGCAACGCTAAAACTTTATTTCCCACAATGCCATTAGATATAAAGTTTTTATACCTCCATAAATGTCCACTGTAATGTGTGAGTCAACAACGACAGTTACTAAGGAGTGCTCAGTGCTAGTCAACAAAATAAAGACTATTATGATCAATCAGCCCCATGCAATTACCATACATCCTGTCATTTGAAGTCAGGAACGAAAATGACTTGAAAAAGGTTTAAGTATATAAAATATTTAACATTCATGAAAGAAGAGTTAGGTTTGAGTTGTGGTAGAGTAACTTTGTTCAGCTTGATACTGTTTTATTCCATTTAATTTTGATTACAGTCCCTCCACCTCCTACTGAATATACGGCTGAGGTTCAGATAAATGCAGTGGATGTAGCAGCGCTTAATCAACTGAGATATGTTCTGAAGGATCTCAATTTCCCCTTTGGAATAAGTGGCATTCGGATCACTGAGCTCAACATCACTACAGGCAAGTGTCCTCTCTGTCTGTGATTAAACATCATTAGAAATCATCAGTCTTCTTTGTAGACTTTACATTTTCCGGCAGTAAATCATTTAAGTCTCAAATATAAATGTATATATTTGTTTTTTATTTTTTAAGCAATTTCCCCATACTGTTTATAAACTACACCAAAACTAAAAGATGATTAAAAATTTGTTCATTGCACAGTACCTGTAGAAATGACAAAATAATAGGAACAAGAAGTACAGTAATCCAATTTTGTCTTAATTTAATTAATTTGTTGTGTTTCTGTTCATTTACAGTGTGCGCTTTGAATAGTACTGGATACCAGTGCAGGTGTGAGGATCAGTATTTGTGGCCGTGTGACAAGTGCACAGCATATGGATCCTGTGACAACATCGTTACTGACACATGTGGATGCATCAGTGGTTTTCCAGAAGATGGACAGTTCTGCCAGCCAGTCACAGAGCTAACCAGTATGTATCAGCCATAACAGAAAAACTGTGATTGAAATGTATCCAGACTGTGAACAAATGCTCTGTGCAGATTTATTACCAATACGGTCAATTAGAAATGCTGGAAACTGTTCTTTAAAAATATGCACTTCTTATTTACAGCTTTACAGGCGGAATTCAGCAACAACCCCAAATAAATTTGACCTGATTTCAAATTGCCCCTGTCCTAAAAATATGTGAGATAGATGCAAAACCTAGGAAAGTTTCTTTATCACAGATTATCATTTGTTTAATTAGTGATTAAGCTACAAGCACCATTTGTATTTGGATGCCAGATTAGCACTTTCCCGCTTTTTTGTTGGTTTGTAAAGTAAATCACTCATTTTAAATCTTATGTGTTGCATTCATTATAATTCAGTTTAGTGTATGGAAAATGTAATGTTGCTCTGTTTTCCATCTTACATTGGTTTAAATCATTGATATTACATGTAATTTAAACAGGCCACATAGAGGTATTCAGGCCTGAAAGATTTTTACATGATTTCTGAAACACTTTCTGTGTTTTGTTTTGATAGACATGACGGCATGTCCAACTCCATTACCAACAGGTAAATAACGGTCCTTCAAAGTTATGCGGCACTTTTCTCTATGTGGATTCGATTATAAAATGAATTTCAGCACAAGAAACTGTTATTATCATGTTTTTTAACTCAGGATATAAAATATAAGTGCTGACTGAAATAATAATAAATAAATGAGGCTGCGGCTAAATGTTTAATGCACATCATTTATAACAATATACATTGAATAATTAACTGTTGAATAGGTTTATGTATTTACTTTATGCTCCAGAAACTACTAAAGAGGAGTAGGATCATCTGGTTACCATGCCACCCGTAATGAATATGAAAATACTGTCTGTGGCTTGTGATTTGGAAACATCAAATTGAAAACATTTTTATAACATAAATTGTAGCACAGCAACGCTAAAACTTTATTTCCCACAATGCCATTAGATATAAAGTTTTTATACCTCCATAAATGTCCACTGTAATGTGTGAGTCAACAACGACAGTTACTAAGGAGTGCTCAGTGCTAGTCAACAAAATAAAGACTATTATGATCAATCAGCCCCATGCAATTACCATACATCCTGTCATTTGAAGTCAGGAACGAAAATGACTTGAAAAAGGTTTAAGTATATAAAATATTTAACATTCATGAAAGAAGAGTTAGGTTTGAGTTGTGGTAGAGTAACTTTGTTCAGCTTGATACTGTTTTATTCCATTTAATTTTGATTACAGTCCCTCCACCTCCTACTGAATATACGGCTGAGGTTCAGATAAATGCAGTGGATGTAGCAGCGCTTAATCAACTGAGATATGTTCTGAAGGATCTCAATTTCCCCTTCGGAATAAGTGGCATTCAGATCACTGAGCTCAACATCACTACAGGTAAGTGTCCTCTCTGTCTGTGATCAAACATCATTAGAAATCATCAGTCTTCTTTGTAGACTTTACATTTTCCGGCAGTGAATCATTTAAGTCTCAAATATAAATGTATATATTTGTTTTTTATTTTTTAAGCAATTTCCCCATACTGTTTATAAACTACACCAAAACTAAAAGATGATTAAAAATTTGTTCATTGCACAGTACCTGTAGAAATGACAAAATAATAGGAGCAAGAAGTACAGTAATCCAATTTTGTCTTAATTTAATTAATTTGTTGTGTTTCTGTTCATTTACAGTGTGCGCTTTGAATAGTACTGGATACCAGTGCAGGTGTGAGGATCAGTATTTGTGGCCGTGTGACAAGTGCACAGCATATGGATCCTGTGACAACATCGTTACTGACACATGTGGATGCATCAGTGGTTTTCCAGAAGATGATCAGTTCTGCCAGCCAGTCACAGAGCTAACCAGTATGTATGAAATATAAACAGTATGTATGCATATAAACAAACATAAGAGATGGATATTTGTAATTATGTCATTGGGCACCATTTACTGGTGTCAGATAGTTTTACCGCACATGCTCAGGCACACATTTGTAACATATTTCTGCAAATTTATTCTTCTAGTGAATTCGTCCCATCGCTGAACACATTTAATAAAAGAAAGGTTATTGAAAACTATGCACTTCCCATAAACATTTACTGGTGGAATACAACAACAATCCGAGATGGTTTTTATCTTATTTCAAGTTGACCACGTAACACAAATTTGGCAGACTAAAACCCCATGAATGTTTCTTTGGTATCATAGATGATGTTTTTGTAATTGGATGGCAGATTAGTACTTGTCAGCTTTCTTGTAGGATAGTAAATTAATCATTTCAATTGTAAGTGTCACATCCATTATTGTACATCAGTTTAGTGTCTGGTAAATAACCGTTGCTTTGTTTCCCAGCTTACATTGGTTTGAATTTAAATAGGCCACAAGGAGGTATTCAGGTCTGAAAGATTTTTACATGATTTTTAAAACACTTTCTTTTGTTTTGTTTTATAGACATGACAGCATGTCCAACTCCATCACCAACAGGTAAATAAAGGTCCTTAAAAGTTATGCGCCACCTTTCTTTATGTGTGGTATGGAATAGGTTGCAAAACTAATTTCAGCACAAGAAACTATTATCATGGTGTTATTTGAATTCATATACCAAATATGAGTATTGGCTCGTATGCCATAAACGAGGCTGTGGATAAATGTTCAATGCAAATAATTTAAAACCATCGACATTTAGTAAGTAATTGTTGGATAGGTTTATCTATTTAATTTAGGCTCCACGAAATAGAAACAGGATCATCTTGGAACTTTTTAACAATTAGAAATAATGGGAGAGACATTGTTTTGCCAGGTGAAATATTACAGAGCCACAGCTAAAGCTTTAGCTCCCACCCTGCAAATATATATTTATTTCATTCCTTGTATTCTGATATATAAAGCCCATTCTATTACCATGGATCCTGTTATTTTATGTCCGGAAAGAAAATGACATGTAAAACATATGTTTAAATATTAAAATTATTCCTGTTTAACATTCACGTAAGAAGTGTTTTTTGTACTGAGTTGTGGTACAGAGTCAGTTTGTTTAGATTAATGCCGTTTAATTCCAAGTAATGTTGTTTGCAGTCCCTTTACCTCCCACTCTATATATGTCTAAAATACATGGTTGACAGTAATACAGATGTAGCAGCCCTTAATCATCTGAGAACTCATTAGCTGTCTTTCAGTAAGTTTTTCTCCAGCTCCGAAACGGAACAAACTGTTTTGTTAATGCCGTGTGGACTGGACAACACACATTTGTCTTGAGGTTGCTGAAGGTACAACTAGTAAATGCAGATTCACAATGTGAAGCCTGTCAAGTGCAGGCATGCGTTCCAGAGCTTTGGCTTCAGTCCATATTATACGTTTTTATTCCTTATAGGTCATTGTGCAGTGCTTGTTTATTTAATTAGACATAGATATTTCCATTAATGTAGATATAGTGAAATTTCTGATGTAAAAACTACACAAACCCTGTTCATTTCAACCTTTTACGCAAGGTTAGAGTATTATTTTTGTTGTACACATTGTTACTAAAGGAGCACCATGCAAAATTTGGGCATCCAAAAATATTTTATATGGCTTTTTCTCTGTCATTGGTAAAAAAAGACAGGAGATTCAAATTTCAAAGCTTTATAAAAAAACTTCTCAAACTTAGTTGGACAGTGGATCCCACTTCTTAAGTTCCCATCTTAAGTTCTGCAGATGAATAATGATTCTAAACACATTTTTAAACTCCACAAGGAATACCTCAGGAGCTGAAGTGGAAAAAAAAGTATTCTCGTTACTGTAACAGTAGTTTAGAATTTAAATTAAATCACGGTACTTTTACCACAGATAATTTCAAGTTTATTTAATTTTAATAATTAAATATAGGGTTAAAATATGTATGAAATATATAAAAAGACATGTGCGTCAATTTTTTTAAAATTTAGGCTACTGAATTTATTTTAGGCTAATAAAAAAATAATCATACCTAAAAACTAAACAGTTCATTTTCTATTTGCTTAAATATTTACAATAACAGAGATTTTAAACAGGGGTCAAACTTTTGCATGCCACAGCAATTTTTTGCAGGACAGAACTATGCTTAATTAATGAACACAATAAGCACAGTAATCTGGTATAGCTGTGCCTATACTATTTTTCTCTTATACCTACATATTGAAGTTGGTGCTTTCTAAAAGAGTTTTGTTTGACATGTGCTTGTGTTGCAACATCTTGCAGTTTATTCTACTTCTACCACAGGGACCACAGCTCCAAGCACTACTACAGAGACCACTTTTCTAAGCACTACCACAGAGACCACTACTCTGAGCACTACAACAGAGACTGCCACTCCTAGCACTACCACAGAGACCACTACTCCAATCATTATCACAGAGACCACTACTCCAAGCACTACCACAGAGACCACTACTCCAATCATTATCACAGAGACCACTACTCCAAGCACTACCACAGAGACCACTACTCCAAGCACTACCACAGAGACCACTACTCCAATCATTATCACAGAGACCACTACTCCAAGCACTATCACAGAGACCACTACTCCAAGCACTTCCACAGAGACCGCTTCTCCTAACACTACCACAGAGACCACTACTCCTAACACTACCACAGAGACCACTACTCCTAACACTACCACAGAGACCACTACTCCTAACACTACCACAGAGACCACTACTCCAGGCACTACCACAGAGACCGCTACTTCTAGCATTACCACAGAGACGGATACACCGAGCATTACCACAGAGACCACTACTCCTAGCATTAC
Organism: Prochilodus magdalenae; assembly: GCA_024036415.1. Taxonomy (NCBI): domain Eukaryota; kingdom Metazoa; phylum Chordata; class Actinopteri; order Characiformes; family Prochilodontidae; genus Prochilodus; species Prochilodus magdalenae. The sequence continues at coordinate 81,579 of JAMWET010003716.1, read as the reverse complement.
CACAGAGACCACTACTCCTAGCATTACCACAGAGACGGATACACCGAGCATTACCACAGAGATTACTACTCTAAGCACTACCACAGAGACCACTACTCCAAGCACTACCACAGAGACCACTACTCCTAGCACTACCACAGAGACCACTACTCCTAGCACTACCACAGAGACCACTACTCCAAGTACCACCACAGAGACCGCTACTCCTAGCACTACCACAGAGACCACTACTCTAAGCACTACTATAGAGACCACTACTCCAAACCTACACTACTCCTACTTCCACAGAGACGGATACACCACTAGAGATTAATACTCTAAGCACTACCACAAGAGCATTACCTCAGAGACTGCTACTCCTAGCATTACCACAGAGACCACTACTCCCAGCATTACCACAGAGACCGCTACTCCTAGCACTACCACAGAGACCACTACTCTAAGCACTACTATAGAGACCACTACTCCAAACACTTCCACAGAGACCACTACTCCTAGCATTACCTCAGAGACTGCTACTCCTAGCATTACCACAGAGACCACTACTCCCAGCATTACCACAGAGACCGCTACTCCCAGCACTACCACAGAGACGACTACTCCTAGCACTACTACAGAAACCACTACTCTGATCACTAACAAAGAGACCACTACTGTAGGCACTACTCTAAGCACTCCCACAGAGACCACTACTCCCATCACAGAGACTACTACTCCAAGTACTACGACAAGGATCACTGTTCCAGAAACTACCACAGGGATTGCTGCTCCAGAAACTACCACAGTACCTGCTGCTCCAAAAACTACCACAGGGATTGCTGCTCCAGAAACTACCACAGGACCTGCTGCTCCAGAAACTACCACAGGGATTGCTGCTCCAGCAACTACCACAGGACTTGCTGGTCCAGAAACCACTAAAGGGATTGTTGTTCCAAAAACTACTACAAGAGTAAATTTTTCAGAAACTACCAGTGGGTTCGCAGTCGTACCAGAAATTACCAAAAAAGGTACAATTTAAAAATAAGTTATAGGTAAAAAAAAATAATTTGTGGTTCAATGAATTCGGTAAAAGTGTTGTTTTTTTAAGAAATGTCACAGTTTCAAACAGTTGAAATATTTTCTGTTGTATATGTGTGTAAATTATATACAGTAGTTGCCCAAAATCTAATGTAGGGTATTTGGGTTAATTATGTACTTTTGTTCCATATTTTCATAAGTAGAATGTTGATTTTGCATTTGAGACCTAAACATTGTGCTAATAACTTTATATGTAAAGACAAATTACTTGGTCTGAAAGAAATCAGAGATGCTGAGTGCATTATTTCAGGCCTTACATGATTATCCACAGCTACAGATGCTATCTATATATTTATTTTTTTCTTTCTCTCTGCTGATTCAGTAATGCCACTTCTTTCAATTTGAACAAAAAGTTTTAGCCACATTTTAAAGAAGGCCCACATTGCAGTAAAGTACATTAAATTAAAGGGGGAAATAGGCATTATCTTTTGTTATGACAGTAATACAACTAAATGATACACGGCTGTGAGGCAGTGAACACACTGAACACAGACTGAACAGTCTGGGAAATGTTTTCATGGCACTCTCTGGGCTCACTCTTTCATGTGAATGGCACTGTTAACAGATTAACGCCCTCTTTACAGATCACGTACACCCATACATTGTCTGGTCTTTTTCACTGGAATATACTGTATATCTAGATGACTTGAACGGCATTATTTAAAAATATTGAAATTAATTATTTTGAGGGAATCAAAATAAATTAGAAAGCCTAGAAATGACTTTTGAACACTTTAGCACACAGTTACAGTGGTGATGCCGAAACAGTATATTGTGTAAAAAGGGCATAATCATTCATTATTTCTACTTCATTATTTCTTAGAAATTTCAGTAAACTGTACTGTAGTCAGAGGTGGTTATGAGAGGCACCATACTTCTGTCTCCATTCTTTGAATTTACTCTGTATTAAATTATTTTTTATTTTAATTTTTAGAGTACACCAGAACCTTATCACTGACAATGGATAAAACATTTGAGAACTCACTTACAAACCAAATGAGTGAAACATACCAAAAGTACAGCAATGAAATCAAGAGTTCAGTAAGTATGAGATATATTGATGTGCCTTTCAGCACCTTCATTAAATGCAAACTGTTATAATAATAGTAAGTCTGTTTCAGGTTGACAGTGTTTACCAAGATAAACTTACTTCATACAAATCTGGTTCTGCCAAGGTCATTAAGTTCAGGTAAGACTGTTCATGGTAGGCCTGTTCAAAAAATAATCTATTATCCTTCTGTGTGGAGTTTATATGTTCTCTTTGTGTCTGTGTGGGGTTCTTCCCACAGTCAAAAGATGTGTTGTGTAAATTTAAGATGCTAAATTGTCCCTAGGTGTGAGTTTGTGCGCATGTGTCTGCCGTATGGTGGCCGGGTTTTTCCAGTCTACCATTCAGTGAGCTCAGTAGGCTAGACTACAGGTCTACACCCCCACCCCACACCCCAAAACCAAGACAAGTGCAATATAACGAACTGTTATTACTAAAATAGATGCAAAGCCAAATTAGTGAATTAGTCACTTTATACTATGGCCAGTGCAAGTGTGTATGAATGAATAAACATTTTTAAATCTGCACCTTGCTTTGATTTGAATCGAATGTGTGGTTTGAATATGCAATTGCTTTATATAGATATGCTCTGAATTATGTCCTCTGTTTTTTCTACAGGGCTGGCAGTGTGATAGCAGACATTACAATTGTAACAACAAGTTATACAATTGATTTAAGTGCAGCAAACAAACAGCTGGTTTCTGTTCTCAACATAAAAGGATATGGTCTGAATGAAAATTCATTTGCTGAAACTGGTAAGGTTGTTTTTTTTTTGTATTCTCCCTTTTTTTTAATTACACAGTAATTTCATAGTAATTACACTGATGGGCCATTCCCACTAACTAAAGAAAATTAAATTAGATAAAATAAATGAAAGGAAAAAAAAACAGCACAAGGTATAGGTATTCGTATTTTGGTATTTCCTGACTGTTCGCTATGAGTAAGTTATCAGAGTGTTTCTGTTAGGGTAAGAGTACCCATTAAGCCCATGTACGCTTCAAGCCCACTTTTAACTTTAATGTCAATTTCCAAAAAAAGGAAAACATATATTTTGCCATCCATTACTTTATCCAATCAAATGGCTTGTTACTTCCATAAAACATTTTATTGCATACAAATCACATTTTCCATTGTTAAGTTAGCTCCACCCAAGTGTATACAGTCTCGGGACCCTTGACAAAAAGACACCTTAAAACTTTGGTGCTTGAAAAAATTATTTTTCAGCCACATCTTTAGTAAGTACATTACTATTATGTAAAATAAGAGGTAAAGGTACCAATTTTGCTATATAAATAAATAGTATTTTGCCTAATTATACTTCAAATGGAAAGATGAGTTTTATGAGGTAGCAAACATTACTAATCTCTAACACCCCTAACGCTGTTAATGCTACACTGCCACAAGAATTATGGTTGTCAACTACAAATAGTAAGCATGTTGTTATTCATTTTACATTGATAATTAGATAAATGCATCATAAATTGTTCTGTGGAGCTGATTCATTTAAAAAAATAGCATTTTTTACAGATGGGCTTAAATGGTACATCCCATCAAAATGCATGCAAACTGCAGCGAGCACATGCTAATATTCAATGACATAAACTTTATTGTGGGGACAGTAGTAACTGCTGTAATGTTTGATGCAAACGATATTAAGGCTTCATGCATGGTTTTGTGAGCATATCTTACAATTTGAAAGGAAAGCATTGTCTTTTTTCAGCATTCCTCACTGCAGAACCATTTAAATCTGAATTTAAGCCCACCTCATGTATTTCAAGAGAGAGAATTTCCTTAAAGTTAAATAAATTTTTCTGTTCAAAAGTGTTTGAAAGTAACAGTTCAGTGAGACTTTGAATTACTGATCTACTTTACAGATACTAGATAGATAGACAGACATTACAGACAGACAGATAGATGGATAGATAGATAGATAGATATTACAGATAGATAGATAGATATTACAGATAGATAGATAGATAGACAGACAGACAGACAGACAGATAGATAGATAGATAGATAGATAGATAGATAGACATTACAGATAGATAGATAGATAGATAGATAGATAGATAGATAGATAGATAGATACTTTTTGAGATGTGTTGCTAGTATCAAATTCTAAACAACAAGACGTGAAACACTTTTTCAAACAAATTCTGACGAATTCCTAACACACAGGAAGTGCCTGTGCAACTGTTGTCAAACAAACTGTTCCGCAGTGATAGACCGGCATTTCCCCAAACACAATTTCAATTTTGGTTGGACCCTCACTACACTTGACAGTGTAGTTCTAAAAATAAAATAGACATGAGTAAATATTAAATAATTAAATTAAAATGGTGTAATGTAATAATTAAATATATATTGGTTATGTCAGCATAATTGTAAATGTATTACTGTAAAGTAACTCAATCTGTATGATTTTTGTTTTGCAGTGGAAAATGGCCTATATGATCAAAGCAAAGGTGACATATACCCTGGAAAAGATATGACGTTGACCTGCAATCCTCCAGACTCCAGTATTGTGGATATAATCTGGAGTATGGATGATATTGTCCTTATAAACAGTAGGAAGTATCAAATTAGTACTGACAGGCGAACACTCACTGTAACAAGCACCAGTAATGTGGACAGTGGTAAGTCAGAATTATTGATGTTTTCTTTTAGAATTAACAAGTTTCCTGATGTTAACTAATGTTTAGTGAGGATGAATTAACAAATAACTTGCAACAAAATAAGTTAATGTTCTTTGCAATAAGACATACGCCTCATCTTAATGCTACTTCAGAAATGGACTTTTTTGGTGAAATGAATTAGTTGAATCCAATTATTCGTTTTGCTTTCCCAGGAAAATATGCATGCACAATGACCTTTAACTCAATTCCCTACATAATCTGGCAAAGGATGGTAATTCAGCCACTTCCCAATGTCCAAGCAAGTAGCTCCAAAACTCTGAACTGTGAGGGATTACCAGTCACACTGGAATGCTGTGCTCACAACAGCTACACAACTCAGTGGGGCCTGGACACTCCAACTGGACCTCTGAACCTAACAGGTCAGACACACAAACAGCACACACATTAGCTATATTTTATATAGTTACATTTATACTTTGTACGACCTATCTTTAAATCCCATACTTGACAAAATTTGAGGAATAAATAGAAAATAATCAGAGACCATTCCCCAGCACAAAAATGTCAAATGTATTCTACAGATTTTATACTCAAACATCAACAGCTGAAATGACCAAAACGCATTTCTCCAAGACATAGCTGTCTCTTCTACCTCGTTTTAGTAAGGTTTAAGATGACCGCAAAAACACATGTTGCATTATGAATTTGCACACATCAGAACACTATGACTCTCTCCTCCTCGTCTGTTCCTCAGTAGTAGGGGCAAGACAGCTTTATGCAATGATGCTCTCCTTGATGCCTCTCCTTTATTTCCAATCTCCTTACCCCAACCCAAGCCATCTTAATGTAGCACTCAAATGCATTAATAAAATGCTAAACATTTTTAAATGGTTCGAAATATGGTATATTTGGGCAGGTGTCCAAATACTTGAGTGCACAACCAAAATCTCTTTCCAGATCCTCTCAGGTCCTAAGTCCTGTCTTTTAGACTCTCAATTAGAATTTGCTGGTACTTTTGGGAATACATGATGGCATGAATCCTTAAAAAATCTAGGACTTATTAAATCTAGGACTCAAAAGAGTTTCTGAACAATCCAAAGAAAAAATATAAAAATATGATTTACTTGCATCATGTTTATATTAAATTAAATTAACTGGGGTGCCAATAATTTTCATTAAAGCAATATGTTAGTGGTTAATAAAGTCATAATGCATGTCATATTATAATTTCAAGTTTTCCTATTTCATATTCTATGAACGGGTTTAAAGTTATATATTTAAAGAAGCAAATGTCTGTTTTTGTGCAGGCCCACAGACAGGCTGCAACCAATACATATACAAAGATATTGATGCGAAGGAATGTAATAACAGTGTCCAAATTAGAACTTTCATATGGGAAGTCCGTGACCCCAAAGGAAACCTTTACGATACAAACCGCGTCAAAATCACTGCCACTGCAAAAAGTAAGTTGTCTGTCGTCTGTTCTTTAAATAGTCTTTTTTTTTTTTTTTTTTTTTGCCCCCTTCATCCAATCATTTGCTCTCCACAGGTTCACTTTGCTACAATGATCAGTTTGGAGCTGGAAATTTAAATGACACACAGACTGGTCCTTGTGATAAAGATAGCGTCGGTACGGTGACAGCTCAATGTCAATATAACACAACAGATACAGGTGTCTGGAAACCTATAAGTGATAACTGTGTCCTGCGTGCTCTTCAAGAACTTGTAGACAGAGCTGAGGTAGTATCACTTCTTCTGTTATATTCTGACTGTTTATTTCCAAGAAAAATACTTCTGCTCATTTGTGTATATATATATATATATATACAGTGAGGAAAATAAGTATTTCAACACCCTGCGACTTTGCAAGTTCTCCCACTTAGAAATCATGGAGGGCTCTGAAATTTTCATCTTAGGTGCATGTCCACTGTGAGAGACATAATCTAAAAAAAAACCTGGAAATCAATATGTATTATTTTTTTATAACTTATTTGTGTGTTACTGCTGCAAATAAGTATTTGAACACCTGCCAATCAGCAAAAATTCTGGCCCTCAAAGACCTGTTAGTCCGCCTCTAAAAACTCCACCTCCACTCCACTTATTACTCTAAATTAGAAGCACCTGTTTGAGGTCGTTAGCTGCATAAAGACACCTGTCCACCCCACACAATCAGTAAGACTCCAACTACTAACATGGCTAAGACCAAAGAGCTGTCCAAAGACACCAGAGACAAAATTGATGGCCTCCACAAGGCTGGAAAGGACTACGGGGCAATTGCCAAGCAGCTTGGTGAAAAAAGATCAACTGTTGGAGCAATTATTAGAAAATGGAAGAAGCTAAACAGGACTGTCAATCTCCCTCGGACTGGGGCTCCACGCAAGATCTCACCTCATGGCGTATCAATCATCCTAAGAAAAGTGAGGAATCAGCCCAGAACTACACGGGAGGAGCTGGTCAATGACCTGAAGAGAGCTGGCACCACTGTTTCCAAGGTTACTGGGGGTAATACACTAAGACGTCATAGTTTAAAGTCATACTCGGCACGGAAGGTTCCCCTGCTTAAATCAGCACACGTCCAGGCCAGGTCTTAAGTTTGCCCATGACCATTTGGATGATCCAGAGGAGTCATGGGAAACGGTTCTGTGGTCAGATGAAACCAAAATAGAACTTTTTGGTCTTAATTCTACTCGCCGTGTTTGGAGGACGAAGAGTGATGAGTACCATTCCAAAAACACCATCCCTACTGTGAAGCGTGGGGGTGGAAGCATCATGCTTTGGGGGTGTTTTTCTGCACATGGGACAGGACGACTGCACTGTATTAGGGAGAGGATGACCAGGGCCATGTATTGCGAGATTTTGGGGAACAACCTCCTTCCCTCAGTTAGAGCATTGAAGATGGGTCGTGGCTGGGTCTTCCAACATGACAATGACCCAAAGCACACAGCCAGGATAACCAAGGAGTGGCTCCGTAAGAAGCATATCAAGGTTCTGGAGTGGCCTAGCCAGTCTCCAGACCTAAACCCTATAGAAAATCTTTGGAGGGAGCTCAACCCCTGTGTTTCTCAGTGACAGCTCAGAAACCTGGCTGATCTGGAGGAGATCTGTGTGGAGGAATGGTCCAAAATCCCTGCTGCAGTGTGTGCAAACCTGGTGAAAAACTACAGGACCTCTGTTTTTGCAAACAAAGGCTACTGTACCAAATATTAACATTGATTTTCACAGGCGTTCAAATACTTATTTGCAGCAGTAACACACAAATAAATTATTAATAAATCATACATTGTGATTTCCGGATTTTTTTTTTTTTAGATTATGTCTCTCTCCATGATTTCTAAGTGGGAGAACAGGCAAAGTCGCAGGGTGTTCAAATATTTATTTTCCTTACTGTATATATATATATTTATAAACTGTGCTCTTTTGTAGAATTTAAAAGTTCCAGATGTCCAGCAATTTACGAATGACCTCTGGGTAGCCACGGATTCAAATTCAGCAAAGATAACAGAGTCTGATGTGAATGTCTTAGTAGTTGTCAATTTAATGAAAAAAATTGCCAATGTCTCACAACTATTTTATGTTGACCAGCCTATCATGAAGGTATGTATCTGATTTTACCATCTTAAACATTTTTTCCTGGCATATATGCAGTTTGCAGATTATTGTTATGAAATGGAATTAGTTTTATTTATTTCTCAAACAATATTATCTAATATCAAAGTCTACACAGTTTGCAAAAGAACACCTGTTTTATATAGTTGTTTATTACTATATTTGTATGTTATTTTCTTTTGGTTTTTGTGATTGTGGGTTTTATTTAGTCTGAAAAGAAATGCAAATAACTTTGTTATGAATGTTTCAAAATCTAGGATTTCCTACAAACATCAGATGTCATTTCATCAGCATCCGCGCAGAAAACATGGGAGAGTTTGAACAACAAAAGTGAAACTCAGAATGCATGCTCTGAATTTCTGCAGTCTACTGAAGATGTTGGAAAAAGACTTGCAGATGAGAGTTTTGGCATAATAACAAACAGTACTGAACTGAACAAAACTAGCACTAATGGTCCATTTTTTGGAACATTTGGCATCAATTCATCTACACAGATAGAGATCCCAGCGATTAATGGACAGACTTTTATCACCACCATAGTTTTCTCAACTCTAGACAATGTCTTGCCTGTTCGAAATACAACATACAACGAGAGTACGACCAAAGCCAACATCAACGGAGAAGTGGCTGCAGTCATCGTTAACAATACAATTCACAACATCTCACTTACCTTTGACATCAAAAATAAGTCACTGGGAAACCCTCAGTGTGTCTTCTGGAACTTCAGTCTTTTGGATGGGATTGGAGGATGGGACTCAACTGGATGTGAACTAAAGCCTTTAAATCAAACTGGCAAGTTTAGGTGTGAATGCCACCACACAACCTCATTCTCCTTACTGATGTCACCATTTTTTGTAGACAGTCTTGCTTTAGCCTTTATAACATTTATTGGTGTTGGCATCTCAATGATCTGCTTGATTCTGGCCCTCATTATTGAGATCATTGTATGGAAACCACTGACCAGGAATGACACAGCCTTCATGCGCCATGTCTCCATAGTCAACATCGCTCTGTCCCTCCTGATTGCGGATATATGTTTCATCATTGGAGCAGCTATTGTTAAAGAAGGAGAGATGACTCCAGTGGGCCCCTGCAGTGCAGCAGCATTCTTCATGCACTTCTTTTACCTTGCTCTCTTCTTCTGGATGCTGTTCTCAGCACTCCTACTTTTACACCACGCCGTTTTGTCGTTGCATATAATGTCTAGGTCCACTATGATGGCAGTAGCATTTGCTGTAGGCTATGGAGCTCCATTACTCATAGCTGTTATAACTGTGGCAGCAACAGCTGGAGGTGGGGGATACATCCAGGAAAAGAATACCTGTTGGCTAAACTGGTCCAAAACTATGGCCCTCCTGGCATTTGTGATTCCTGCTCTGACCATTGTGGCTATAAACTTCCTGGTGCTTATTGTGGTGTTATATAAGATATTGAGGAGGGGAGTTGGTTCCATCTCTTACCCAGATGAAGAAAGTGCCTTTGTGGTTATTGCCAGATGTGTGGCCATTTTAACACCTCTCTTTGGTCTGACATGGGGATTTGGCATTGGGATCTTGGTATCACCAGCTGAAGGGATTCACATTGTGTTTGCAGTCCTCAATTCATTGCAGGTACGAATATAACATTACAGTTTCTTTATGTTATAACTGGAAGAACATACATGCAGTTAGTATTTAGAATACATTACTACTAGATTGCCTGTTTAATAAGCAAGCTGTCATTTATCTCTATCAAAGGGTTTCTTTATTCTGGCATTTGGAATTCTGTTGGACAGTAAGGTATGTATTTTAAGAGGGTTATGATAAACTACTTAGTAATCTGTTCTCAAATGTAGGCTTTATACATATTGTAACATTCAAATAACTTTAAGATGATTTTCTAAATCGCAGATCCGGGAGGTACTAGCTAAAAGGTTAAAAATTAAGGAATTAAAAAAAGTGAGGAATTTCACTTTTAGCCGTACAAAGGTAAATTCGATTTTATAACAAGTCCTACACTTCAGTCAGATATGCTCTTTATTTAGGGATTTTATTTAATGATTGTTTCTGTCACTCTTTATGAATTACAGACCACAAGTGCAGGCCCAGCTTCTTCAAGTGGTAATCCGGGGTCAAGGAGTAAGTAACAAGATTTAGGTCAAGACAAGCATCTACTACAATTATCTTTACCATTTAAAGTTAGACTTACAAGGAGCAGGTATGGTGGCTTGTTACTGCTATGCGCAATAAAAAATAAATCCCTTAGGATCTTGTTTTTATATGAAAACATGTCGCTAAAACGACATAATGTATGTCCCAATTAGGAAATGTGAAAGGTCCATTTTCTGTGTAATGTGTCAAAGCCATAATGCTGCTGGCTAGCGAACAGGCTGGTAGCTGTGTTTGACTCAGTGGTTCAGTGTATTACTGTACTAGTAAGTAGAAATGTTACTGTAGTTCGAATGAAACTACAGTGAATATTCACTCTACGGAAACTGAACTTTAATGCGAGTTCAGTAAATGAAATGATCACATGCAGAAATCCTATTTTCCTTACTGAGATAATTACAGCTAAACCCAAAACCTGTACAGCACTAAAGTACTTGTAAAAGGAGCATCAATTACTGTAATTAATATTATATCTTACTGACCAGCACACAATCTGAAATGAACAGGTCAGTGCTTTACGCTTGTAGGAAACTAAGTTATAATATGCAGTACAAGAGAATCCTGTAGATCAGTAACATGTAATTACATATAGCTACATTAATAACAGTTATGGTACTAACAGGGGTCTGTATGACATAATATTGGTGCTTATGCAGATATATAATTGAACCTGTTATGCAAGATTATAGGACCAAAAGCAGATGATTTCTGTTCATTAAAAAAAAACTTCTACTTAAATATTTTCATCATAAAAGCTGTATGTTTTTTATTGAACCAAAAACTACTACTATACACACTAATGCTATTGTTTGACTTTTTGGACTGTGTTTTTTAATAGAAAATAAAAAAAGGAAAAAATAGAAAACAGGAAACTGGAAAACACTGAAATTCCTAATTATTTTTAATAATGCTCCATGAAATATTTATTGTTTTCTGACAGTTTATGTATTTGTTCTACTATCAATCATTTTATTGCTGGGGACCAATTATACACAGCATTGCTTGCACAAACACCCTATCCACTGCAGTCAGTCCCAAAATATTAAACATGAAAAGAAATGTGAGAGAGAAAACTAAAATGCACTGTAACTAGAGGTACAGTAACATGAGTATGACTATTATATTACATTGTCTATAATTATAAATTGTTTATGTTTAAATGCAGTTTTACATAATTAGTTTCAATAGTTTTAAAACAATCCTATTAAATACAGTTACATAAGATGGGAAGGTTATAATGTATTACAACGTAGCAATCATGTCATCACTTGAATTTTATCAGTTTTTCTTTGTAATGTATGCCCATATGTTTAGGAGGTCTCATATTTTCATGATGCAGCCATTTATCAGTGTCATGCAACTCTTTCAAGGCTTAGTTGTGTTGGCTACTGCCCACATACTGTATATCAATAAAACTTGTAAATGCTTGTGCTTTGCAGGTGCACACAACATAGCAAATGGAAACGGATCCTCTGTAGATTCGTCTTCAAGCAACTCGGATATGTTTACCAACACTTAGTGCAACCCACTATGGCAGTTAATGAAACAAACCCAGAAAATAATTCAGTTGATTTATTACTTATGTATTTGCAGACGGAGAGTTACAGTAGCTACTAAAGGATTTTTTACATGTTTTATGATTTTAACAAGGTTATGGGAAAAGAGTTTCTACTACCACAGTCTACAGATGTCTGGGAGAAAGACTGGTAACACATTATTTTAAGTTCTGCTTCCTAACAAAAGCAGACCTTTGTGTTCTCATATGGACTAAGACACTTAAGATCATATTTCTAACTGTATTGATTATGTTGCTATGTTGATTAAGGTTGGATTTATAGATGTGCAATAAAGTGTTTTTATTAAATTAATTTAATCCCTGGTAATACATCAAACCTTTATGTGTAACTTCCATCACACCTTCATATGATATTTCATTTCTGTTTTACACAGCTTGTGATATTAAATGTTAATATATAAATGTTTAATAATTAAACTTATTCAACCTTTTTTTTAAAAAAATGATATAATTTAAAGCCCTATTTTTGTTTACTTTTCTGAGATTATATCTGTGATGGGTAAACCCTTTAGGGAACTAAATTCAATATAGTTCAAAATTATTACAAATCATGCTGAAATTAAAATATATGTTATATATAGAAATGCTCACTCTTCACTCCCTTTAAGACAGTATTGTTCTTTGTAATGAGAGGCTTATTCTTACTTACTAGCATTGCCACTCTCATTCTTCCTTCTTGAGGAACAGTTGCTTTTCTGTTGTTTTAAGTGATTGCATCATGTGGAAATTCTTTAACCTAACAGTATCAGACCCTGCATAGCTTTTATTGGAATAGAATAAACTAGGACGCCCTTTAAAAGATATATGCAGAACTGTGCAGAAGTTGTATTCTTTTGTTTATGTAATTAAAAAATATAGGTATAGGTATAGCACATATTAATATACCAGTAAGGCTTAACAAGGTCACATGCTGTTTTGGCCTTATTCATGCACTGAATAAAATGAAAAAGAGTCATTGTTTATTAAAATACACTGCTCAAAAAAATAAAGGGAACACTCAAATAACACATCCTAGATCTGAATGAGTGAAATATTCTCATTGAATACTTTGTTCTGTACAAAGCTGAATGTGCTGACAACAAAATCACACAAAAATCATCAATGGAAATCAAATTTATTAACCAATGGAGGCCTGGATTTGGAGTCACACACAAAATTAAAGTGGAAAAACACACTACAGGCTGATCCAGCTTTGATGTAATGTCCCTAAAACAAGTCAATATGAGGCTCAGTATTGTGTGTGGCTCCACGTGCCTGTATGACCTCCCTACACCGCCTGGGCATGCTCCTGATGTTGTGTTGTTTAAGTGTTCCCTTTAATTTTTTGAGCAGTGTATATTAATTTGCCATAACTGTCAAAAATTCTCATAAAAGAGTTCATAAACCTAGGTTCCTCGTTGTTACTCAAATTACCTCAAAAATAGCAGGCACATCTAAAAATCACCACAGCATTTTGTGTTGCATGTTGCAAGAAATCTGAGGTAAAAAGAAACAGGCTGGCCAATTGTGGTGATTTGTTTTTCTATGGCACAGAGGTCAGGTAATGAACATACCCTGTAAGTTCTGAGAGTTTTACATTTAGAGTCAGTTATGCTCACCACAGGCACTATCCACACTGAGGCCAGCAAGGACAAATCCAGTACAGAACAACATCACATTCGCTGGTGAGTGACAGTCAGTGATGATGTCTGTGAAGATTTGGTCAAACTGACTGAAGTTTAGTCAGCAGTAGGGCGTAATCAAAAAGATCCTGACTGATATATGACAAATAAGTGTGCAGAGCTATAATTGGAAAATTGTTCGACTTAAAAAGCTAAATTAAAATTGACTAATTACTCCACTATACACTGCAAAAAATAACGACTACAGGATTTTTTTGGATTGTTAGCAAATATCGGCCATATAGCTCAGAGGTCTTTATTGTCATTTTTCAAGATTCTTCATCCTCATTCTTCTACGTTGGAACCACATGTACACTTGAACACACGTTATTCATCAGGCTCTACGTCAATTAAGCAATCACTTGTAGGGTTACTGTGAATAACTAGATATTCACATCGGATGTCAGACAGGACTGTTTAGCTTAATTTAAGCACAAATTATCATTGCAGTCTGATTTAATATCAAAGCAGGGTCGGCAGCATGTTTTTTTTTTAACAATATAGCCAAAAAAGCTTTAATAAGACTGATTTATTAGCAGGATATTGATTACAAGGTAAATAAGGCAATAAATGATGAGTTGGATTATATATGTATATTAGGAAAGCCTGTAAACAGCACCTTTATCTAAAGAGACTACAGCAGTTTGCTGAAACTCAGAGGAAACTATTTTGTGGAAACTGGCAGAGCTGGAGCTGGAATCTGAATGCTACAACTATTATAAACGATAGAACATCAATAGGCACAGCACCGAGGACTAGACCATAGACACGTGTATTTGTGTGTCGCCTTACTGCCTTACAAAGGAAGCTCAGATAGAGAACCGCGGGCCTGGGTCCAGGAGGGCCTGCTTCTTAGCATGTTTGGGAGAGGAACAGTTGGAACTCAGACAGTTTGGTCGCCGGTGCAGACTTCCTTGGAGATGAGATGATAAGGCAGAGGAAACAGAGAAACAGTTTGCAGCACTCATGGCTGGTCACGTGTTCTGAAGGCATCTGGTAGTGGATAGTGGCTTATTTTGTAACTGTATCTGCACAAAATCTCACAGTGCACTAATGTAGGCCAAATTTCACTAACAAACTGAAAATAGACTTGAAAGTAACCACCAGTCAGTTAATAGAAATGAGGGTAGCAACACATTTCAGGCTTAAAGACGAGCATTGTGCAAAAAAAAAAAAACCTTGACTAAGACAGCGGCCAAAAAAATTATAAAATAAAAATTAATTATAAAAATTAAAGAAAAATAACGATACAACTGATGTAAAAAGTTTTAAAAGTGCAAGAGTGGAACCCCTGGCTCGAGCTTCCTTCGCTGCATCTTTACATGTAAACTTTTCTTTCAAGAAGCTTTGCCTTTAGGGGTGTCTCCTTTCAAGGTGCTCTTCCTCTCACTGTATGTGACCCAAGCATATGAACATACCTTGTGGGCGGAGCTAAAAGTGTGAACAGTGTCATTTTCTTATTTAAGAAAGAAAGAAATAATCTAATATATAGTCTATATATCATAAGGGTAATGAGTCTGCAATTTCTATACACTTTACATCAACAAATTAACAATCCTACGTCTGACATGACTACATACAAAGTGTAAGGGCAGGCTCTGGGACCTGTCCTGCACCGGCCACTAGAGGGCAACGCAGGAGCAGTCCCAATCAAAACGGACTCAATACACCTCTGGGACGCTCTACTTAGGAGCAGTGCTCCACACCAGCGTTTCTCTTTGTTTGACAATCCAAGCAAACAACTCGGAGAAGAAGAGAGAGAAGAGAAGAGAAGAGATATTCCTTTGTTAAAGCACGTACCTCTTTGTTGCCCTTATCCCTCAGTCTTTTGTTTAGGGGAGGCCCATTTTGGTTTAGTTGTATGTTGCGGTGTGCTCGCCAGCTCCCCAGCAATCCTTTGTTTTCCTCGTCATCATATTTGTTCCCCCGTGCCGTTTAGTTTCCACCTGTATTGTTTTTCCACCATACAATCACGCACAGGTAATAACATGTGTAACTGCATTTGTAATTAGACAGTGTGTAAAAACTTTACATTAAGACAGTATGTATACTAGGCAGGCCAGCTTTCATTCTTAGAAAAGACTGAATGTCAAGTAGTTTCCTCCAAATCTACTCGGATAAAACGTTTTTTTTTTTCTTGGTCCAGAAACCTTGATGATCAATCCTGATCTGGCATTTGATGAACCAAAAACACTGTCCCTATTGGAAGTGGGAAATGTAGTTCACACCTTCAAGATCATAGTTGGATTACTGTAAGCCCTGCTTCCAGAAAAAGGTTTACTAAAATTCAGTTAGTCCAGAACACTGCAGCCAGTCCTTACAAGAACTAGTCAATTTGACCGTATCAGCCCATATCAGTTTAATCCACCCTACATTGGTTGCCAGTATTATACACATGTATTTTAGTTAAATGATACCACTTTAACATTTTATAGCTGCCTCTGGTAAGATTCTGTGTGGCCATGTTCATATTCCCCTTCCTGAAGAGTTCAACCTAAATCATCAGATAAGCTGAGAGGAAGGAAAACACAACTGTTGCTTTTCCAGTAAGAACATGGGCTTCGTGTTTTGCTGTCCCCACATCAGATGTGGACAGTGACAATGTATTTTAGGGTTTTGGATTTTTTTGTATTTTGGACATTTTTCCCACGACAAAAGAGCTGCATACCTCACCTCACCCTCACCTGCTGGTATAGCCTGGACTGCATATGCCCATGACAGCACATTTATGTCTGGGATACATTTGACTTGCTGCACACAGATTTTTATGCCTTAAATGTGCTGCTGTCATAACATCACACAACCAAAGACCACACAGTGCTTCACACCAGGAATGTCAAGGCTCATAATGCCCCTGAAATCATGCCTCCATTTAGGTTTCCCTGGTGTGTAGAAAATTGTTCTACTATGTCACCATTTCATGGGAAATTTGTGGTACAGCTCAATCAGTTATGTAACATTTGCGTGTTTGCGTTAGTGATTGCATTCACACGAATGGTTTCTGGATAAACTGGCTAGCTGTTAATACATTTTGCTGCATACATGCTCCCACATGAATATGCTGCTTGTGCAGAGGTACTGAATTTGGCGCACTGCCAGCCAATGTTCATTAGTCTTTATACTACCAGCGATGAGACCGCAACCTGTGTACAACTCATGTACAATCAGCCAATAATGTCAGTTTGGAAAAATCACATTATGTTTATGTATAGTACTGAAAATTCTATTGATCATGATACATTCTTGGCTGTCCTAAAGACATGCAGCCCTGTTAACTGTCAAGTTTGTTCTTGATTCATAAATTGCGAAACATTTGCCAATAGCATTTAATTAATACCCTTAAAGGCTAAACTCACAAATACAGTACGTCTCTTATTCTTATGCCCCAAAACAAAAGGAATACCTAGGAGTAACAATCAAACTATAATCGCTGAGATGTTGTTTTTTAATTACTCTAGTCTTAGACAATAGCGCTACCTTTACATTCTTTACATTGTTTGTTTCTTCTGGCTATATATTTACACTCAGTGTACATTGTCCACATCGTTAGCTTCACTTACTATACAGGAGACATTTGTAGTTCTACAATTACAACCATCATAGAATGTTTCATCATCCTGGCTTCTCTTTATGTCTTGTTAGTTTCCTTTCACGCTGAATGGTATGATGGCAAAGGTTGCATTCTGTACTACAGAGATTAGTCATCTGAAGAAATGATTCAACAAACATCTTTGGAATATTTTCTTGCCAACAATGATCTGACATAGATATTACTTGGATTGGGGCGTTATGTAAATGTTGATGATGCTGCCATGGTGCTGTGGTCCATGGTATTACCATGTAATGATAAATGGCCCAACTAGAAAGACTGAATAATTTAATAATAATCATCATTATCATCATCATCATCATCATCATTAGGAAGAAGGAGGACAATTAAGGCATAAGAAACCTGCAGAAAGCATTATAACTTTCACAAATTCAAACTAATCCGACAACACCAAACTCTGGTTGTACTTCAGTGGCCTTATTCTTGACTTTTCAGTTCTTTCTTCATATTCACAAGTTTTCCAGCTCGTCAGTCTGTTACTGCTTTTTTTTTTCTCTCTCTCTCTCTCTCTCTCTCTCTCTCTCTCTCCCCTCCATCTTTGGACCTTTTATAGGTGACCTCTGGGTTCTGCCTTTGTAAGAGTAGCAGTATTACACCCCTTTAGAATGTTTTGTTGGGAGATTTATTCTTTCAACAGCCCTCATTTAACATCTCCTGGTGACTCATTTAACATCTCCTGGTGACTAACCTTTCCTTTTCATTTTGTTCCTGAGCTTACTAAAGTCTCAGTGGTTCCAATAATTCTTCCAAGCATTCACTGCTATAAAGGAAGATCTGATTAGCTAGCAGGTTTTGTGTTTTGCGTTTTCCAGCTGAACTTTAATGCACAAAATGCAATATAGCTCCAGGTTTGGGACACTCATGAGGTATGTAAGTATATCAGGGACTAGACGTTTTCATGTGTCATGTTAGCTTTCTCCTAGATTTTGTCACATTATGTATATTTTTATGTACATGATGTCCCAAACTTTTGCAATAGATAGAAGACAAAAGACCTTTGTTATTTCTGTTACAGTTGTATTTGTAGTAGTTGATATAGTTACACAGAAATGTAGAATGCCATTTTATTACATGATGTTTGAAGTTGTTCTATAAAAAGATGCAGTTCTCAACGTGCTGTGCTGTAGTTCTCAAAGATGTGTAAGAAGCAAATCATTCCTCTGTATGTACAATGGAATCAGGAAACAGAAGCTGAAACCAAACGAGTTCATCAAGGGAGTAACATAAGTTCGTTGGTTTGTTCCAGGAAGACATGCGGGTGTATCAGCTAAAAGACAAACCTGTAATTTACTAAAATGAGCCTGGGCTGACTGGAGCTACGGTAAGGTCTCTTTTAATTATTTTAAATACTAATATACAAAAACATGTTATAAATTAAATCATATATTTCTTGTTAACTAATGCTTACCTGTGATTACATTGAAACTGTAAATGTTTATCATGATGTTTACATGCAATTAGTAATTAGACAATGGGGAAACTCTGGGTCTACATGAGTCAGGCAATAATTAAACTTCTCTATTTTCACCCAGCCAATAAAGTCACAAAAAAAGATGTGACATATACATGATATAAAACTCAAACTACATTCTGCAGATTTGTGTTGTTGTTGTTGTTTCTGAAACTAAGGAAGAACATAATTTAAAACATCAAGCATATTAAAATCCTTCATTTGTCAAGCATGTTATTGATTTTAGTGGTGCTTTAAAAGTATTGTGTTGTATCTTGTGGTGTTAAACATTACTCGCTTATTTCTGGTACCATGTTTTGTTTTTGCACATGCAGTTCCGCACATGCATAATTCATGCAATGCAATTTCACTGTAAATCCAAAAGAACATTGCCGACAATGGGGAAATATGTCTTCTTAAATGCATGTACTTTCCCAGGACAGAGTAAATGACCTTTGCCAAAGGCCCTTACACACTGACAGTTGGTAGCAGTCTGGATGGTCCTTTTTGTCTTTGATCTAGAGCACATGATATCCACTTCTCCCAAAAAAGATCTGGAATACTGCTTATAACTGCTCTCAAAGATTTTTGTCTGGTACAGAGAAGACCACACTTATATTGATGCTTTACAGGACGTTTATTGCTCTGGTTTTCTGTTTTAAGCACCGTGAAAAACTGAAATGAAACAAATATTGCAATTTACAATCCCAGCACATTGAGAGCTATTCTTAATCGATAGAAGTGTCCTCTTGTAGCTTGCTGTTCTATCAACTTGGAAAATTATAAAGGTGAACTGTAACAACAACAACGTACCATGTGCACCTTCTGACCAGAAATTAGGAGAAGTTACAATCTTTAATGCGAGTGGTACTCTTCAGTGGCTAAAACACTCCGGTCTGTGTACAGCTCTCAATATATGAACCCGTAGGTCTACACATGACCACAGAATATCATGTTCACAGGCCTGACCAGTAGGTGTCACTATTGCATAGAACACTGTGCAAATTATATATGTACAGGTGCTGGTCATATAATTAGAATATCATGAAAAAGTTGATTTATTTCATTAATTCCATTCAAAAAGTGAAACTTGTATATTATATTCATTCATTACACACACACTGATATATTTTAAGTGTTTATTTCTTTTAATTTTGATGATCATAACTGACAACTAATGAAAACCCCAAATTCAGTATCTCAGAAAATTAGAATATCTCTTAAGAACAATACAAAAAAGGATTTTTAGAAATGTGTGCAGGTGCCAAGTCCTGTTGGAAAATGAAATCTGCATCTCCATAAAGCTGGTCAGCAGCAGGAAGCATGAAGTGCTCTAAAACTTCCTGGTAGACGGCTGCGTTGACCTTGGACCTTAGAAAACACAGTGGACCAACACCAGCAGATGACATGGCACCCCAAACCATCACTGACTGAGGAAACTTTACACTGGACCTCAAGCAACGTGCATTCTGTGCCTTTCCTCTCTTCTTCCAGACTCTGGGACAACAGAACAGAACTTTGGACCTCTCAGCAGTTCTTTTTGTCTTTAGCGCAGGCGAGACGCTTCTGACGCTGTCTCTTGTTCAAGAGTGGCTTGACACAAGGAATGCGACAGCTGAAACCCATGTCTTGCATACGTCTGTGCGTGGTGGTTCTTGAAGCACTGACTCCAGCTGCAGTCCACTCTTTGTGAATCTCCCCCACATTTTTGAATGGGTTTGGTTCCACACTCCTCTCCAGGGTGCGGTTATCCTTATTGCTTGTGAACTTTTTCTACCACATCTTTTCACTCCCTTCGCCTCTCTATTAATGTGCTTAGACACAGAGCTCTGTGAACAGCCAGCCTCTTTAGCAATGACCTTTTGTGTCTTGCCCTCCTTGTGCAAGGTGTCAATGGACATGTTTTGGACAACTGTCAAGTCAGCAGTCTTCCCCATGATTGTGTAGCCTACAGAACTAGACTGAGAGACCATTTAAAGGCCTTTGCAGGTGTTTTGAGTATGGTACCAGGTGTCTTCAATATTGAACCTTTTCATAATATTCTAACTTTCTGAGATACTGAATTTGGCGTGTCCATTAGTTGTCAATTATAATCATCAGAATTAAAAGAAATAAACACTTGAAATAGATCAGTCTGTGTGTAATGAATGTTTCATTTCATTACTGAAATAAATCAACTTTTTCATGATCATCTAATTTTATGACCAGCACCTGTACAGTTACAATATTAATGCACATGAACACATATAATAAGGAAATTTTAAATATTAGAAATGCAACCCATTTTCTCCAACAGCTACAGCTTCTAGAAAAGATCTGGAAAAGATCGAATACCACAATATGATGTAATGGTCCATCCCAGATGCTGCTTTGGGACATGGTTAACATAAGGCTTCTGTTATGCACAGTAAAGCTTTAACATGTGTATTGTAGTGCTTGATCATGGTTTACCAAAGTAATCCCTTGTCCATGTGGTTATTTCAGTAACGCTCAATGATGGGTGACCTTGTTTTTAAACATTTCAATAGTTTTCTCATACATTTATTGACAAACTGGAGCTCCTTAGCCCATCTTTGCTCCTCAAAGACCTTCAATGGATTTTTCTTTGTACCAAATCACATGTTGACATCACCAGTTTGAAATCACATCATTATTTAGTTTTTATGTCATTACTAGCCCTAAATTGCTCTGTTGCAACTTAGTTTGGAAAGTTTTGGACCTGCAATGCAGTAATGAATGTGTCAATGAAATGAAGCTGACCAGACATAAAATGAAATATCTTGGGTTCATACTGTCTGCCATGTAATAAAAGTCATAGTAAATAGCACTGCAGTTTGCGTTTCTCTGCATTTTCTTTTCTGTATTTTCCATACTTCTTCTGATATGGGGTTGTAAAACTTCTTCACCATTTCCCTTTGGCACCAGCTGTTTGCACATCGGTTTGCTGAGTGCTTGTGAGTGCTCCAGTATTTGCCACATCTGTGGGCAGATGTGCAGCAGAATGCCATATGGAACCTGTTAATAAAGCTGTCATTTGTTTTATTGTAGTCGACATCCATTAGTTTTAAGCAGTAAAAGTTTACCTAATAACACACACTGCCACAGAACATATTTTACCTACAGCTTTACAGAAGTTTTATGGACATTAAACAAAACCCACTCTTCTCTCCCACACTGCTACTTAATCCAAGGTAACTGATATAACATAGCTTTGTTTAATATCAGCTAGATTTGAATGATTTGTAAGGTTCACACTAACACACACTAGTTTGGTATCAGACACATTATTAGGGAGTAGATTAAATAAGTACATGCATGCGGAAAGATTGTATTGATGCATCCCTGCTTGTGAGTTAGATGCAGGTCAAAGGCTACTATTGCATGATATGTAAGTCTCCAGAGTTGTTCTTACCGTGATATGACTGTTTCAAAACAGGTTCATAAACCTGACACATAATTATGCCTCACTGAAAGACTTACTGATGGTTAAAAATACTTCATCTCTTGTTTTCACAGACTATTTGTGTGCACGACAAGTAACCACACTTAAAGTTTTTAAATCAGAATGAGCATAATGCGCAGTGAAGGTAAGTTATTATTTGCGGGACATTATTTATTTATGTTTTATTATTTTGTTAATTTATTTTCATGTATTAATAGTGGTATAACTAGGATCAATTATATATTTTTTATAATTATATATTTAGTAAACCCTAAGCTACATTCACTGATAATACTTTTCAGTGAATATAGCTTAGGGTTTAGGGCAAACTTATGGAGTAGCAATAAGATACTGCTAAGAACCTGTTTAACCAGATGTAAGCTCTGTAGGAGTTTAGCAAATGCTCTGCTCCTTACTTAATTATAGGTTGTCATTTTATGGGAAGTCACCCCTACCATAGTTTGAAGTCATATCTACTGGCATGAATTTTGCCTGGCTGTAGTTCAGCTGGGGCGGTGTAAAAGAACACAGCCATAATTACTCACTGTGCTTGACTTCTGTGTTTAACTCATCTGTGCAAATAAATGCACACATACACACTGAATTGTTACTTATTTTTGGGAACCGGAGATAAAAGACGTATTTGTAATCTCTATTAATGTGTGGACGAGCGCATAACTATAAGAAAGCTTTTTAGTGAGTAGTCTACCTCATTTACTTATACTCATAAAAACATACCAATACTGTACGCTGTATTTCTAAAGATCAAATGATGCTGGCAGTGAGGACCTGCTCACACAGAGAACTCTTACTGACTCTGTAGCAGTTGGTCAGAGCAGTAAGACTTGTGAGCTGTTGAATAGCCTATAAATAAGTTTGACCAGTCAGATCGCCTGCCAGAATGCCTGCCACATGGGAGGAGGGTAAAAGGTCTGTATATAACAACGCAGAAATCCAGGGAATTCCAAAGGGTTCACTTACTTTTTCTTCAAATGTAGTGTCCTTGCTTTGAACCTTTTTTTTAGAAGAGAACATTACAGAGCCCACTGTTCAGAATGACTTGCTCCTACTGGTTGTTGGTGTATGGCTTCACGACAGAAACTGGAAACCATAGGGTTTGTGAAAGCTTAAGTCTGTGGTCAGTGAATCACTTTTGTGTGGATAAAGAGAAATCCTGAGATCAATCTGGTGAGAGATCCTGAGATCAGTCTGGTGAGAGACCCTGAGATCAGTCTGGTGAGAGACCCTGAGATCAGTCTGGTGAGAGATCCTGAGTTCAGTCTGGTGAGAGATCCTAAGATCAGTCCGGTGAGAGATCCTGAGATCAGTCTGGTGAGAGATCCTGAGATCAGTCTGGTGAGAGATCCTGAGTTCAGTCTGGTGAGAGACCCTGAGATCAGTCTGGTGAGAGATCCTGAGTTCAGTCTGGTGAGAGACCCTGAGATCAGTCTGGTTTTGTTTATATTCACCAGTTTTCTGAGTTTTCATGTTTTAAATGTTTTGTTTGGTTTTCTGTTTTTATCATTAATGTGGAAGAATATTGTACTGGTATATGGAGAAACTGTGCTACCAACAACCAAATCCTCCTCCAAAATATCATTTTATTATTAGCTTTTGTGTTATATAACTTATGTTACAGGCTACATGGTATGTTTTTTTTATATTATGTAACCCCCCCCCCCCCAACTACCACCACCCCATATGCTGAATTCCACAAATTGTGCATTAAAATGTGGATAGTGTGTTCTATGTACAGACTTAACTTCTTTGTGTGTGTTTTTTTAAACAGGAATTTGCTTGCTAAGATTTGTTGGCATTTTACTTTTCCACACATGTGTGTTGGACTCACAAGAACCATCTGAGGTTTCAGTTTCAGACATCATACTGCAGGTAATGAGAGACTTTGATAAAAAGTTTGTTTTTGAGGTGACTTCTATGATTTACACAACTGCTTGTACTGTGTTTTTAAATGGCACTGTTGTGAAAAATCTCCAATTCAAATATTTCAGTCACATTCCAATGTCACATGCCAAGCACCATCTTGAAAGGGTACTTTTAGCTATAGCCATTGTGATTAGATTTGGATTTGCTGTGTATGTCAGTACAACATTCTCGGGAAGTAGTCAAAACAAAACACATATGGAGAACTAAGACCATAGCCAGTTTAAGGGTAACCTTGCCACTTAGCATTTCTCCCATTATATCAAAAACATGACAGGTAAGTGTAAAACCTCAATGGGCATGACCAACGGCTTTAATTGGATTTGGCAATGTTTAGACACTTTTGCAGCAAAGTAATGTGTAGTTGGGCCAGATATGGTGGGATCTCATCAATCTCTAACCAAGGTACATTTCCCCTGCAAAGGTCATCACAATCCCAATTACAGTCATGTCAGCTTCTTCTTAACCAGAGGCTCTTGTGTATTTTATTAATTTATTTACTAATTAAATCCAAACTGTGACTTTTTTGGGCGGTATATCTTAAATATCATAAATCTGTGACTTAAGGGGGTCTTATTTCCAAATGATGTGACTGATGTGATATGAAACTGAGGTGATTCATAATGTTTTTTCTGTCAAAGTATACAAGCTGTCAGTAAAACCGCTGCTGTACTTTAATAAGGTTTCCAATTATTTAATTTGCAGTGTGGTTATATGGATGGAGAACACAATCACCTAAGACAAAAACGAGATGGTAAATATAATTTCCACATTCAAACTTATGTTTTTTAAAAACATGTTTTATTTTCTTTACAAAGCATTCATTATGAATGTAGTCGTCCTGTCAGCACCGAGCCCCTAAACTGCTGTGTTTAATAACATTTGGTTAAAGTATTATGTTTTCATGGTGTGACAAATTAGTTTAACTGTTTTATTCTCTGTGCCTGTACAGGTACTATAAACACACATGCACAATGACCTTAACCTTTAATTCAGCCATTTGTGCAGTTTGTTGAATTAGCACATCTCTATACATTATCATATAAATCTAAACACTGTAGGAGTTACAGTTAGCAAACCTCCACTGTACAACCAGAGGCCTGCTGGTTTAACCCTTACATTACTATATATACACACTTGAATACAACAATTGTAATTTGTCGATACGTTTTAAGTGCTTCAACTTTTTCATATATCATCCCCACTGTTAGCTGGACACTACCAGCTTCATGTAATGTGTAGAAAAACTCTGAACATTATAAAACTGATGGCACAGTATTTTTCTACTAACTCGGCTGAAACAATTAGCTTGGACTAGTATGGAATACATTCTGCTCCAAGCTGGATCGTGTTGATTAGTGCTGACTGACCAGCAAAAAAAAACTTGCTTAAAACACAGCATCATGCAGGTTGTTTATTTTTTTACCTCAATTTCAGTGCTGTCAGGATGTCATGGTCCTCCTAGAACACGATGCAGTGGCACACACTGCTGTAGTCCCTCCACCTCAGTCTACCACCTGAGAGGTCACGATAGATGCCCTGGGCCTCATCCACTAAAGCCACTAATGTTATTTCCTTTTGGCTGTGGATTATTTCACAAAATAGAGAGAAGCAGTTACAGTCCCAGATCACAGTGTGGCCACAATGATGATAGTTCTGCTGCCAGTTCAGACAGCTGGAGAAACTGCACAGTCTGTGGTCATGGCTAAGGTCTGTAATCACCTGGGTATTCAGAGGACTTGGACTGTGGCACTCAACTCTCAGTGAGATTGCCTTGTGATACATTTTAATTGGGCACTTACCCCTAGGTAAGATAGGAAACACCAGAACATATTCATACTAGGGACGTTCATACTTGCCTGGGGCACTGATATACTGTACATTTACAACCAACACCACAGGAAAGAATCCTGCCCCATGTCAGGCCATGAGGAAGCCCCTGTATAGTTAAAGAGTGCTTAGGCAAAGTAGTGTACTGGGTCTGGTCAGGATGATGGACCATAGTGAGCCAGGAAGCGCTGTTGTGCCAGAGACACGGCTCTGCAAGGCAACTGAGGGCACCTGTTGCTGTGGAGGCCAGGGCAATAAAGATGCTGAAACCATGGCTACAGAAAATACCCCTACACACCTCTTTGTTCAGACTGTGTGGACATCGTCGTTTTTTGTAAAATGTGTTGGAGAGGGTGTTTGAGTTGAATCCAACACGAGACTGATGTACACTAGTGCTGATTTAGTTAAGCAGCAATCACTTCAGGTTGTCCAACAAAAACAGGAAGACTTTTCAAACTGTTGCTTTATTCACACACCCTCGTGAACATGCCACTCATCTATTAGATCGACCACTCTGCGCTTGATTATATATACCTGTGGTTTCTAGAAACAGAAATAAACAGGACGATTAACAACCTGCAGAGTTTTAACAACTACTCTACGATAGCTTAAATGCTGACGATATAGGTAATTTGTATTAGTAAAGTGATTGACATGGAAAATACAGACAAGGTAACTATTAAAACTAATAGGTTGTGCTAATTTGACATGGCAGAGGTAGACTGAAATAGGATACTGTCTCTTTAAGACGCGTGTCACAGTGCCACATTCAGCACATAGAGGCTGCACCTTTAACAGAGCACAAAGCACCATGTGTTACTGAGCACAGGTCAACACAAACACATTTACAAACACTTACAGTCTCACGGACACACAGTAGAAATAATGATAGAGAAAATGTCTGCCTGAGAGCCTGGTAGTATCCAAAGGTTTGCTACGCGGATATCCTTTACTCTGGCGCGCTCTTCTCAACTGTGCGCAGCAGTAGCCCCAGGTGGCGCGGGTGCTGGACCGCGGTCACGCCATCTGCACTTACAAAACGCTCGGTCGCGCTATCTACACTGAAATTTTGAGGGCGCGTCTACACCGTGTTTTACGGTAGCCGCGTGAACAGTGGCGCTGGGTGAGCAGCGGCTCGCGCTTCTCCTGCAGAGACTGAAAATGGAACAGAAACGAGTTTTACAGCTAAATAAACCTAATTTAGCGAACTCTAATTAATATATATACCAGAAATATATATCTGTAGAACAGTGTAACATTTTGGAAATGTGGATCTTTTTCTTATTAATTTTTTAAATATATATTTTATTTTATTTTTTATTTTTTTTCAGGTTAAATTCACTATTTTTTTAAACATTACGTTATAGATCACAATTTATGGCCTTTTAAAAGCAAATTTGGTTGTATGTAAATGTCCATTCGGTTGTGCAAAAAGCAGATTTTGGAGTCCTATAAAACCAGCAAATCAAAGAGTTATCAAATTACACAATGAAACCCTTAAAAAACACCTTCCATTCTATTCATACCATACTTTTTAAGTGATATTACTGTAGCATTTTGGAGTAAAGTGATACCAAACTTAGGAAAATGTCCATTCGGTTGTGCATAAAGCAGATTTTGGAGTCCTATAAAACCAGCAAATCAAAGAGAAGGACACAATAAAATCCTTAAAGAACACATTCCATACTATTAATCATGTATTTATGAAGTGATATTACTGTAGCATTTTAGAGTGAAGACATATCAAACTTAGGAAAAGTGTTTAATTGTTTGCATAATCAGATGTTGGAGTCCTATAAAAGCAGCAAATCAGAGTTATCAAATTTCACAATGAAAGCATTGGAGAACACCTTCCATAGAATTAATGCTACAAGCAGCAAGTGCTATTACTGTAGCATTTTGGAGTAATGGGACATAAAACTTAGGAAAATGTCCATTTGGTTCTGCATAAATATTTTGGAGTCCTATAAATCCAGAAAATCAAAGAGTCATCAAAGGACACCATGAAATCCTTGGAGAACACCTTCTATACTATTAATCCTATACTTATTAGTTGATATTACTGTATCACATTCAAGTAATGGGACACCGAAATTAGGAAAAATGTCCTTTCAGTTTTATACAAACCACACATGAATTCCAGTAAAACTACCTAAACTAACAATCCTTGAAGAATACTTTCTATAGTATTAATGACATAAATTATATGACTGTAGAAATTTGTGCAATCCCATGACTTCTTTCTACTAGTATTACTTTTAAAAGCTTGTGCCGCTACATGGAAAATAAAACTGTAAAATCTGCAGGAGAAGCGCGAGCCGCTGCTCACCCAGCGCCACTGTTCACGCGGCTACCGTAAAACACGGTGTAGACGCGCCTTCAAAATTTCAGTGTCGATAGCGCGACCGAGCGTTTTGTAAGTGCAGATGGCGTGACCGCGGTGGTGCTGGGTACTTGACAGAGTGTTCTGATTGGTTCTCGAGCTGAGCACTGCCTGGCCACCAGTGAACAGTGTACGGAATCCTGGACCCACGCAACAAGGGCTGCGCAGCTTGGTTCAGCAAAGTAAGGGTGACAGCATTTTGAAGAAAACGTGTTTGCTGTGTTTTATTGTGACCATCTAACTATTTTCACTGTGATTCAGCGCCCTTTTTTACTCTGCTCAGTAAAAGATCAGATTCCTTTAGTAGTCAGATCTCCCTCTACCCAGACATGAGCTTCATTCTTGTAGTCATAACTAGTACTAACTTTCAAAATGCATTAATAAACCGCTGATTTTCATGTAATTGATTGAAACATTGGCAGTTGTCCATTTGTCTGGGCGTACTGCCAATATCTTACTAGCATGTGGGAAACTCTGGAATCTCTTCAGATTCTTCAGTTTAGGTCCTTTAGGACCTAGTTATGTTGGGCACCAATTACATGATATGACTTTGAGCCCCACCTACACTAACTATGCCAACCCTGAAATACTCTGTGCAGACATTTATATAACAAAGACAGATTATCAGTGAACTGAAGATGTTAGGACTAAGCAAACACAGTTGACTAAAAACTTCATTTCCACCACTCGATGACAACGCGTAGGACAGTCTTCTTTGTAAAGAAGTAGTTGATATATTGTCACTCTTTACTCTCATTCTTCCTTTCTTTCTTTTGCTTCTGTTTTGATTTTCATTGGGGCCATTTGCTGTTTGGGAAGTACCAAACCATTTCATGTAAGTAGAAAGGGGTTTGGCAGTACAGAGGCAGCTTGGATGTTTGTATTTTGCCAAAAAAGAAAAAAAGAAAAAGAACTATTTGTTTTACAAGTACAATGTTATAAATTAAAATATTCTATTAATAATACCTAATGTTCTAAAACACCTTAAGCCCCCATTTAGTCACAGGTCCTCAAATCAAACACTCCTTGCTAAAATTGCAACCAGTCCCTTTTATTTGAACTCTCTTTTTCATGAAGCCAATTACTCTTTGTGCAGACGCAAAGAGATGCTGCAGCCTGTCGACGGGTGTCGATGTGAAGGACTGTAATACCAGTGACCCAACTGTAACAAGGATGTGGAAAGTCCCAGACGTCAGTGGAAACCTTTGCAACACAAGCCGTGTCAGAGTAAATGCATCTGAAAAAAGTAAGCTGTCTGGGTGCTCTTATTTTGAGTTTTTTTTTTTTTTAAAGTCTTGGCAATCTCATATAATCATTCGTCACTGACAGGTTCATACTGCAACAGTGATCAATTTGGAGCTGGAAATTTATATGACACACAAACTAGTCCTTGTGATGCAGATACCGCTGGTAATGTGACAATTCGCTGCCAGTTTAATACAACAGACAAAGGTGTCTGGGAGACTGTGGAAGATAACTGTATTCACCGCACTCTTAGAGAACTGCTAGACAAAGCTGAGGTACTACATTTTATGTTTATTGGTGTTTATTTTCAGGATAATCATTGGCTATTGCTCAGGTAAAATGTTTTTAACATATCATGCTTATTTGCAGACATTACAAGTTGCTGATGTCCCACAGTTTACGGCTGACCTCCGGGAGGCCACTGAACTAAATGCTGCTAAGATAACAGGGTCTGATGTGAATGTTTTAACAGTCATCATCTTACTGAAAGCAGTTGCCAATGTATCACAATCATTTAAAGTTGACCAGTCCATCATGACGGTATGTATCTATGCTCTTACCATTCAAGCTGATTTTGTTTCTAAATAAATATTAATACAGTGGGGTGCGAAAGTTTGGCCAGCGTTGTTAATTTTCCTGATTTACCTTTATAAAGCATTGATTGTTTGGATAAAACAATTAAGTTAAATATATCATATAGGGGACAAACACAGTGATATTTGAGAAGTGAAATGAAGTTTATATGATTTACAGAAAGTGCAATAATTGTCTAAACAAAATTATGCAGGTGCATAAATTTGGGCACCAAAAAAAAAAAAACCCTTTAGCAGATCCTCCTTTCGCAGAAATAACAGCCTCTAAACGCTTCCTATAGCTTCTAATGAGAGTCTGGATTGTGGCTGAAGGTATTTTAGACCATTCTTCTTTACAAAACATCTCTAGTTCATTCAGGTTTGATGGTTTCCGAGCATGGACAGCTCTCTTTAAGTGACACCACAGATTTTCAATAATATTCAGGTCTGGGGACTGAGATGGCCATTCCAGAAAGTTGTACTTGTTCCTCTGCATGAATGCATTAGTAGATTTTGAGCAGTGTTTAGGGTCATTGTCTTGTTGGAAGATCCAGCCCCGGCGCAGCTTCAACTTTGTCACTGATTCCTGGACATTGGTCTCCAGAATCTGCTGATATTAATTGGAATCCATGCGTCCCTCAACTTTAACAAGATTCCCAGTCCCTGTACTGGCCACACAGCCCCACAGCATGATGGAACCACCACCAAATTTTACTGTAGGTAGCAGGTGTTTTTCTTGGAGTGCTGTGTTCTTTTTCCTCCATGCATAACGGCCCTTGTTATGCCCAAATAACACAGCACCTTATTCCAAAATGAATGGCTTGTCCAAATGTGCTTTAGCATACCTCAAGCAGCTCTGTTTGTGATGTGGGCGGAGAAAAGGCTTCCTCTGCATCACTCTCCCATACAGCATCTCCTTGTGTAAAGTGCGCCGAATAGTTGAACGATGCACAGTGACTCCATCAGCAGCAAGATCATGTTGTAGGTCTTTGGTGCTGGTCTGTGGGTTGACTCTGACTGTTCTCAACATCCTTTGCTTCTGTTTATTTGAGATTTTTCTTGGTCTGCCACTTCAAGCTTTGACTTGAACTGTGCCTGTGGTCTTCCATTTTCTTACAATGTTTCTCACAGTGGAGACTAAAAGGTGAAATCTCTGAGATAGCTTTCTGTATCCTTCCCCTAAACCATGACAGTGAACAGTCTTTGTTTTCAGGTCATTTGAAAGTCGTTTTGAGACTCCCATGCTGCGACTCTTCAGAGAAGATGCAAAGAGGAGAAAAACTTACAATTGCCCCCCTTAAATACCCTTTCTCATAATTGGAGTGACCTGTGTATGGAGGTCAAGGGTCACTGAACTTACCAAACCAAATGTGAGTTCCTATAATTAGTTCTAAAGGTTTTGAAGTCAATAAACTGACAGCAGTGCCCAAATTTATGCACCTGCCTACTTTTGTTTAAATAATTATTGCACACTTTCTGTAAATCATATAAACTTCATTTCACTTCTCAAATATCACTGTGTTTGTCCCCTAGATGATATATTTAACACAATTTTTTGTAGTTTATAGCATACTTGAATCAAAGTCTATATTTAAATTTTGGTAAATTAACATTATCAAACATTTGTGGGTTTTATGAATTCAGAAATAATGTCAAATGTAGATAATGTGATTATGACTATTTTAATATCTAGGATTTCCTTAGAACATCAGATGTCATTTCATCAGCTTCTGCACAGAAAACATGGGAGAGTTTGAACAACAAGAGTGAAACTCAGAATGCATGCTCTGAATTTCTGCAGTCTACTGAAGATGTTGGAAAAAGACTTGCAGATGAGAGTTTTAGCCTAATAACAAACAGTACTGAACTGAACAAAACTAGCACTAATGGTCCATTTTTTGGAACATTTGGCATCAATTCATCTACACAGATAGAGATCCCAGAGATTAATGGACAGACTTTCATCACCACCATAGTTTTCTCAACTCTAGACAATGTCTTGCCTGTTCGAAATACAACCTACAACGAGAGTACGACCAAAGCCAACATCAACGGAGAAGTGGCTGCAGTCATCGTTAACAATACAGTTCACAACATCTCACTTACCTTTGACATCAAAAATAAGTCACTGGGAAACCCTCAGTGTGTCTTTTGGAACTTCAGTCTTTTGGATGGGATTGGAGGATGGGACTCAACTGGATGTGAACTAAAGCCTTTAAATCAAACTGGCAAGTTTAAGTGTGAATGCCACCACACAACCTCATTCTCCTTACTGATGTCACCATTTTTTGTGAATAATCTTGCCTTAGTCCTTATAACATATATTGGCGTCGGCATCTCAATGATCTGCTTGATTCTGGCCCTCATTATTGAGATCATTGTATGGAAGTCAGTGACCAGAAATGACACATCTTTCATGCGCCATGTCTCCATAGTCAACATCGCTCTGTCCCTCCTGATTGCGGATATATGTTTCATCATTGGAGCAGCTATTGTTAAAGATGGAGAGATGACTCCAGTGGGCCCCTGCAGTGCAGCAGCATTCTTCATGCACTTCTTTTACCTTGCTCTCTTCTTCTGGATGTTGTTCACAGCACTCCTGCTCTTCTACCGCACCGTTATGGTGTTTTCTGGAACATCCAAGGCTGTGATGATGGCAGTAGCGTTTTCTGTTGGCTATGGAGCTCCGTTACTCATAGTTGCCATCACTGTGGCAGTAACAGCTGGAGGTGGGGGTTACATCCGGGAAGAGAATGCCTGTTGGCTAAACTGGTCTAAGACTATGGCCCTCCTGGCATTTGTGATTCCTGCTCTGACCATTGTGGCCATAAACCTTTTGGTGCTTATCGTGGTGTCATATAAGATGTTGAGGAGAGGAGTTCAGTCTGATAAGTATGCCTTACTGGTTATTGCCAGATGTGTGGCCATTTTAACACCTCTCTTTGGCCTGACCTGGGCATTTGGCATTGGGACTATGGTATCACCTGCTTTATGGATTCACATTGTGTTTGCAGTCCTCAGTTCATTGCAGGTAATAATGTTGTATTAATGTATTTTTGCTGTAACTGAAAAAATATTCATGCCATTAGTAGCTAACAAACATTCTTATTTGTTCAAGTGTTTAATAAACAGTCATTTATCTCTTTAAAGGGTTTCTTTATTTTAGTATTTGGAATTCTATTGGACAGTAAGGTATGTATTCTGAGCAGTCTTTGACAAGCACGCCTACTATGCACCTACACTATACAGATTTTAAAAACCATGAACTTTGAAATGCTTTGTTGAATGATCACAGATCCGTGAAACACTGGCAGGAAGATGTTGTCTAACGCATTTAACCTCTCACCGCACATGGGTAAGATCCCACTGATATAAAGTCTTACGCTTCAGTCATGTTATTCATTTTTTTAATGATTTTTTCTTTAAATCACAGAGCACTACTGCAGGCCCCTTAGAGAGCCAGAGCACTACTGCAGGCCACTTAGAGAGGAAGAGCACTACTGCAGGTCCCTTAGAGAGCCAGAGCAGTGCAGGTCCGTCATCTTCAAGTGGGCTGGAAGTCTATCGAATGTCAAGGAGTAAGTAACAGGACATACATACAAATAACTACAACCATTAATTCCCACTCACTTTCTACTAGTGCAGTTTTAAGCATAATGTATTATGAGACATTATACCTAATTTCACCAATTAATACACTTTTTAATACATAATTAATACATTAATAAATGGCTAGATAATTGTATATGAGTCATTCCAGAATTGTGAGCAATTTAGGCAGCAGAACAAAAAAAAATTAACACTTATTTAGAACATTTTCTGTTATACGTTTAAAAAAATAGGTATTAAACCAGCAAATAATTTGATCAATCCAGCTCAGGCATCAAAGATTCACATTTTATAAAATGTTTTAGTTGTTGTAAGCTATGCTCGGTGCAACCCCGTTACAATACTCAGGAACCTGAAAAAAAGACTTTAAAATATTGTTTTAAAAGTCCTTTACCATTGAGTAAAGAAAGTCAGTAACATTAAATACCTGTGTAATTAAAATATATGCATATACATTTAAGCTGAAATAATATTCTCAAATACATATTGCATATAAGCATTCAGACTATTCAAAGTAAGAGGGTTGCGTGTAGTAACAGGAATATGTTATATGTATGAATGACGATTAATTGTAGATTATGACAAATGTGACACATATATAATCAGCATTACAGAAATGTTGTTTGATAATATTTTATATAGCTTTTCAAAGTAGCATCAACACGATGAATAAAAGCAGGGTTGGGTAGACACCAGAGTTGTGGGACTCGAGTCACACGACTTGACCCTTTGCCCCTCATGACCTCAGCATTTGAGGCGCTGCAACAGGCTTCAGTATTCACCAAGCTGGACCTGCACAATGCCTACAATCTGGTTTGCATTAAGGAAGGCCATTATTTTCCAGAGATTCATCAACATGGTCCAAAGGGAAGCCATTGACTGCTATCCATTTGTCTACCTTAACGATATTCTAATCTAAATCTAATCTACAGCCAAACGATAGACGAAAATTGTTACCCATGTCAGATAGGTTCTTCAGGTGCTTTTAGAAAACCAAGAGGCAGGAGCTGGAGAAATCCCAGTTCCTATGCCCGGTGGCTCAAGCAGAGCCCAGTCCAGGCTGTAACTAACTGGCACTAACTGTCGGACAACAGCTCCTGTTCTCCAGTTACCACAGGACAACCATCTGTTCATAGAGGAGGTGGATGCCTCTGAAGTCGGCGTAGGGGCAGTTCTTTTGCAGCACTCTGCTTCCCCCCCAAAACCTGCACCCCTGTGCCTTCTTCTCTTGCTGTCTCACCCCTGCTAAACAGAACTATGACATAGGCGGCCAAGAACTGCTAGCGGTAAAGCTGGCTTTATAGGATTGGAGACATTGGTTGGAGGGAGCCAAACATCCCTTTCTGGTCTGGACTGGTCATAAGAACTTGACTTACATCCTATGAACCCTCACCAAGTCAGGTTGGCGCTCTTCTTTGCTAGGTTTGACTTTCCACTGACACACAGGTTGGGCACTAAGACTACCAAATCAGATGCCCTCTCCTGCCTGGTTAGAGTGACATTTTCAATCAAGACTGGAGAAATATGAAACAGAGAGGGCTTACTTCTAATCTACCCAAGGTTTTGGCAAATTACTTAATGATGTCATCTGGTCTGTGTCTTGTGACGCTGTGTTTTTTCTCTTCCTCTGCCTTGCTAAATACGTTTCAGTAACAGTTGTGAGGATGCTGTGGGACACAGCTTTAATGCATAATTACTCTTATTTTAATATATGCTGATGATTAAACAAATTGTCTTATAACATTGACAATAACAAAAGACATATATCAATACAATTATACCAAAAAAGGTAGATTTAAAACTTATTTTAACACTTATATTTGATGTGAAAGTTCGTAATCCAGGACAAGAGAACAACTCCATTTTAGGGGGTGTTTAAGGGATATTTGGTATTTTTAATATTTTGGAATAATATTTTCTACAACTATATTTACAGTGTGTCTCAGAAGAAGTGCATGTATAAAATAATAATTAAATCGAGTTACGTGGTTGTTGCAGCCTAAAATAGTTGCCTCTTCAGTTTCTTGTCTTGTTCAGGAGTACAGAGTGTGTTGAGTGACATGTTTTAAACCTCTCCTCTAAGCCATTCCCAT
Organism: Prochilodus magdalenae; assembly: GCA_024036415.1. Taxonomy (NCBI): domain Eukaryota; kingdom Metazoa; phylum Chordata; class Actinopteri; order Characiformes; family Prochilodontidae; genus Prochilodus; species Prochilodus magdalenae. Next base: position 45,653 of record JAMWET010003716.1, on the reverse strand, counting down.
TTGGCATGTTCTGTTTCATGCACCATGAACTGTGTGCTAAAATAAGAGCTTCTGTTATGTCTACTCATACATGGAGAATTAAACTGAAAACTGATTTTCCAAGTTATTTTTAATATTGGAGATGTATTATACACAAAATGAAAAAGTGCCAAAATGTAAAACAGTAAGACAAAGAGAAAAAAATAGAAGTGCAGTGCAACTTTTTAACCAGTTGTGTTGGCTATGGTCTGAATAAAAAAAAAACATTGTACAATAATACTAATCTATGCCTGTTCTTTGCAGATACATACAACGAATTACATAGCAGTGGATCATCTACAGTTTTATCTTCAAGCAGCTCAGATACATTTACATAATGCAACCCAGAAACGTTGTTGATGACAGTTAAAATTCTGAAAAGACCAAAGGTGATGATACACATTCAGTTTTGTGTTTTAATTCCGTATATGAATTTGGTTGATTGATTGCTTGTTTGATTGATTGATTACTTGAAGAATTTGCTTACAAAGTGTGTCATAAACTATAAATGAGTTTCTACTTTGACTCTGACTTAGTCTTCTAGGTCTAACTTTTTGCCTGTATAGATAAACTGAGATTTAACTTATTAAAAATGATTCATGGAGTTGTAATAAAATGGTTATTATTACATTAAATTATTGGTATATGCTAACTAATACACCAAGATGTGTCATTTTCAGAAAGTCCACATGTGATCGCTTGTAATTGTTTATACAGCATGTAATTAAATTAAACCACATAAAAAACACTGATGAGTGTTATATTTTATATGCAGTATAATGTCACTAGATAAAACGTTAGTCACCTTGCTTGTTTAAGATGGTTGTAACTTCAGGCTGGTGCAGAAGGTGTTGCATGAAAAAAATCAGGCTATAATACTTGCTGAGTATGCAACAGAATACATACATTGAGAAAAGGCAGTACAGTACAGTTCCAAACATTTGGTTCAATGTTTGAAAAATGGCTTGCAAAGCAGATGATTAGCATGATTGGCAAAAATGAGTTTGGCAAAAAGGAGTAATTACATATGGTCATGCCAAAAAGATGTAAGAAGTAGCTGGATTTACAGGTGTATGGAAATGTATGGTCAAACGGTCTACAAGCAGTGGTAAAAATCCCAGTCTACAGGAAATTCTCATTTTTATAAAATGACACCACAAGTGCTAAAACTGTGTAAAAAACCAAACAAAAAAAACATTGTATGGTTTGTTTGTTTATTTATTTATTTTTTATTGATGTTCTTTTTTCAAGGAGATTTACACAACCTTACTCTAAAGCCAGTTATACCAGGTCATCACATGCATCTTGAATATCAGGATTCTATCTAAATAAGGCCAAATCACATTCGACTGCATGTGTAAACACACCCAGAAAGCATTTAAAAACCAATACAAATCCTCAACAGCTCAAACCACTTCAGAAGGTGATCTCAGATGCATTTGAGCGACATGTTATATCATTTTAAACACATCTGATTCTTGAAGACACATTCAACAACCAACACCCCCATGGAGTACTTCACTGAGCTGTGATTTATGTCTGCGAGGAAGATAATCAAGGAGGATGCACGTGGTTGGGGGCCAGATGATGAAATGAAATGCTTCATAGCAAGATGGACAAACCCTGTGCAAAGCAAACTGAAGATGACAGAAACGGAATGGATCAACAATTTTATCATAAAGCAGATTTGCATATTTGTATTTTGTACAGATTGAATGGATTTCTGTCCAACCACTCAGAGGTGCAGTTGACTAGCAAATGTTAATGTATGTGACTAAAATGTGACATATCAAGATACCATTTAGATACTAGTCACAGTAAGTGTCCAGATATAAACGGGGTCTACCTGGTTTTTGGTTCCAGTCCTGAGGTTTCAACTATCCCCTGTACCAACATACCTGCTCCAACTCATCAGCCAATCATCCAGCCCTTCATTGATTTAGTTTATATGTGTTATAATAAGTGTCTCATATGCGGCCACTGCGTTCAGAGCAGTCATGAAATTATGTATTATCATCGTGCAGATTGCTAATTATCAAGAAAGAACATTTTCATCTATTTAAATAAGCAATTTAGTTTAATCAACTAATCATGACAGTCACATTAGCCAGTACTTGAAATTTTAAGTTTTCTTTGGTCGTTTTCTGAGCTTACCTAGGTGCCAATCTAAAGACTTTTAATCAGTCAAACAAACAGTGAGTCTAAATCGTATCATATTCAATTTTTGGTCATAAAGCACTATTTACGAAAACATGAACAATATTGTCCTTTGTAATTTATCACACATACACAATACTGTCAAAAGTATTCGCTCCTCTGACTTCACATGCATGTGAACTTGAGTGACATCCCATTGTTAATCCGTAGGGTTTAATATGATGTTAGTCCATCCTTTGCAGCTATAACAGCTTCAGCTCTTCTGGGAAGGCTGTAGTTTAGGAATGTGTGTATAGGAATTTATGACCATTCTTCCAGAAGCACATTTGTGAGGACACAGATGTTGGATGAGAAGGTCTGGCCGCAGTCTTCGCTCTAATTCATTCCAAACGTGTTCTGTCGTGTTGAGGTCAGGACTCTATGCAGGTCAGTCAAGTTCTTCCACATCAAACTCGCTCATCCATGTCTTTATGGACCTTGCTTTGTGCACTTGTGTGCAGTTATGTTGGAACAGGTAGGGGCCAACCCCAAACCAATCCCACAAAGTTGGGCACATGGAATCTTTCGGTCTGCTGAAGCATTAAGAGTAAAACAGAAAAGTATGATTTCGCCACTCCAGAGGAAACATCTCCATTGCTCTAGAGTGTAGTGGAGGTGAGCTTTACTCCACTGCTGATGCTTTACATTGCCCTTGGTAAAGTACGACCTGGATACAGCTGCTCGGTCATACAATGAAGCCCTCTACACACTGTTCTTGAGCTATTCTGAAGGCCAAATGAAGTCTGGAGGTCTGTAGCGATTGTCTTTGCAGGAAGTTGGCATCCCCTGACCCCGCTCTGTCATTTTGCGTGCCTACCACTTTGTGGCTGAGTTGCTGTTGTTCCTGGTTGCTTCCACTTTGTTATAATCCCACTGACTCTTGACTGTAGAATATTTATGAGCAAGGAAGTTTCATGACTACACTTGCACAGGTGGCATCCTGTCATGGTACCATGCTGTAATTCACTGAGCTCGTGAGACTGACCCCTTTCTTCACTACTGTCTGTAGGAGAGGTCTGCATGACTAGGTGTTTGGGTTTATAGACCTGTGGCCATGGAAGTGATTGGAACAGCTGAATTCAATGATTTGGATAGGTGAGTGAATACTTTTGGAAATATTGTGTATCTCTTGCATATCACATGGTACATAGACAATGTCTTCACACTAAATTTCTCAGGCGCTCCTCTACAAGATCCTCGTCCAGCAAACACTCCTCGTCCAATGTCCTGGGGAGTCTGGGACTTCCTCATTAACCTCTTAGATCACTGTCTGCAAGTTCTTCATGTGAGAAGCTCCACCCTTTCCATTTCCTGTTGCATTGTGGGACAATAGTGTCCATCATTGCCAATGTAAAAAAATAGACTGGTGCAAAGTGTACATCTCAATATATGTTCAAGATATGTTCAATGTTGTGTTGTAATATATGACCCTCTCCTTCCGTAAAATCCTGTCACTCCATTTCTTCTCACTGACACACTCTGTGCAGCCCTGCCGCACCCACCCTCTCCTGTGCACACAAACCAAGCTGGCAGCTTTCAATGAGGAAGCTGAAAAAGATAGCTGAAGGTGTGCGGGATCAGTAGGGGAGCACAGACAGGCTCTGTCTGTGCTTAAAAACAGGCTCGCTCCCCACTGTGAGAGAGGACGCTGGCCTGCAGGTTGAACGTTAGAGAGAGACAGTAACTGTAGAGGAATGGACTCTGAAGGCTGAATAAGACTTGCATTTAAGTTACGTTTTGGTTTACTTGATGCAATGTGAAAATAAAGCACTCTGGGTCATTTAGTCAGTGTGCTTTGGCCTTCCCCCGCTTTTAGAATAAAGAATAGAATAGATAGAAAAGAATTTTCTATCAGTATGTCACAAAGCATTTAATGGTCTAACAGAGTCTAACAGACCTCTGACATCCCCAATATTCTCACATACTGTATATTATTACCATCTCCACTGCCACTATGTTTATTGCTGCCAGAATTTTTTGGCTCTGGGCTGTGCTCTAGTGGATGTATTGCTTAACATCCAAGTCAAGTTTAAGTTCAAGTTTAAACCTAGATTTAACCCAACATAAAACATGAGAGCTGTGACTATTGCATTGTTTGAAATAGATGTATTCAGTGTCATATGTAAAGAAAGCATAAATGAGCCATAAGTGTGGCACTTTACATCAACAGCTGTGTGAATTTATTGTTTGTAGGTTTGTGCTGAGGAAGTGAGTGAAGTGCAGTGTACAGTGTTATTTGGTGTCTATATATGGCTGGTGTTGGTTCGCGACATTCATTTTTATTTTAATATTTGGTTGGTCATTATATTTCTGAACCTTATTGACTCATTATTGGTTCATTAGGGGGAGTCATCCCCACTCTATTAGGTCTTTTCGGCCCTATTTCTTAATTAATCCTGTCATTCCAGATGGTGGCGACAAACGAGGAACTATAGACCCTCAGGTCCTAAACTCCTTCAGAGACATGGGGAAAACCTTTCACATTATATCAAATAATCTGATCTGCATTCTTTGTATTTCCCCCAGTCTTATCTTGACTAGTTATACAGCGCCCTCCACAATTATTGGCATACCTTGTTAAGATGTGTTAAATGCTTCAAAATAAATTCAAATTTCATTGCAGAAGCATAATCTCACACTGAAAATTGTAGAAAAATCTTACCTTTAACTCAAATGAATAAAAAAAAAACATGACTAAGAAATCATAATTTTTCATAAAATCACCTATTCCACAATTAATGCCTCCCCTAACAAGTCTTAGCATATAATTTTAATTAAAGTATTTCTGTCATTTCTGCTGTAGTTTTAAAAAAAGTTGATCAGAGTATCTAGGAATCTTTAATTAGTAATTCATCACTTCCTGTTTCCCTGATGTATAAATACGATGTGACACAGAGGATTATGTCTCTTATCCACTCTTCAACATGGAAAAGACAAGAGAACACACCATTTAAGTGTGTCGACCTTTATAAGTCAGGCAATGGCTACAGAAAACGGCCACTGGCCTACACTTGCCCATATCTACAGTCAGAGGAATCATCGAGAAGTTTATCTTGCCTCCACAGTGAGGAGGATGGTAAGAGAAGTAAAAAGTTCTCCAGAGCTCACTGTTAGACAACTGCGTCAAAAAGTAGCATCTTGGGGTCACAAAGTCTCCATACCAACCATAAAGTGCTATTTACATGCCAATAAGCTGTTTGGGAGGCATGCACAGAAAAGCCATTTCTTGCTTACAAGCATAAACGTAAACATCTGGAGTTCGCTTAGCGGTACAGGGACTAGATAAAGCTTTTTGGCAACAAACACTCCAAGTGGGTCTGGTGTAGCACAATAGATGAGTATGTGGAAAAACACCTCATGGCCACTGTGATGTATGGGGAGTTTGGTGGTGCTGTGAGCCTCTATCCGTATCAGTCCCCAGACCTCAATCCAATTGAAAACCTGTGGGGTGAGCTCAAGAGGACAGAGTGCATAGGAGAGGACCCAGGACTCGAGATAATTTAGAGAGATTGTGCAAACAGGAATGGTCGAAGATCCCCCTCTCTGTATTCTCCCATCTTGTTAAATGCTTTAGGAGAAGATTAAGTGCTGTTTTTTGGGGGAAAAGGGATTGTACAAAGTATTAACATCAGGATGCCAATAATTGTGGTACAGATGTTTTGATGTAAAATAATTATTTTTCCCACTGAATAAATGCACTTGAATCAAAGGTTGGATTTTTATCTGTTTTTGTAGTGTTCTCCTATATTATAAAAAAAAAAAAAATAGACGCCTTCTTAAAATTATTAGATGCCTAAGAACACATCTTAATGAGGGGTGCCAATCATTGTGGAGGGCGCTGTTCATCAAAGTTCTTTGTATATATTAAAGTTCATTCAATATATATCTAACTTCATTGTAAATTTATTAGTAAGTTTAGTATTTGCTAGTAAATTATAAGTTTATTCCATATGTAAGTGGAACTTGCAAATTGACATATTTCGTGTTTGGCTTGCCATTATTTCTATATATATTTGTTGCACGTGTCATAAGGGCAATGATAGGTTAAAAGGGGGTTGTGAAACATTAAGTGATATTATGAAGCAAAATGTGTCATTTTCTACATACATTGGTATGTAGAATGACCATACTTTAGCAAATCTCAGATTTGTAATTTTGTCAGATGTGACACTGGGTGTGACTGATACATTACACTTAAATTACATCAGTATAAAATGACATAGTTATAAAGATCAAACGATATTTAATCTGAAGAAATGCTGTAAATGACAATCTGTATAAAGAAATCTTTACACTATGGTATAACTACTGGCATATTAGCCTCATTAATGTGCTTCACACCTACCTGTTTGAAACAAGTGTTTGTTGTGTCAGCTTTTCTCCATTGGAGCCCTGCCGCCTCTCGCTTTTTAGTAGTATTATATACCTACATAATGTTTTGTATGTTTTATTTAAACATTAAAATGTAATAATATTGTGCTGTTCCACTATTTCCTGAAGGCTAAGAAGTAAGTGGACAGTTGGCTACTCAGCTCTGCCATAGCCACATGTGTCTTGAGATCTAGAACTAATTTGAACGTGCTGTTGCTGTTAAATCTCATTATGAAGTCCAGAGATTTTCACTGCCAATATAGCAAGCCATTAATAAATAAAAAAATCAATATAACCTCATCAAAAAGACTGCAAAAACATTAGAATCTGGCCAAATAAATTATTTGAGACTGTATCAGCAATAACAACACGTCACTGTTCAACAGAAGACTTCACCAGAGTACATCCAGAGGGCTTACAGAAAATGCAAATCATTGGTTAACTTCAAAATTTGATATCAATCAGGCAAAACAGGCAAACAGTCTTATGCACAGATAAGACAAAGGCTAACTTACCAGAACGACGGGAACAAACATGGGGAGGAAAGTGCTCATGATCACCTGCCAAGCATGGTGGAGGACACGTCCATAAAGTTAGCGATCTAAATGTACATCTGGCCCACAGTAACCAGACTGACCCCAATAAGCAGAAGCCAGTGACATACGTATATATACAAATGTACGTATGAAGAAGGTAACTGTTCCTTTCACTTTTTACTTGCTAATTTTTCCTCCTGTTTATTTTTCTAGCGTAACGTTAGTGTACAAATTCAGTACAACTCATGAGCTACTGATCTTGATTTGATAGTTTTGGGTTTATATGAATATGCTTGAGAGCGAGTAGTCACTAACAAAGGAGGTTTAATGTTAAAAGCTGTGGCCCATTGCCCAACTGTGTAACATTCCATGCCGGGCCTTGTGTCATTCAACCCTTGGTCACACTAGATTCTGGTAAATTAATTCAACTTTACCGGGTTCATTTTTTGGGAAAATATATTGGCTATGAACATGTATGCTTCCTAAAATAAACATGATCTATGTTATATTTATGCCTTGGCCATTGCAGATGATTGAGTGCATAAATTAGTCTGTGTCTATTTTTTTTTTTTTTTATTATTGATGGCCATGGCAATGATTCAGTCTTTGATGAAAAACAGTTAGAGGTTCAGTGACGTAATCTGTTTTGCTGTTGACAGATGTGTTTGTAGTGGTTTTATTAAATGTATGGTTACACAGAAGTTTGAAAAGTATTTCTATTAGATGCTATTTGATACTGTGGTGCAATGTTGTTCTCAGAGATCAATAAGAATGCAAACCTTCTTCTCGACTCAAGAATCAGGAAACAGAAGCTAAACCCAAACAGGTCCGGCAAGGGAGTAACATAAGTTCATTGGTTTGTTCTGGGAAGGCTTGTGGGCCGTTCCTCCAGCATGTGTCAGTGGAAGGACGAAAATGTTTTGAACAAACCTGTAGATTAATGAAATGAGCTTATGTTGGTTGGAGCTAAGGTAAGGTCTCTTAACACCACTTGAATCATTTAAATAATAATAATTTGGTTTATGTTTTTTTATTGGAAAATAGTAGGTATTGCATGTGTCATCCATAAAACTGTATAAGATGATGGAAAGGAATATAACTTTTGCTTTTGCTATTGGTATGAATAAGAGAACATATATATAGAAAATATTGGAACAGACTAGATTTATAGATATATATACCAGTTCTACCAGTTACTAAAGCCAAGAAATATATTATATATAGCAGTGCTCACTTGTTTTTCCACTCTTCTTCCATATTGCACATTACTGAAATCTTCTGATCTGTATTCTTTGTTTTTCCCCTACTCTTATCTTGTGCATCAAAAACACCAACTGAATAAACAGGTAGAACAACTTCAGAGTAAACAGAGGGCTTATCATCATTCCTAGACATTTTAAGTGCAAAATAATAATTGTCATAAAAATGTTGACATATAATTACAATATTTAAAAAAAATTCATTTTGCTTTATGTGTCATAAAATGTAATATCAAGTGATAAAAAGTTCACATTAAAAATAACATTAAATAACTAAAAATAAAAAGGCAATATTTGTCATTTCCTGTACACAGCGTCCTGTACTGCAACAATCAAACAAGATTTAATTTAAAGCAATGTTTTAAATGAATTTTGTACACAGCGATCTTTACATTATAGTAAAATTACTGCCATATCATCCAATAAATCAGTGTTGAGAACAACCTTTACTATTTTAAGTGTTTATTTGATCAAATATTATATGATCAACAATTTGCATATTGTTGCATATTGTTTATTGTTTTTTTCACCCTCTTAGTGTGGTCTTTTCCCCAGAAAAAAAATTTCGCTTGACTTTCCTCATTCCATTTCACATGGTGCACCTGAGGCTTAATAATTACTGCTGCGCCATTTAAGGTGGAGCAGTCAAAGTCTATCAAGATGCAAAAAATGTTGAGTGACTTTTAAAAAATAGATTATTATGCGCTATGAAAGATTTGAATTTAGTTTTACTTACTGAATGCATTCAGATTTTCTTTACCATCCCTTTAGCTTACCATTACAGTTTCCGGGTTGACATGAAATTCCATTGGAAGACATTGGTTGACATTTGGATTCTAAAAACTCCAAGAAAATATAATTATAATGCATATCATACAATATAATAATGCTCAAGGCTCTAACATGATATTATTAGATGAAATGCCTGGTTTAATAATATCAGGGGTCATTCCCTTTTTTTCAGTATAAAGCAATCAGTCCAGTTAACACTGGACCATTTAGCTCAAGTACGCTTTACTTAAATGAATTGAGTACACATTAGTCAGGTACATGTTACGTAGTACTTACAGCTGCATAGAGCCACCTGGTTACATTGTATATGCATTTTCATTTGCTTTCATTTCTTTTTGGTAATGACTGAAGAAGAGTGGTATTGTTTATTTTCAAATGCACTACCATTACATCTGATAAAATAAACAGACCTGAGAACTGACAACTTGTAAATCAATACTGGCACTGTTCTACCATTACAAAATGTTTTATGGATAACTAAAAATGAAAATCTCTTTTTTTTTTTACAGAATTTTTACAGAATGAATTTGTATTGAACTCTAAAAATCTGGAAACGCATAATGGGTAATGAGGGTAAGCTATTGTTTATGTAAGATTTTTTTTGCTCATGTAACAAAACAGTTACAAATTCAAATAAATGTAATGCATTGCAGTTTTTTATCTTTATCGTTATTTAAATATGTTCTTAGATTATCTTTACAACAGTAAAGTTGTACCTACTGTACATTTTACCCCTTCATATTTATAACCTGACCATAGTCTGTAAATTAACACCTGTTTCTACTGTACATTTCACATTTTTATTACATATATATATATATATTTATATTTACTAAGCACTTCTGGATGGATGCAAACTACATTTCGTTGCTCTGTACTTGCGACATGTGCAATGACAATAAAGTTGAATTCTATTCTAATTCTATTCTAAAGATTGTTGTGATCACAGACTACTGTTGCTGACATGAATACTGAATCTTTCCGTGCTGACAACAGTGACTGTTGCAGAAGAAGTAGGCCCTAATACTGTAATAATACACCCCAGGTCTTACAAGTAGAGAATGCTCTGGTATGCCAACTGCAGATCATGGTAAAATCTTTCCACCCCGCCCCCTCTTTAGCTTGCTCAGTTGGGTCTGGAATTTAATTGTGTAAACTCACATTTCTCTACTGCTGGACATCTTTTCGATGATTTAAATAGTTTAATGCCTTTTAATGCATCTGACCACTATTGCAAGCCATGGTCCCTCATGATTTTCTCCACACACAGTAGCCAAAACCCTTACTAACATTGACCTATGGGAGATGACAAATTGGACCCCTTCTTCTTATGCTTAGCAGCACCAGTCATTTTATATTACATACATTTTTTGTCGTCCAATCACCCTGCAGAACCCAGAGTCTGTTTAACAGCTCATATTATCACACTACACACAGGCCTGGAGACTTCAGCTCTTAATAACTAAAGGCTGACTCTACTGTTCCATTTGTTATAAATGCATTTTTTACTGCCATAGACATAAAGAAGTATTCCACTTCCCTTTTTACTGATCTTATTAAATATTTAAACACAGTTGATCGTTCCCTCCTGCAAATAGCCTCTACAAATCCTTTGGGGTCATCACTGGAGACCCCTACAATACCGACCACTGCACACTGTATTAAAGAGTAAGCTAGTTCTTTCTGTCAGTGCGATGGGAAACTACACAGCACTCACTATGCCTTTTGCATCACATCAATGCTCTCTGTAAATAAAGGAAATGATCAAACTTATTCCAGGGAGTGGTACACCCGCTTCATATGCTGAGGGCTTTTACAGAACTGGAAAAACCTGTAGTGTAACAGCGAGCTGGAATTTATTACAGTGATCTCTAAAACTACAGGGATCTGTTATCACCTTCACTCAGCCTGCAACTGTTATTAGCTGACTTACTACAATCTGTTTTCGTGCTTATTATGATTTATTGTTATTGTTTATTTTGATTACTTGTCATTCACTTATTTATGTTTGGTATTTTATTATCCTTCACTGGTATTTATTTTATTACTGGTATTTTTGTTTTCTATGTCATTATATTTATTATTACCTTGTTTTTCTTTTGCTCTTATAATTGTTTTACTTACTCTTTGATAGTTTTATTCGGTAGCCCTAATTTATCTCATCAGTTTTGTTGTTTCATAGTTTTTGTTTCTGTCTAACATTCTGTATAACATGTTTACTAAACGTTTTAATCCTAAATGTATATTTACAATTTTTAATCCTCTCCTTCTGTATAATGCTCAACTACATTATAAATAAGGGGTCTCTCTCTCAGTGTACTCTTAGTTTAAATAAAGTTTGACTGATCCTTCCTAGAGAGCCTTGCAAGGCATAGGGGGCAGACCGGTGACCTGAGTCCCCCCAATCTTCCCTGTAATTAGCCCTCACATAATCACAGAACACAACAGGATCCCACTCAAAGACCCAAAAAGACTACCACTGCAATACCTAATGCATACAACCCAGCGTCCACCGCACAATAGGATCACAGAAGTCAGCCACTGCTAACAGACCCAGGGGTGAAGTTTTTGTCAGTCTGTCACCTGCCCTACTGCCACCTGTGCAGAACTAGAGCAGGGCAGTTCGCCCACCAGTTTCCCACCCTTAACTCTTATTCTGTTCCTCCTGGACAGAGTCCATGGAAAATTACACAGGGTCTCATTGGTTGCCCCTCAGTGGCCATACCAGTCAGCACTCTCTCCTCTGATGGCTTAGGGGCTGAAGATCTTGGCATGCCTAGGCAACTGACTGGTCTGGGGCCTTTTCTGGAAGCAGGCCACCACAGACCGGTGTTGCCAAGGTGCTGGGCCTAACAATCCCACATCTAGGAGAGAGCTAGCTGTCTTAATTTAAGATGACTTAGTTTACAGGGCTGATCTTAGACTCGAGTTTAGTTGTGGCCTGGGAGGAAGAGCTTTATTTTTAACATTGTTGAACTTTGTCTAACAATGTACAATGTTAAAATATTATTATCCATTGAGGTGGACATGGACAACAATGACTTCATACAACAAGATAGAAGTTTAATAACTGTTAACATATGTGCTTTCTTGTATTTGTACAGGAACCTACTTGCGAGTTGTGACCATTTTGCTCTTGCACATATGTGTAGTGGACTCACAAGGACTGCCTGCAGATTCAGACATCATAATAGAGGTGAGAAAGCAAACCTTGATGTAAATCAAAGAAAATGTAAAAAAAAACCTTATAGGTACGCAGAGGAATGCAGAGAACATAGAACATTGAGTTTTAGCATTTTAGCATACAATGTTATCAAAGTACAATGTTTCCGTCAAAACGTTCACGTCTGAAGTAATTTGACTGACATTAGACAACAGTACCATGAATCCAAGCTTTCTGTTTGGTTGCTGGCTATAGCTATAGAAGTGTCTTGCTTCAAGAGTTTAATGCAATAGCAAGTGATTGTAGTTTTTAGAATGTTGGAAATAACACATGTTGTATTTATGTTCATTCCGGTGCTTAATGCTATTGCACAGAAAAGTTCAACATAATCAGTGAATAAGTATAATTTCATGGCATCAGTGATAAATTTGTTACTCCCAAATGTGGTTTGCCAACCTAAAAAATCTTTTAAGTCTCAACTGACAAAGCATTTGTGTACAACTATGTCACACTTCAGGGAAAGTCAAGTGGCATGAGTAGCTTCTATGGAAAGTCAGCTTTTTGCCAACCAGTATGTATTGATTAATGTTAATAATAAATAATGATCGGGAAATTGCTATAGGCCTAAAGCAATAAATTGGTAAATTGAATAATAAGATTTATTGGACAAAAGATGAATCACCTGTGACTGAAATGTCCCTAAGAGCGTGTTATACCTCTACACGCACAAATAACAGCTGCAGTTTAATGTGGCATGTACTGGACAAGTTTCTCAAGTGTATTAATATTTGTAACTGCCTTTCGTATCCGAAACTATGGCGGAGCCGCGTTGTCCCATGCTGGTAGCCTATCTACCAACCCGTTTAAATTCTTCTCTTTATTTGCCGTATTTCAGGCGCTGAACAGCATATTCAAACTTAAACAGATTCACAGTTGAAGAGATGTACATTAATCTCCGAATTAAACAAAGTCCACAGCACGAAAACACTCCACGACCACGGTCAGAAAAACTGTGCGTCTCCAAGTCCCATAAGCCCCGCCCACTCCCCAAATATATGCAAATCCACACATACGGGGATTCCACAACCCGGATCTCCATAGTAACGCGGGCACAGGCATTACAAATAAATCTAATGATGTTCACACACCAAAAATACCTAAACAAAAAATAATGGCTCCTACAATATTTAGCCACTCTTGCATCAAAGAATAGCACAGTTGGGTCAGATTTGGCAAATCCCCTCCCTGGCTCAATTCTGAAGAGAATTTCCTGTAGACTTTTTGCCACTGCTGGTAGACCCGTATGGCCGTACGCTTCCATACACCTGCAAATTGGCGCTGCAGGAAGTAGCTTCCTTCACAATATGTTCTTTGGCACGTCCAAATGCAGTCGCTTCTCTTTGTCAGTCATTGACATCTGCTTTTTGACCCATTTCCACACATGAAACGAGACATTCTTAGCACCGTTCCACCTCCTCCAAATCCTGTTGTGCAGGTATTTGTATCACCATCATTCTTGTGCGGCTCCATGCTGCTGGAACCTGAAGTTACTAGTTACGCAATGTGACACATTTTTTGTCTAATGAGCTGAATTGCCTTATTGTGGCTTAATGATTTCGAATGCAAGGTTGCACGTGTAGCTTAGCTGCTGTACACTAATACACTTTCCAATCTTTAATTTGCAGTTTACTTACACAGATGAAGAACTCGATCACCTACGAGAAAAACGAGATGGTAAACATCAAGTCCACACTTAATTCTCTTATTAAACAACATGTAGTAGGATTTTAAGAAGTGCCGTGCAGGTCTTTAGAAAAATGCTACATAAAACCTTTATCTGGGCAGCCAGCATTTCTGTGTTAAAAAAAAAAACAGCAATAGAGGCAAATAAGTAGTCCAATACATTGCGTGCGTGCGTGCGTGCGTGCGTGCGTGTGTGTGTGTGTGTGTGTGTGTGTGTGTGTGTGTGTGTGTTAGATTAACCCTTTCCACAGCGCTCCTCAGGGAAGTGCAGTGGTCAAATATATCAGTCCTCTTTTAAATAAAAGCAATAGCTGCTGATGGAATTCAACAAACCCATACATTTACTTTCATTTTACTCTGTCTAAATAGATCAACTGAATTAATAAATAAAGATGAATAAATTATTTCCTTGTGTTTCAAAGACTTTTGCACAGCTATGTAAGCATATTTTACAGGGGGATATGCCTCAGTTCTTTTACCTGCATTGTTGTTTCTATGTCTAAATAATTCAGATGTTATTATCTTTCTCTAGTCAACACATTGCCACTGGGATACATCGTGGTGTTGGAAGTGAACGTGTCCCAAGTGATTCTGATAGAACAAATCAAATCCTTTTTTAACTCAGTTAGTCTTCCATTACAACTGGACGACAACACAGAAATTAGCGGTGTGAACGTTACAACAGGTAAGTTTGGTTCACAAATTATTTAGGTAGTTATTTATTTCATTCTATTTGTATTTCTATTGTATTGTATTGTATTGTATTGTATTACACTTTTTAAGCTTGAATCCGCCTCTACATCTGGACTGCTGCACTATGCACTTTAATATACATATACATATACACATAATAAAAGGTTTACAGGTATGTAAGGTATTGTGTGTGTGTGTGTGGTTGTGTGTGTTAGGATGTGTGTGTGTATTGTGTGTTATGTTGTTACTCTCTGTGCATTGTGAGCTGCTGTAACCAAAAACAAATTCCTTGTATGTGTGAGCGTACTTGGCAAATAAAGCTTGATTCATTTTGGGAAACTTTAGTATGACCAATGCAGTTACACTAAAAAGTATTCCATTAAAGATGGGAAGATGCTTATCTCAAACTGTTATGCATAATTTACTAACACTTCCAGTAAGTAATCTAGTTACATCCGTAATAATCTATAATACCTATTCATATTTTTATTGGCTGAAAAGCACAAAAGCAAGTCATTTTCAGAAATGTATTAAGAAAGTAGGAGTTCATTTAAACATATACATTTAAAAACTAACCACAAGTAAAAAACAGAACCAGCAGAATCAAGGTAAAACTTTAACCTCCTGAGACCCCAGCGTCCCTATATGAGGACATTACATTTCTGCTTCTCTGCACCATGATGCTTTTTAAAACGCTGACGCTTTGGCCTCTTATGAGGACATTGTTTTTTGCCAAAACAGCTTCCTGTACAAAGACAATGTTTTGATTTTATACTTGGTAGGTCCTACTAATCACAAATAGCTAGGAGAAATAAAAATTGCACACCAAGCAAGTCCGGGTCTCAGGAGGTTAATGAACAAACTGTAATGAACTTACAGAGCTGTCTCTGATCTAAATAACGTCTGGTCTGTGTATGCGCGGTTGTGGCTCACCTTTCATTCCCACAGAGATTGTTGCATCAGTTGTATCAGTTTTGTATTAACACGATTAGACAGTTTAACAGACTGTTCACTGGGTTTAAGGAACAAACTGTGTTCTTGCTGCATTGTCATTTTCACACAGTCAGTCAAACATAGAGGTGAGTGGAGTAGTCACTAAATGTATTGATTGTGTTCATGAGCTGCACTGAGTGTCGGCTGTGTAGGAGAAATAATACTTTGCTTTGTGCGTCAAGATTTTTTCTGTAAGCCACGGATTAGCAGTACCAAAAGTGGCACACGAGAGTCCCCCTCAAATTCATGTACCTCTTCACAAAAGTAATAGAGGTTCAAACCTCTGCATTGCGTTTTACATTGTTTCATTACGGCAACCATGATTTATCTCAGGGAACTATTTTAAGGAAAGAAAAGAAGTAGATGCAGTAGATTTTCGAGATGGGCTCCCAGGTTGCTCATGCTGGAATGGAGGTTCCACAGTTTTGTCTTCTGCTGTCCTTTAAGTGCTGTTGAATGATTTGCTCATTTCAGCTGCACCTACAGTTCATGTCAAATGTCAGCTGCAGTCTGCTTTTTATAAATGAATAGCAATCAAAATTTTTATTTAATTGATTTCAGAATATTCATAGATGGCTCTAATCAGTTAGACATCTGACTGGCAGAATTTCCCTGTTGGAAAGCAGAGTGCTGAATGCAGACACTGCCCCCTTGTGGCATAATTGATGCAATTTATAGGAAACAGGTCTTATTTAAATGATCTTAAAGTGCTGGTAGTAATTAAGAAGTGCCTTCTATCTATTTTAGAGACAGGACATCACAAACGGTCAACATTACGAATGTGCAAATATGCAAACTTCTGCACATCATGCCTTCACACCTATGCAGACACAGACTTAGAAACTGATCTTTAGGCCCAGCCTCTTAAACAGCTTTAGTTCAGATGAGGTGTTCTGTGGTGAGATAGAGTAGCCTTACTTACGTCTAGAGTGAGAACCTGGGTAACAGAGGTTGAAGTGCTGAAGTGCTCCGTTCTTTAAAGGTGTTTCTGTTCTCTCTAGTGTGCCAGCCAAATGGAACTAGTTACCAGTGTGCCTGTGAGGATCAGTATGTTTGGTCATACAGTGACTGTGTTGCGTATGAAGCCTGTGATGACATCACAGCTGGAACATGCGGCTGTATCAGTGCCATTCCGAGTGATGGACAGATGTGTGTGCCAGAAAGTGGTAAGATCATTTATTAGTTAAGTTTCAGATTAGTTAATAAAGATACCTGAAATGGCATTTCCTGTATTCACACACTCAAGATCCTTTCTACAGAGTTACCATTCGTTGACTTTCTGATTGAAATTGAAATGGACACTACAAGCATCACACTGATGGATGAAGTGAGGAATGTTCTGGGAGAAATGAGCTTTCCAATTCTGTTTGGTAACGTAACAGAAGTCACCGATGTGGATCTTACAACAGGTGAGGATTAGGCTGTATTAATCTTTTTTTCAACTTAGTTTTAGGGGTACAATTGTAAATGCAGCTATGTTAACCATTTGTTCACTGATAAGGCAATATATTATATGTTTTTCATATTATAATGTATACTGTTTCCAGAGTTTTGTGGTTAATTTAACAGTAACTTAGTTTCTGGAGAAGGATTAGGAATAACTATACCTAAAGATGACAAACTCCTGCCTGATCTGATCATTTATTTTTATTTGTAATAATTATACATCTTTTATCAATCCCCAGTGTGTCTTTTGAATAGTACTGGATACCAGTGCAGGTGTGAGGATCAGTTTTTCTGGCCATGTGATAAGTGCACAGCATATGGACACTGTGATGACATCATCAGTACCACATGTGGATGCATCACTGGTTTTCCTGATGATGGACAGTTCTGTCAACCAATCACAGAGCTGACAAGTATGTAGCAGCTGTTACAACAGTATGTAATGAGTATATTTAATAAACTGTTGCGGTGTGTAACTGTTATTATGTATGTATGCTTTACATCACACATGTAACTGAATGCCTTTATAATTTATTCTGCATATGCAATTCATAGGAAGTGCTTTAATTAGTTCTTCTTCTTCTGTCTTATAGATACCACCTTATGTTCAACACCACCTCCGACAACAGGTAAAATACAACACCTGAAGGATTAGCATCACAATTCAACAATCTATTTTAATATCCATTAATAAAATAGCAGTACAATGGGTTAATAGTAAATAAGTCAGTCACTTAAAACATTGCACTTCTATAGGATAGCAACTTTGCTACAAGTCAGTTATGACATTTCTGCCATGCTAGATCTGCCTCAGTTAACTGCCAGTGCTATTGATGTGAAATGGTGCCACCTAGGAGCATGAACAGCCATTAAGTGGTAGTTTCAGCATGGCTTGTGGAGGACACCTAGTGGCTTGCACAAAGCCCTAAGCTCAACCCCACTCAACACCTTTAGGATGAATACTGACAGTGAGCCAGACCTTCTCTTCCAGCTGTAGTGCCTGACCTCAAAAGTGCTCTTTTCACTGAATGATAATGTAAAATAATATTTAAATATAATATTGTATACATGTCTAAATGCAACTGGTTGACCCGATTGTTCAACACTGTGTGAAACTAAGAGTAAACAGCTGCTGCTAAGATAATGACAGAGCAACAGACCTGCACGTTTCTTGTTCAGTGTTGTACAGTTACAGTAGATTGTTGTTTGTGATTCCAGTTCTGACTGAGTATGTAATCAAGACTGAGATCGACACAGTGGATGCAGCAGTCATTGATGAACTGAGGAACCTTCTGAAGACACTCAGTTTACCTCTCTCAAGCAGTGATGTGATTCAAATTACTAAAGTTAATCTCACTACAGGTAAATGCCATTTCCGTTCAGAGAGCACATTATCAAAATAAATTAGCCATAAATGTTTTTATATAATAATTTTATCCAGTAATTATAACTTGGTTAACTCTATGGTTGTAGGTGACCTTTAAGTGTAAGTTACACATTGTAACATGTATGTACAATTATGTAAAAAGTCAGGCCCAAAACAAGATGATGTTAATTAGCTAGAAAGGTAAGATAGCCAACATTAGCTAGCCGATATATTGCGGTTTCTGGTCAAAATAAATGCCCCAGGCTGCAGTTCAGTTCGTCAGTGTGGAGATATAAATTTACGGATGTTTCTAAATGGAATTTTTGCTTAGAGTGAGGAATTCTGGAAATTGTTTGACTGCAATTTGAAATGATGTGAATGTGATTTTCTCCCTCTAAACGGTTATTCTGTTTTGTTTCTAAAATTTTAGTGTGCCTTTTGAATAATACTGGATACCAGTGCAGGTGTGAGGATCAGTATTTCTGGCCATGTGACAAGTGCACAGCATATGGACGCTGTGATAATATTACTAATGACACATGTGGATGCATCAGTGGTTTTCCAAGTGATGGACAGTTCTGCCAACCATCGAAGGAGCTGACTAGTAAGTATAAGCTGTAACGCAAAATTTTACATATGTAAAGTGTGCTTTTTATTAGACATATTTAGACCTGATGGGTCCGTGTTGGTCAATTAGACTCACCATTGAAAACAAAAGCTGTACCCAAAAGGAACCAACGAACTGGAGTGAAACTTGGTAAACAGATTTGACATCATGAGACATGCTAATGATTCAGTTTTCACGCTCAGCCATGCATGTGACCATGTGCCTGATTATGTTTATAAGGTCATCCTGTTGCACATGCTTTCATTTCTGACACATGCTGTTGGTTGGTTGTGTTGGTCCGTCTTTTGCAAGCAAAGTATGTCTTGGAGAGAAGTTCGAAAGCAATATGAGCAGTTGGAAGAGTTGGAGAGGGTTCGGAAAATGGGATGGTCTTATTGACATATGGCATGCCATATTGCTGTTGGTGGCAGTAGATAGAAGAAGCCACACCAATGCAACATGAAGGATCTAGGAGACCTACACGAACCACGGAATGAGAACAAACAAATTGTCTTGACATGTGCGGAGTGGTCCAACAGCCATAATTGCACATTCAGTGAGCAGTAATGCCCTCCATGAGTCTGTGAGTGGCAGCACCATTGCCAGACATCTGCATGACTACATGTACGCCCTTTACTGACGCTATTACAGCAACTGCACTTAACCACACGTCAAATTCAGCTGCAATGGTGAGTGTCATAAAGTGACTCAGAATGGCAGAGAGTCGTCTTAGGGGACCTGGCCTGCTTTTGTCCTGGTGGAGACGACTGTAGGCACTGTAGTCAGCACCAAGATGTTTGTTGTCATGCGTCACATTGCCAGATGGTCTGGTATCAATCCACCCCTACCATATCTGCAGGAACTGCGTACCAATACTCAAGCTTCATGGGCTGGATTATCGCAGGACACCGTAAAAATACAAAAATGTATTTCCTAAATGTATTATTTATTGTTCCTGATAACTTTTATCTTCTTTCTAAGTATATTTATATATATTTGTATATATGTGTATATATAAAATGTTTCTAGACACGTTTTTGGGTGCAGTAATAATATAATAAATGATCAACCATTCAGTTTTCAACTGGCATGAAAACGGAATGGTTGATTACATGCTTTTCCCATGCAAATGATTCATTCTTTTCTCATGTGCTTCTGGTGATGATAGCGACCAGTACATGCTGGTTACCAGCACATGCTAGTGTTAGATGCTTACTAGCATTTGGGCGTTTTAGCTGGTTTATGCTGGTGATCAGCACAGGCTGGTTTTTGCTGGTAAAAAGTACATAGAGTCTTTACTATTTTTTGATTTAAAAAAAACATGTTCAAAATATAATATACAAAATGTTCATAATAAATGCTAAAATGTTAATACAGTGGGGTGCGAAAGTTTGGGCAGCCCAAACTTAATTTGTTAATTTTCCTGATTTACCTTTATAAAGCATTGATATATGATATAGGGGACAAACACAGTGATATTTGAGAAGTGAAATGAAGTTTATATGATTTACAGAATGTGTGCAATAATTGTCTAAACAAAATTAGACAGGTGCATAAATTTGGGCACTGTTGTCATTTTATTGATTTCAAAACCTTTAGAACTAATTATTGGAACTCAAATTTGGTTTGGTAAGTTCAGTGACCCTTGACCTCCATACACAGGTGACTCCAATTATGAGAAAGGGTATTTAAGGGGGGCAATTGCAAGTTTTTCTCCTCTTTGCATCTTCTCTAAAGAGTCGCAGCATGGGAGTCTCAAAACAACTTTCAAATGACCTGAAAACAAAGATTGTTCACCGTCATGGTTTAGGGGAAGGATACAGAAAGCTATCCCAGAGATTTCAGCTTTCAGTCTCCACTGTGAGAAACATTGTGAGAAAATGGAAGACCACAGGCATAGATCAAGTCAAGGCTCGTAGTGGCAGACCAAAAAAATCTCAAATAAACAGAAGCGAAGGATGTTGAGAACAGTCAGAGTCAACCCACAGACCAGCACCAAAGACCTACAACATGATCTTGCTGCTGATGGAGTCACTGTGCATCGTTCAACTATTCGGCGCACTTTACACAAGGAGATGCTGTATGGGAGAGTGATGCAGAGGAAGCCTTTTCTCCACCCACATCACAAACAGAGCCGCTTGAGGTATGCTAAAGCACATTTGGACAAGCCAGCTTCATTTTGGAATAAGGTTCTGTGTTATTTGGGCATAACAAGGGCCGTTATGCATGGAGGAAAAAGAACACAGCACTCCAAGAAAAACACCTGCTACCTACAGTAAAATTTGGTGGTGGTTCCATCATGCTGTTGGGCTGTGTGGCCAGTACAGGGACTGGGAATCTTGTTAAAGTTGAGGGACGCAAAGATTCCAATAAATATCAGCAGATTCTGGAGACCAATGTCCAGGAATCAGTGACAAAGCTGAAGCTGCGCTGGGGCTGGTTCTTTCAACAAGACAACGACCCTAAACACTGCTCAAAATCTACTAATGCATTCATGCAGAGGAACAAGTACAACGTTCTGGAATGGCCTTCTCAGTCCCCAGACCTGAATATTATTGAAAATCTGTGGTAACTTAATAAGAGCTGTCCATGCTCGGAAACCATCAAACCTGAATGAACTAGAGATGTTTTGTAAAGAAGAATGGTCTAAAATACCTTCAGCCACAATCCAGACTCTCATTAGAAGCTATAGGAAGCGTTTAGAGGCTGTTATTTCTGCGAAAGGAGGATCTACTAAATATTGAGTTAAGTTTTTTTTTTTTGGTGCCCAAATTTATGCACCTGCCTACTTTTGTTTAACCAATTATTGCACACTTTCTGCAAATCATATAAACTTCATTTCACTTCTCAAATATCACTGTGTTTGTCCCCTATATGATATATTTAATGGAATTTCCAAACAATCAATGCTTTCTAAAGGTAAATCAGGCTGCCCAAACTTTTGCACCCCACTGTAAGTGTGACAAGTCAGACCAATATTTAAAAAGACAGAAACCATACACAGAAAATGATTCTTGATGTAAGTGCTCTTAACTAGTTAAATAAATACTACCTGAGACTTACAGAATAATATGATTGCCTATTAAACAACCACAATAATAAAACAATAGCTGACTGATATGAATGGTTACAGAGCACATCAGAACCCAGAGACTACAACTGCAATCCCACTCAATACTTCAGTGACCTTCCTTTTTTGTTTTGCTAATGTTCATTATTGTTCAGTAACATAACATCCTCTAGTTTTTCCACCTTTTACTAGGAAGTATACTGAAACAGCAAACAGACATGTTACAGTGAGGTGAGGCTAACATTAGTCCCTCTAAAATAAGCAAAACCAGCAAAAATAGTGCTTCTCAACCGGTAAGTCAGCAAAGACAATCCTGGTCAACCAACTTAACCAGCACTGGTATACTGATTGGCCAGTTAAACCAACACCAGGCCAACACCAACCAGTTAAAAACAATTTTAACCAGCTTCACAAGCAAAGCTTGTGCATGATCAAGTTTGTTAACCTACAGATAAACCAACAAAGACCATACTGATCAACCAGCTTCACCAGCAGGATTTGCTAGTCAACCAGCAAGATCATAGCTGATTTTTGAAGCAGGGTCACCCCAGGACAGCCATAAACTGTGCTCTGAAACAGTCATAGTCTGTGCTATGCCGTGTTACATGTCATACACGTATGCTCTCACTGAGACAAATGTCTTTGTATGTGTGAGACACTTGGCAAAATAAAGACTCAGATTCTGATTAGACACATAGCATTACTCTTGTAAAGCACAACTTGAGCTCCACCAATCTTTATGACCAAAACCATCTTAAGATGATGCTGGTTTTATGCCTGCATTAGAAGCAATGACAACAGCAAATAATAACCTGATTAAAGGATGATTAAAGACAATTCCATACACAAGCAATTAAAACCTCATAAAACCTTATAAATCAATGCGTCCATAGTTTCCTTAGTCTACATACATATTAGGCCCAACAGCATTACATGCAGAGAGCAAGCAATACAGCAGCTGTACAGGGGAGTTCTTTGAGTTCATCTTGCATGGTTTGCACGTTTCAGTGTCTGACCTAAAAATGTCAGATTGTACCTCTAACGCCAAAAAATGTGGGCAGTACAACATGACAACACACGTTCAAACAAGAATAAGTCAGCTTTGAAGAAAAAATAATATCCTGTACCAATTAGCTCTAAGTTTACCAATAGCTAATTGCCTTACAAAGAAGTATCAGTGTTTTCATGTAAGGACTATTTCTCAGAAATAAATGTCAGGATTGGAACTATCAAATAATAATATCTAGAAGTGGTGTGCATATGCTGGAGAACCCCATTACTGAGCTAAATTAAGGAAAAACATTGTAATATACATATTTACACATTGCCTAAAAATTATTTAAATATAAGAAATGGCTATAAAAACTGTATATTCTACACTGCTCAAAGCACAGTACGGTGGAGATTCCAGAAGACAGGCAGTTACTCTAGGAGAGATGGACAAGGCTGCTCTCCTTAACCCCTCAGCAGGACCGGTATCTGGTCAGGAGGAACAAGATGAGCACTGCCAGAGCCTTACTGCTGTGAATGTGTCTGACCAAACAATCAGAAACAGGCCTCATGAGGGTGGCCTGAGGGCCCAACATCCTGTTGTGGGCCCTGTGCTCACTGGCCAGCACCATAGAGCTCGATTGGCATTTGCCACAGAACATCAGAATTGGCAGATCCGCTACAGGCGCCTTGTGCTTTTCACAGATGAGAGCAGGTTTTACCTGAGCACATGTAACAGACGTGACAGGCTCTGGTGACTGGTTTGGTGGTGGGTCAGGGATGGTCTGGGGAGGCATATCCCTGGAAGGACGCACAGACCTCTACAGGCTAGACAACGGCACCCTGACTGCTATTAGGTATCAGGATGAAATCCTTGGACCCGTTGTCAGACCCTACGCTGGTACAGAGGGTCCTGGGTTCCTCCTGGTGCACATGCCCGGCCTCATGTGGCGAGAGTATGCAGGCAGTTCTTGGAGAATGAAGGAATTGATACCATTGACTGGCCCACCGGCTCGCCTGACCTAAATCCAACAGAACACCTCTGGGACATTATGTTTCGGTCCATCCGACGCCACCAGGTTGCACTTCAGACTGTACAGGAGCTTAGTGATGCCCTGGTCCAGATCTGGGAGGAGATCCCCCAGGACACCATCAGTCGTCTCATTAGGAGCATGCCCTACAAACTACTGAGTACCATTTTGAGTTGCTGCAATGGAATTTGGGTCAAATGGACGAGTCTGCTGTATAATTTTTTCGCTTTGATTTTCAGGGTGTCTTTGAATTCAACCTTCTGTAGGGTGATCATTTTCATTTCCATCAAACAATGTGGCATCCTTTCGTTCCTAACACATTACCCAGTCTATATGAGGAAAGATATTCTGCATGTTTTTTTTCCCCATTGCGTTCTGATGTGTTTTCAAAGTGTTCCCTTTATTTTTTTGAGCAGTGTATATAGACAATAGACAATCAAAAGACAATTGCCAATATACAGGTGAGGTAGCAGTTACTCCTTGCACATTCCTTGGATAGCGTATAGAGTTATATAAGTATTGCACATCAAGAGGTTTTTTTTTGCATAGAAGAATATATATTGCACACTCAAGAACAAATAGTGCAGTGAACAATAAATAGAACAGAGGTGAAATGGAACACTTGAACAGTATACAGTGCTCTATTGGAGTTGGTGCCAGTGAAGTGCTGAGGTTAGTGTTCAGTTCAATTCTACTGAGCACAGTGATCTCAGTTTGTGTGTTTGAAAATGTTCAGTTCCCGTATGGGTCTGGGGTAAAAACTGTTTTAAGTCTGTTTGTCCGGGATATGATGGACCTAAAGCATTTACCAGAGGGAAGCAGGTCGAACAGATGATGTCCTGGGTGAAATGGGTCTTTTTCGGGATGTTGTCCCCAATGATGTATAGTGCAGGACTGCACCTTTCCACTGGAAGTCTATAATGAGTTTTTTTGTTTTTGAGGAGTTCAGGGTAAGATTATTCCTTGAACACCACTCAGTCAGTCAGTATCATCT
The DNA here is from genome assembly GCA_024036415.1 of Prochilodus magdalenae. Lineage (NCBI taxonomy): Eukaryota > Metazoa > Chordata > Actinopteri > Characiformes > Prochilodontidae > Prochilodus > Prochilodus magdalenae. The sequence continues at coordinate 20,385 of JAMWET010003716.1, read as the reverse complement.
CCTCCTTTTTGCCAATAGATTGATGGAGGCAGACTTCAGACAAGGTAGGATGATGGATTTGGACATGAATATTTTTGTAAAGTCCACAGAGAGCTGGTCTGCACACACCTTCAGCACCCTTGCACCATTTCACACTTTCAGCACCTGCTTCACCATTAGGGCCAGCAGCTTGTCTGGGGTTCACTGCCCTGAGCATACGTCTTACCTCATGCTAAGGATGGTGTTGTTGGAGACTGGTGGAGGTGCTGTGGCGGTCTCCGCTGTTTTTACCTCATAGCGAGCAAGGAAACAGTTATGTTTTTCTTGTGGTTGGTGAGGTGCTGAATGCCACACCTGCCAGGGATCATTGTTGCTGAAGTGATCCACAAGTTTTCTCTTGTAGGTGGTCTTAGCCTCCTTGATGCCTCTCTTCAGGTTGATTCTAGTTATGCTGTAGAGGGCTCTGTCACCAGACCTGAAGGCGGTGTTCCGCTCATGAAAGAGAATTCGGGCCGCCTTTGTCATCCAGGGCTTTTGATTTGGGTACACCCTGATTTTTTTGTTCATTGTAACATTGTCCACATAGTTTTTGATGTAGTAGAGTACAGCTGATGTGTACTCCTCCAGGTCCTGATCCTCCAAGATATCCCAGTTTGTCCCAGTTCTGCAGCTGTGAGGAAGCTCCTTTAGGCCATGTCTTGATAGTCTTTGTGATGTGTTGAGATTTCTTTTTGAGGGGGGTGTATGTGTAGCAGACTTGAGATGGTTGAAACCAAGCACACGCACGGGAACTGGAGGTCTGAAAGTTTATTCTGCACAAAAGTAGCATGGGGACAGTAGTAAGCACATGCAGCCGAAACAGCTCTCTCCCACTCCCTATTGATAGCCAAAACGTGACTGAGCTAAACATCAGGTTCCATTCAAATTCAGCATAAAATAATCACACATCGTTTAAACACACTCGGTGTCTCTAAGCTTTACGTTATGTATGTAGTTTGAGTAAAATTCATGGATTTTATAGGTGTATTAAGGCATTTTAGAAAGAGAGCTATTTAGTACGTCTTACCCGTAAAGCATCCACAATGCTTCTGGCAAAACCGCCACATGCGCTTACTTTGGGTGTCACAATAATTAAGGTCCCAGCTACAACACATGGCAGGAACCAAAGCCATAAGAACAAAAGTCTGGCCATTCAACTGTTAATTTCAAACACATAAGAACATCAATTAAAAAATCCAAAATAAAGTTTTGTGAAGTTCACATTACAAATATTCCTAAATTATAGCAGCAAAACAAATAAAACAGGGAAAAGTAAATAATAAACAAAGTAATAATACCTCAGCTACATATGCAGGAGTTAGAAATAAAGAACAGTGATCTGATTGGCCCAGGTGTGGTAATGTTGTTTTATAACTGTTCTTGATTTTTTTTCAATAGACCTTGTCTAATGTATTTCTCCCCATGGTGGCACATTTTATGTGTTATTGGAATCTGGGGAGAACTGTCTTCACATCAGCATGATTGAAGTCGCCAGCTATTATGCGAGCTGCTTCAGGATAGCTGTTCTGTTATGAGTTAATAGCACTGAGCAGGTAGCTTAGCGCTATGCTAGCGTTAGCGTCCGGTGGAACGTAAACAGCTGTTGCCATGACAACGGTAAACTCTCGCGGAAGATAAAAAAGGTCTGAATTTAACGGCCAGATACTCTGAATCAGAAGAACAGTGTCTATCAATGATTTTGGCATTGGTACACAAGCTGTTATGGACATAGATGCATAACCCCCTCCCTTCGATGTATCGAAAATTTTGTTTCTGTCCCAGCGAAATGCTGTGCGACCTGTTAGCCAAATGGCTACATCCGGGACGACCGAGTGCAGCCACGTCTCCGAAATAACCAAAATACAGCAGTCCTCAATAAACCTGTTCGCGAAAAACAGCAGATTCAGTTCGTCCAGTTTGTTGGTGATGTCTCTGGCGTTGGTGAGGAAGGCGCTGGGTAGTGCTGGCCTGTGCGGTTGTTTCTTTAGCCTAGCCGTTAGGCCAGACTGATAGCCACGCTTTTGCTTGTGTCTTCTCTGCCTCCGCCGCCTGCCGAAACCGACAACAAACCATGGAGCGCCCGGTGTCTCCCCCGGTATGCTGTGCATACAGAAATTCACTGACAACGGCCCGGTTATGCAGTAATACAAAATTCAGAAGATTCTGCCCGCTGTAGATAGGATCTGCGGTACTGAATGTGACGTTAACGAACACACAAAACAAAACCACCATAAAGATGAGCTTCGAGCCGCTGCGTCTGTCCGCGCCGCCATCTTGTTTACCAAGTAAATAAAGCCACTGCTTTGGATTTAATGTTAGAAAAGTGCAATGATTACAGATATCTTTAATTGAATGATTTATGCCGTTTTTGGACAAAAGTGCTAACATATGTAAGAAATGCACCACAATTACTCCAACTAAACATTTCCCCTTTTCAATTTTATAGACATCACAGCATGCCCAACTCCATCACCAACAGGTAAATAACATTTCCTTAAGTTTTATGTTCCAAAGTAAGGTATATGTGGGATATATAGTACAGCTCATTTCAGATAGTATGACAAACTATTCTAAAATACTGTATTTTGTTTTTACCTCACACCTTTTTTAATCGCTTCATTACAATCGCTAGCATTATATCACTACATAATCTTTAGGCATCACCATGAGCACAAAAATTATGGCTGCAGCTAATAATATATATATATATTGGTACTTTGGTGCTTTTTTAAAAACTAATATTAATATTATGTTAACTACTAAAGCAACCGTAGTAGCACTTTTATAATAGTTAAATGAGTTAAAATAATAATCAAACCAAGTAGGTTAATGATAAAAAAAAAACATATTTCAGTACTTTTCCTGAAATCTAGGAATAGTGTGAAGAGACTGATCTTAAAATAATTGTCAGATATATTGTATATGTTCATTTTATGCACGTATTATATGTTTAGTATTACTTTTTAATACATAAGAAAAATCTCTTAATTCCAGTTGATACCTTTTATTTTCATACAATATTGTTTACAGAGCTTCCACCTCCCACTAAATATATGATTGAGATTGAGATTGACACAGTGGATGTAGCAGAGCTTCAAGAATTGAGAACACTTCTGCAGACACCCCATTTACCGTTCGTACTAAGTGACTTTCAGATCACTGAACTCAACATCACTACAGGTAACGGTCCTCTCTATCTGAGATGAAACATCTGTTATAAAATGTCACACATCTTTTTTTATACAGTGCCTTTAAAACCATTGCAAAGTTGGAGCAAGACGTTCTGTATTTCATTTCTGTCCTAATAAGGTGATTTTGTGTGTTTCTGTCAATCGCCAGTGTGTCTTTTGAATAATACTGGGTACCAGTGCAGGTGTGAGGATCAGTATTTCTGGCCGTGTACCACGTGTTCAGCATATGGACACTGTGACAACATTATTAATGTGACATGTGGATGCGTCAGTGGCTTTCCAAATGATGGACAGTTCTGCCAACCAATGACGGAGCTGGCGAGTAAGAAATGTTTGTTAGGCTACATAACACTTTATTTTAGAGTAATTTTACTACATGTAGTAGCTTTACTAGTAATACAACCATGCTTCATTTTGTGTCTCATATTGTTTTCAATAATGAACATTAAATGTACTTTAATGATGAGCAGGCTAAATAGAGGTATTTTGGGGATTGAAGAATCTTATTGATTATTTTTATCTACTTTTTGTTTTGCAGACATTACAACCTGCCCAACTCCTCCACCAACAGGTAAATCATGATGACTTGAAATTATCATTCCTCTTTCATGTTGTAGTATGTGGAATTGAGTGTGAAGATCATTTTAGAAGCACAAGAAGCTTCTCATTGTGTTTTTGGTGTCAGTATAGTGAAATATGACTAACAGTTTTGACTAAAATCTAAGCATGGTGTAAAGAGTCTGAGGTTGTTGCTTTTAGTACATCGATAGATAGATAGATAGATTGATAGATAGATAGATAGATAGATAGATAGATAGACAGACAGAAACTTCACCGATCCCGAAAGACATTTAGCAGCCAGTAGCATTTACACATTATAGCACAGTACAGCACGCTAATTCCAATCGCATAATACAATTGATCTTAAATGATTAACTCTTAAATATTTCTAATGCATTCATTCTTGTGCTAGAAGACTACTATATGGCATTTTACCATTTGAAGGCCATGAAATATGCAGGAGATGCCTCTTTTTAGGAATATTCCTCTTTAATGCATAGGGGGAAAGTGTAGGTATGAGTTGTCTTTCTGAGTCGTTTCAGTCCTGTTGATGGCTTTTACTTCCATTCAATATTGTTTACAGAGCCTCCACCTCCCACTGAATATATGATTGAGATTGAGATTGACACAGTGGATGTAGTAGAGCTTCAAGAATTGAAAACACTTCTGCAGACATTCCATTTACCCTTCGTACTAAGTGACTTTCAGATCACTGAACTCAACATCACTACAGGTAACGGTCCTCTCTGTCTGAGATGAAACTGTTATAAACTGTCACACATCTTTTCATACAGTGCCTTTAAAACCATGGCACAGTTGGAGCAAGACGTTCTGTATTTCATTTTTGTCCTAATAAGGTGACTTTGTGTGTTTCTGTCAATCGCCAGTGTGTTTTTTGAATAATACTGGGTACCAGTGCAGGTGTGAGGATCAGTATTTCTGGCCGTGTACCACGTGTTCAGCATATGGACACTGTGACAGCATTATTAATGTGACATGTGGATGCATCAGTGGCTTTCCAAATGATGGACAGTTCTGCCAACCAATGACGGAGCTGACGAGTAAGAAATGTTTGTTAGGCTACATAACACCTTATTTTAGAGTAATTTTACTTCATGTAGTAGCTTTACTAGTAATACAACCATGCTTCATTTTGTGTCTCATATTGTTTTCAATAATGAACATTAAATGTACTTTAATGATGAGCAGGCTAAATGGAGGTATTTTGGGGATTGAAGATTCTTTTTGATGAATTTTTGTCTACTTTTTGTTTTGCAGACATTACAACCTGCCCAACTCCTCCACCAACAGGTAAATCATGATGACTTGAAATTATCATTCCTCTTTCATGTTGTAGTATGTGGAATTGAGTGTGAAGATCATTTCAGCAGCACAAGAAGCTTCTCATTGTGTTTTTGGTGTCAGTATAGTGAAATATGGCTAATAGTTTTGACTAAAATCTAAGCATGGTGTAAAGAGTCTGAGGTTGTTGCTTTTAGTGCATCAATAGATAGATAGATAGATAGATAGACAGACAGAAACTTCACCGATCCCGAAAGACATTTAGCAGCCAGTAGCATTTACACATTATAGCACAGTACAGCACGCTAATTCCAATCGCATAATACAATTGATCTTAAATGATTAACTCTCAAATATTTCTAATGCATTCATTCTTGTGCTAGAAGACTACTAAATGGCATTTTACCATTTGAAGGCCATGAAATATGCAGGAGATGCCTCTTTTTATAAATATTCCTTTTTAATGCATAGGGGGAAAGTGTAGGTTTGAGTTGTCTTTCTGAGTCGTTTCAGTCCTGTTGATGGCTTTTACTTCCATTCAATATTGTTTACAGAGCCTCCACCTCCCACTGAATATATGATTGAGATTGAGATTGACACAGTGGATGTAGCAGAGCTTCAAGAATTGAAAACACTTCTGCAGACATTCCATTTACCCTTCGTACTAAGTGACTTTCAGATCACTGAACTCAACATCACTACAGGTAACGGTCCTCTCTGTCTGAGATGAAACTCCTGTTATAAACTGTCACACATCTGTTCATACAGTGCCTTTAAAACCATGGCACAGTTGGAGCAAGACGTTCTGTATTTCATTTTTGTCCTAATAAGGTGATTTTGTGTGTTTCTGTCAATCGCTAGTGTGTCTTTTGAATAATACTGGGTACCAGTGCAGGTGTGAGGATCAGTATTTCTGGCCGTGTACCACGTGTTCAGCATATGGACACTGTGACAGCATTATTAATGTGACATGTGGATGCATCAGTGGCTTTCCAAATGATGGACAGTTCTGCCAACCAATGACGGAGCTGACGAGTAAGAAATGTTTGTTAGGCTACATAACACCTTATTTTAGAGTAATTTTACTACATGTAGTAGCTTTACTAGTAATACAACCATGCTTCATTTTGTGTCTCATATTGTTTTCAATAATGAACATTAAATGTACTTTAATGATGAGCAGGCTAAATGGAGGTATTTTGGGGATTGAAGATTCTTTTTGATGAATTTTTGTCTACTTTTTGTTTTGCAGACATTACAACCTGCCCAACTCCTCCACCAACAGGTAAATCATGATGACTTGAAATTATCATTCCTCTTTCATGTTGTAGTATGTGGAATTGAGTGTGAAGATCATTTCAGCAGCACAAGAAGCTTCTCATTGTGTTTTTGGTGTCAGTATAGTGAAATATGGCTAATAGTTTTGACTAAAATCTAAGCATGGTGTAAAGAGTCTGAGGTTGTTGCTTTTAGTACATCAATAGATAGATAGATAGATAGATAGATAGATAGATAGATAGATAGATAGATAGATAGACAGACAGAAACTTCACCGATCCCGAAGGACATTTAGCAGCCAGTAGCATTTACACATTATAGCACAGTACAGCACGCTAATTCCAATCGCATAATACAATTGATCTTAAATGATTAACTCTCAAATATTTCTAATGCATTCATTCTTGTGCTAGAAGACTACTAAATGGCATTTCACCATTTGAAGGCCATGAAATATGCAGGAGATGCCTCTTTTTATAAATATTCCTCTTTAATGCATAGGGGGAAAGTGTAGGTTTGAGTTGTCTTTCTGAGTCGTTTCAGTCCTGTTGATGGCTTTTACTTCCATTCAATATTGTTTACAGAGCCTCCACCTCCCACTGAATATATGATTGAGATTGAGATTGACACAGTGGATGTAGTAGAGCTTCAAGAATTGAAAACACTTCTGCAGACATTCCATTTACCCTTCGTACTAAGTGACTTTCAGATCACTGAACTCAACATCACTACAGGTAACGGTCCTCTCTGTCTGAGATGAAACTGTTATAAACTGTCACACATCTTTTCATACAGTGCCTTTAAAACCATGGCACAGTTGGAGCAAGACGTTCTGTATTTCATTTCTGTCCTAATAAGGTGATTTTGTGTGTTTCTGTCAATCGCCAGTGTGTCTTTTGAATAATACTGGGTACCAGTGCAGGTGTGAGGATCAGTATTTCTGGCCGTGTACCACGTGTTCAGCATATGGACACTGTGACAGCATTATTAATGTGACATGTGGATGCATCAGTGGCTTTCCAAATGATGGACAGTTCTGCCAACCAATGACGGAGCTGACGAGTAAGAAATGTTTGTTAGGCTACATAACACCTTATTTTAGAGTAATTTTACTTCATGTAGTAGCTTTACTAGTAATACAACCATGCTTCATTTTGTGTCTCATATTGTTTTCAATAATGAACATTAAATGTACTTTAATGATGAGCAGGCTAAATGGAGGTATTTTGGGGATTGAAGATTCTTTTTGATGAATTTTTGTCTACTTTTTGTTTTGCAGACATTACAACCTGCCCAACTCCTCCACCAACAGGTAAATCATGATGACTTGAAATTATCATTCCTCTTTCATGTTGTAGTATGTGGAATTGATTGTGAAGATCATTTCAGCAGCACTAGAAGCTTCTCATTGTGTTTTTGGTGTCAGTATAGTGAAATATGGCTAAAAGTTTTGACTAAAATCTAAGCATGGTGTAAAGAGTCTGAGGTTGTTGCTTTTAGTACATCAATAGATAGATGAATAGATAGATAGATAGATAGATAGATAGATAGACAGACAGAAACTTCACAGATCCCGAAGGACATTTAGCAGCCAGTAGCATTTACACATTATAGCACAGTACAGCACGCTAATTCCAATCGCATAATACAATTGATCTTAAATGATTAACTCTCAAATATTTCTAATGCATTCATTCTTGTGCTAGAAGACTACTAAATGGCATTTTACCATTTGAAGGCCATGAAATATGCAGGAGATGCCTCTTTTTATAAATATTCCTCTTTAATGCATAGGGGGAAAGTGTAGGTTTGAGTTGTCTTTCTGAGTCGTTTCAGTCCTGTTGATGGCTTTTACTTCCATTCAATATTGTTTACAGAGCCTCCACCTCCCACTGAATATATGATTGAGATTGAGATTGACACAGTGGATGTAGCAGAGCTTCAAGAATTGAAAACACTTCTGCAGACACCCCATTTACCGTTCGTACTAAGTGACTTTCAGATCACTGAACTCAACATCACTACAGGTAACGGTCCTCTCTGTCTGAGATGAAACTGTTATAAACTGTCACACATCTTTTCATACAGTGCCTTTAAAACCATGGCACAGTTGGAGCAAGACGTTCTGTATTTCATTTCTGTCCTAATAAGGTGATTTTGTGTGTTTCTGTCAATCGCCAGTGTGTCTTTTGAATAATACTGGGTACCAGTGCAGGTGTGAGGATCAGTATTTCTGGCCGTGTACCACGTGTTCAGCATATGGACACTGTGACAGCATTATTAATGTGACATGTGGATGCATCAGTGGCTTTCCAAATGATGGACAGTTCTGCCAACCAATGACGGAGCTGACGAGTAAGAAATGTTTGTTAGGCTACATAACACCTTATTTTAGAGTAATTTTACTACATGTAGTAGCTTTACTAGTAATACAACCATGCTTCATTTTGTGTCTCATATTGTTTTCAATAATGAACATTAAATGTACTTTAATGATGAGCAGGCTAAATGGAGGTATTTTGGGGATTAAAGATTCTTTTTGATGAATTTTTGTCTACTTTTTGTTTTGCAGACATTACAACCTGCCCAACTCCTCCACCAACAGGTAAATCATGATGACTTGAAATTATCATTCCTCTTTCATGTTGTAGTATGTGGAATTGAGTGTGAAGATCATTTCAGCAGCACAAGAAGCTTCTCATTGTGTTTTTGGTGTCAGTATAGTGAAATATGGCTAATAGTTTCAACTAAAATCTAAGCATGGTGGAAAGAGTCTGAGGTTGTTGCTTTTAGTACATCAATAGATAGATAGATAGATAGATTGATAGATAGATAGACAGACAGAAACTTCACAGATCCCGAAAGACATTTAGCAGCCAGTAGCATTTACACATTATAGCACAGTACAGCACGCTAATTCCAATCGCATAATACAATTGATCTTAAATGATTAACTCTCAAATATTTCTAATGCATTCATTCTTGTGCTAGAAGACTACTAAATGGCATTTCACCATTTGAAGGCCATGAAATATGCAGGAGATGCCTCTTTTTAGGAATATTCCTCTTTAATGCATAGGGGGAAAGTGTAGGTTTGAGTTGTCTTTCTGAGTCGTTTCAGTCCTGTTGATGGCTTTTACTTCCATTCAATATTGTTTACAGAGCCTCCACCTCCCACTGAATATATGATTGAGATTGAGATTGACACAGTGGATGTAGCAGAGCTTCAAGAATTGAAAACACTTCTGCAGACACCCCATTTACCCTTCGTACTAAGTGACTTTCAGATCACTGAACTCAACATCACTACAGGTAACGGTCCTCTCTGTCTGAGATGAAACTGTTATAAACTGTCACACATGTTTTCATACAGTGCCTTTAAAACCATGGCACAGTTGGAGCAAGACGTTCTGTATTTCATTTCTGTCCTAATAAGGTGATTTTGTGTGTTTCTGTCAATCGCCAGTGTGTCTTTTGAATAATACTGGGTACCAGTGCAGGTGTGAGGATCAGTATTTCTGGCCGTGTACCACGTGTTCAGCATATGGACACTGTGACAGCATTATTAATGTGACATGTGGATGCATCAGTGGCTTTCCAAATGATGGACAGTTCTGCCAACCAATGACGGAGCTGACGAGTAAGAAATGTTTGTTAGGCTACATAACACCTTATTTTAGAGTAATTTTACTACATGTAGTAGCTTTACTAGTAATACAACCATGCTTCATTTTGTGTCTCATATTGTTTTCAATAATGAACATTAAATGTACTTTAATGATGAGCAGGCTAAATGGAGGTATTTTGGGGATTAAAGATTCTTTTTGATGAATTTTTGTCTACTTTTTGTTTTGCAGACATTACAACCTGCCCAACTCCTCCACCAACAGGTAAATCATGATGACTTGAAATTATCATTCCTCTTTCATGTTGTAGTATGTGGAATTGAGTGTGAAGATCATTTCAGCAGCACAAGAAGCTTCTCATTGTGTTTTTGGTGTCAGTATAGTGAAATATGGCTAATAGTTTTGACTAAAATCTAAGCATGGTGTAAAGAGTCTGAGGTTGTTGCTTTTAGTACATCAATAGATAGATAGATAGATAGATAGATAGATAGATAGATAGATAGATAGATAGACAGACAGAAACTTCACAGATCCCGAAAGACATTTAGCAGCCAGTAGCATTTACACATTATAGCACAGTACAGCACGCTAATTCCAATCGCATAATACAATTGATCTTAAATGATTAACTCTCAAATATTTCTAATGCATTCATTCTTGTGCTAGAAGACTACTAAATGGCATTTTACCATTTGAAGGCCATGAAATATGCAGGAGATGCCTCTTTTTATAAATATTCCTCTTTAATGCATAGGGGGAAAGTGTAGGTTTGAGTTGTCTTTCTGAGTCGTTTCAGTCCTGTTGATGGCTTTTACTTCCATTCAATATTGTTTACAGAGCCTCCACCTCCCACTGAATATATGATTGAGATTGAGATTGACACAGTGGATGTAGCAGAGCTTCAAGAATTGAAAACACTTCTGCAGACACCCCATTTACCGTTCGTACTAAGTGACTTTCAGATCACTGAACTCAACATCACTACAGGTAACGGTCCTCTCTGTCTGAGATGAAACTGTTATAAACTGTCACACATCTTTTCATACAGTGCCTTTAAAACCATGGCACAGTTGGAGCAAGACGTTCTGTATTTCATTTCTGTCCTAATAAGGTGATTTTGTGTGTTTCTGTCAATCGCCAGTGTGTCTTTTGAATAATACTGGGTACCAGTGCAGGTGTGAGGATCAGTATTTCTGGCCGTGTACCACGTGTTCAGCATATGGACACTGTGACAGCATTATTAATGTGACATGTGGATGCATCAGTGGCTTTCCAAATGATGGACAGTTCTGCCAACCAATGACGGAGCTGACGAGTAAGAAATGTTTGTTAGGCTACATAACACCTTATTTTAGAGTAATTTTACTACATGTAGTAGCTTTACTAGTAATACAACCATGCTTCATTTTGTGTCTCATATTGTTTTCAATAATGAACATTAAATGTACTTTAATGATGAGCAGGCTAAATGGAGGTGTTTTGGGGATTAAAGATTCTTTTTGATGAATTTTTGTCTACTTTTTGTTTTGCAGACATTACAACCTGCCCAACTCCTCCACCAACAGGTAAATCATGATGACTTGAAATTATCATTCCTCTTTCATGTTGTAGTATGTGGAATTGAGTGTGAAGATCATTTCAGCAGCACAAGAAGCTTCTCATTGTGTTTTTGGTGTCAGTATAGTGAAATATGACTAACAGTTTTGACTAAAATCTGAGTATGGTGTAAAGAGTCTGAGGTTGTTGCTTTTAGTACATCAATAGATAGATGGATAGATAGATAGATAGATAGACAGACAGAAACTTCACAGATCCCGAAGGACATTTAGCAGCCAGTAGCATTTACACATTATAGCACAGTACAGCACGCTAATTCCAATCGCATAATACAATTGATCTTAAATGATTAACTCTCAAATATTTCTAATGCATTCATTCTTGTGCTAGAAGACTACTAAATGGCATTTCACCATTTGAAGGCCATGAAATATGCAGGAGATGCCTCTTTTTATAAATATTCCTCTTTAATGCATAGGGGGAAAGTGTAGGTTTGAGTTGTCTTTCTGAGTCGTTTCAGTCCTGTTGATGGCTTTTACTTCCATTCAATATTGTTTACAGAGCCTCCACCTCCCACTGAATATATGATTGAGATTGAGATTGACACAGTGGATGTAGCAGAGCTTCAAGAATTGAAAACACTTCTGCAGACACCCCATTTACCGTTCGTACTAAGTGACTTTCAGATCACTGAACTCAACATCACTACAGGTAACGGTCCTCTCTGTCTGAGATGAAACTCCTGTTATAAACTGTCACACATCTTTTCATACAGTGCCTTTAAAACCATGGCACAGTTGGAGCAAGACGTTCTGTATTTCATTTCTGTCCTAATAAGGTGATTTTGTGTGTTTCTGTCAATCGCCAGTGTGTCTTTTGAATAATACTGGGTACCAGTGCAGGTGTGAGGATCAGTATTTCTGGCCGTGTACCACGTGTTCAGCATATGGACACTGTGACAACATTATTAATGTGACATGTGGATGCATCAGTGGCTTTCCAAATGATGGACAGTTCTGCCAACCAATGACGGAGCTGACGAGTAAGAAATGTTTGTTAGGCTACATAACACCTTATTTTAGAGTAATTTTACTACATGTAGTAGCTTTACTAGTAATACAACCATGCTTCATTTTGTGTCTCATATTGTTTTCAATAATGAACATTAAATGTACTTTAATGATGAGCAGGCTAAATGGAGGTATTTTGGGGATTGAAGATTCTTTTTGATGAATTTTTGTCTACTTTTTGTTTTGCAGACATTACAACCTGCCCAACTCCTCCACCAACAGGTAAATCATGATGACTTGAAATTATCATTCCTCTTTCATGTTGTAGTATGTGGAATTGAGTGTGAAGATCATTTCAGCAGCACAAGAAGCTTCTCATTGTGTTTTTGGTGTCAGTATAGTGAAATATGGCTAATAGTTTCGACTAAAATCTAAGCATGGTGTAAAGAGTCTGAGGTTGTTGCTTTTAGTGCATCAATAGATAGATAGATAGATAGATAGATAGATAGATAGATAGATAGATAGACAGAAACTTCACCGATCCCGAAGGACATTTAGCAGCCAGTAGCATTTACACATTATAGCACAGTACAGCACGCTAATTCCAATCGCATAATACAATTGATCTTAAATGATTAACTCTCAAATATTTCTAATGCATTCATTCTTGTGCTAGAAGACTACTAAATGGCATTTCACCATTTGAAGGCCATGAAATATGCAGGAGATGCCTCTTTTTATAAATATTCCTCTTTAATGCATAGGGGGAAAGTGTAGGTTTGAGTTGTCTTTCTGAGTCGTTTCAGTCCTGTTGATGGCTTTTACTTCCATTCAATATTGTTTACAGAGCCTCCACCTCCCACTGAATATATGATTGAGATTGAGATTGACACAGTGGATGTAGCAGAGCTTCAAGAATTGAAAACACTTCTGCAGACACCCCATTTACCGTTCGTACTAAGTGACTTTCAGATCACTGAACTCAACATCACTACAGGTAACGGTCCTCTCTGTCTGAGATGAAACTGTTATAAACTGTCACACATCTTTTCATACAGTGCCTTTAAAACCATGGCACAGTTGGAGCAAGACGTTCTGTATTTCATTTCTGTCCTAATAAGGTGATTTTGTGTGTTTCTGTCAATCGCCAGTGTGTCTTTTGAATAATACTGGGTACCAGTGCAGGTGTGAGGATCAGTATTTCTGGCCGTGTACCACGTGTTCAGCATATGGACACTGTGACAACATTATTAATGTGACATGTGGATGCATCAGTGGCTTTCCAAATGATGGACAGTTCTGCCAACCAATGACGGAGCTGACGAGTAAGAAATGTTTGTTAGGCTACATAACACCTTATTTTAGAGTAATTTTACTTCATGTAGTAGCTTTACTAGTAATACAACCATGCTTCATTTTGTGTCTCATATTGTTTTCAATAATGAACATTAAATGTACTTTAATGATGAGCAGGCTAAATGGAGGTATTTTGGGGATTGAAGATTCTTTTTGATGAATTTTTGTCTACTTTTTGTTTTGCAGACATTACAACCTGCCCAACTCCTCCACCAACAGGTAAATCATGATGACTTGAAATTATCATTCCTCTTTCATGTTGTAGTATGTGGAATTGAGTGTGAAGATCATTTCAGCAGCACAAGAAGCTTCTCATTGTGTTTTTGGTGTCAGTATAGTGAAATATGGCTAATAGTTTCGACTAAAATCTAAGCATGGTGTAAAGAGTCTGAGGTTGTTGCTTTTAGTACATCAATAGATAGATAGATAGATAGATAGATAGATAGATAGACAGAAACTTCACACAGATCCCCCGAAAGGACATTTAGCAGCCAGTAGCATTTACACATTATAGCACAGTACAGCACGCTAATTCCAATCGCATAATACAGTTGATCTTAAATGATTAACTCTCAAAAATTTCTAATGCATTCATTCTTGTGCTAGAAGACTACTAAATGGCATTTCACCATTTGAAGGCCATGAAATATGCAGGAGATGCCTCTTTTTAGGAATATTCCTCTTTAATGCATAGGGGGAAAGTGTAGGTTTGAGTTGTCTTTCTGAGTCGTTTCAGTCCTGTTGATGGCTTTTACTTCCATTCAATATTGTTTACAGAGCCTCCACCTCCCACTGAATATATGATTGAGATTGAGATTGACACAGTGGATGTAGCAGAGCTTCAAGAATTGAAAACACTTCTGCAGACACTCCATTTACCCTTCGTACTAAGTGACTTTCAGATCACTGAACTCAACATCACTACAGGTAACGGTCCTCTCTGTCTGAGATGAAACTGTTATAAACTGTCACACATGTTTTCATACAGTGCCTTTAAAACCATGGCACAGTTGGAGCAAGACGTTCTGTATTTCATTTCTGTCCTAATAAGGTGATTTTGTGTGTTTCTGTCAATCGCCAGTGTGTCTTTTGAATAATACTGGGTACCAGTGCAGGTGTGAGGATCAGTATTTCTGGCCGTGTACCACGTGTTCAGCATATGGACACTGTGACAACATTATTAATGTGACATGTGGATGCATCAGTGGCTTTCCAAATGATGGACAGTTCTGCCAACCAATGACGGAGCTGACGAGTAAGAAATGTTTGTTAGGCTACATAACACCTTATTTTAGAGTAATTTTACTACATGTAGTAGCTTTACTAGTAATACAACCATGCTTCATTTTGTGTCTCATATTGTTTTCAATAATGAACATTAAATGTACTTTAATGATGAGCAGGCTAAATGGAGGTATTTTGGGGATTGAAGATTCTTTTTGATGAATTTTTGTCTACTTTTTGTTTTGCAGACATTACAACCTGCCCAACTCCTCCACCAACAGGTAAATCATGATGACTTGAAATGATCATTCCTCTTTCATGTTGTAGTATGTGGAATTGAGTGTGAAGATCATTTCAGCAGCACATGAAGCTTCTCATTGTGTTTTTAGTGTCAGTATAGTGAAATATGGCTAATAGTTTCAACTAAAATCGAAGCATGGTGTAAAGAGTCTGAGGTTGTTGCTTTTAGTACATCAATAGATAGATAGAAAGATAGACAGACAGAAACTTCACCAATCCCGAAAGACATTTAGCAGCCAGTAGCATTTACACATTATAGCACAGTACAGCACGCTAATTCCAATCGCATAATACAATTGATCTTAAATGATTAACTCTCAAATATTTCTAATGCATTCATTCTTGTGCTAGAAGACTACTAAATGGCATTTCACCATTTGAAGGCCATGAAATATGCAGGAGATGCCTCTTTTTAGGAATATTCCTCTTTAATGCATAGGGGGAAAGTGTAGGTTTGAGTTGTCTTTCTGAGTCGTTTCAGTCCTGTTGATGGCTTTTACTTCCATTCAATATTGTTTACAGAGCCTCCACCTCCCACTGAATATATGATTGAGATTGAGATTGACACAGTGGATGTAGCAGAGCTTCAAGAATTGAGAACACTTCTGCAGACACCCCATTTACCGTTCGTACTAAGTGACTTTCAGATCACTGAACTCAACATCACTACAGGTAACGGTCCTCTCTGTCTGAGATGAAACTCCTGTTATAAACTGTCACACATCTTTTCATACAGTGCCTTTAAAACCATGGCACAGTTGGAGCAAGACGTTCTGTATTTCATTTCTGTCCTAATAAGGTGATTTTGTGTGTTTCTGTCAATCGCCAGTGTGTCTTTTGAATAATACTGGGTACCAGTGCAGGTGTGAGGATCAGTATTTCTGGCCGTGTACCACGTGTTCAGCATATGGACACTGTGACAACATTATTAATGTGACATGTGGATGCATCAGTGGCTTTCCAAATGATGGACAGTTCTGCCAACCAATGACGGAGCTGACGAGTAAGAAATGTTTGTTAGGCTACATAACACCTTATTTTAGAGTAATTTTACTACATGTAGTAGCTTTACTAGTAATACAACCATGCTTCATTTTGTGTCTCATATTGTTTTCAATAATGAACATTAAATGTACTTTAATGATGAGCAGGCTAAATGGAGGTATTTTGGGGATTAAAGATTCTTTTTGATGAATTTTTGTCTACTTTTTGTTTTGCAGACATTACAACCTGCCCAACTCCTCCACCAACAGGTAAATCATGATGACTTGAAATTATCATTCCTCTTTCATGTTGTAGTATGTGGAATTGAGTGTGAAGATCATTTCAGCAGCACATGAAGCTTCTCATTGTGTTTTTGGTGTCAGTATAGTGAAATATGGCTAATAGTTTCGACTAAAATCTAAGCATGGTGTAAAGAGTCTGAGGTTGTTGCTTTTAGTGCATCAATAGATAGATAGATAGATAGATAGATAGATAGATAGATAGATAGATAGATAGATAGACAGACAGAAACTTCACAGATCCCGAAGGACATTTAGCAGCCAGTAGCATTTACACATTATAGCACAGTACAGCACGCTAATTCCAATCGCATAATACAATTGATCTTAAATGATTAACTCTCAAATATTTCTAATGCATTCATTCTTGTGCTAGAAGACTACTAAATGGCATTTTACCATTTGAAGGCCATGAAATGTGCAGGAGATGCCTCTTTTTAGGAATATTCCTCTTTAATGCATAGGGGGAAAGTGTAGGTTTGAGTTGTCTTTCTGAGTCGTTTCAGTCCTGTTGATGGCTTTTACTTCCATTCAATATTGTTTACAGAGCCTCCACCTCCCACTGAATATATGATTGAGATTGAGATTGACACAGTGGATGTAGCAGAGCTTCAAGAATTGAAAACACTTCTGCAGACACTCCATTTACCCTTCGTACTAAGTGACTTTCAGATCACTGAACTCAACATCACTACAGGTAACGGTCCTCTCTGTCTGAGATGAAACTGTTATAAACTGTCACACATCTTTTCATACAGTGCCTTTAAAACCATGGCACAGTTGGAGCAAGACGTTCTGTATTTCATTTCTGTCCTAATAAGGTGATTTTGTGTGTTTCTGTCAATCGCCAGTGTGTCTTTTGAATAATACTGGGTACCAGTGCAGGTGTGAGGATCAGTATTTCTGGCCGTGTACCACGTGTTCAGCATATGGACACTGTGACAACATTATTAATGTGACATGTGGATGCATCAGTGGCTTTCCAAATGATGGACAGTTCTGCCAACCAATGACGGAGCTGACGAGTAAGAAATGTTTGTTAGGCTACATAACACCTTATTTTAGAGTAATTTTACTACATGTAGTAGCTTTACTAGTAATACAACCATGCTTCATTTTGTGTCTCATATTGTTTTCAATAATGAACATTAAATGTACTTTAATGATGAGCAGGCTAAATGGAGGTATTTTGGGGATTGAAGATTCTTTTTGATGAATTTTTGTCTACTTTTTGTTTTGCAGACATTACAACCTGCCCAACTCCTCCACCAACAGGTAAATCATGATGACTTGAAATTATCATTCCTCTTTCATGTTGTAGTATGTGGAATTGAGTGTGAAGATCATTTCAGCAGCACAAGAAGCTTCTCATTGTGTTTTTGGTGTCAGTATAGTGAAATATGGCTAATAGTTTCGACTAAAATCTAAGCATGGTGTAAAGAGTCTGAGGTTGTTGCTTTTAGTACATCAATAGATAGATAGATAGATAGATAGATAGATAGATAGATAGATAGATAGATAGATAGAAACTTCACCGATCCCGAAGGACATTTAGCAGCCAGTAGCATTTACACATTATAGCACAGTACAGCACGCTAATTCCAATCGCATAATACAATTGATCTTAAATGATTAACTCTCAAATATTTCTAATGCATTCATTCTTGTGCTAGAAGACTACTAAATGGCATTTCACCATTTGAAGGCCATGAAATATGCAGGAGATGCCTCTTTTTAGGAATATTCCTCTTTAATGCATAGGGGGAAAGTGTAGGTTTGAGTTGTCTTTCTGAGTCGTTTCAGTCCTGTTGATGGCTTTTACTTCCATTCAATATTGTTTACAGAGCCTCCACCTCCCACTGAATATATGATTGAGATTGAGATTGACACAGTGGATGTAGTAGAGCTTCAAGAATTGAAAACACTTCTGCAGACACTCCATTTACCCTTCGTACTAAGTGACTTTCAGATCACTGAACTCAACATCACTACAGGTAACGGTCCTCTCTGTCTGAGATGAAACTGTTATAAACTGTCACACATGTTTTCATACAGTGCCTTTAAAACCATGGCACAGTTGGAGCAAGACGTTCTGTATTTCATTTCTGTCCTAATAAGGTGATTTTGTGTGTTTCTGTCAATCGCCAGTGTGTCTTTTGAATAATACTGGGTACCAGTGCAGGTGTGAGGATCAGTATTTCTGGCCGTGTACCACGTGTTCAGCATATGGACACTGTGACAACATTATTAATGTGACATGTGGATGCATCAGTGGCTTTCCAAATGATGGACAGTTCTGCCAACCAATGACGGAGCTGACGAGTAAGAAATGTTTGTTAGGCTACATAACACCTTATTTTAGAGTAATTTTACTACATGTAGTAGCTTTACTAGTAATACAACCATGCTTCATTTTGTGTCTCATATTGTTTTCAATAATGAACATTAAATGTACTTTAATGATGAGCAGGCTAAATGGAGGTATTTTGGGGATTGAAGATTCTTTTTGATGAATTTTTGTCTACTTTTTGTTTTGCAGACATTACAACCTGCCCAACTCCTCCACCAACAGGTAAATCATGATGACTTGAAATGATCATTCCTCTTTCATGTTGTAGTATGTGGAATTGAGTGTGAAGATCATTTCAGCAGCACATGAAGCTTCTCATTGTGTTTTTGGTGTCAGTATAGTGAAATATGGCTAATAGTTTCGACTAAAATCTAAGCATGGTGTAAACAGTCTGAGGTTGTTGCTTTTAGTGCATCAATAGATAGATAGATAGATAGATAGATAGATAGATAGATAGATAGACAGAAACTTCACCGATCCCGAAGGACATTTAGCAGCCAGTAGCATTTACACATTATAGCACAGTACAGCACGCTAATTCCAATCGCATAATACAATTGATCTTAAATGATTAACTCTCAAATATTTCTAATGCATTCATTCTTGTGCTAGAAGACTACTAAATGGCATTTTACCATTTGAAGGCCATGAAATGTGCAGGAGATGCCTCTTTTTAGGAATATTCCTCTTTAATGCATAGGGGGAAAGTGTAGGTTTGAGTTGTCTTTCTGAGTCGTTTCAGTCCTGTTGATGGCTTTTACTTCCATTCAATATTGTTTACAGAGCCTCCACCTCCCACTGAATATATGATTGAGATTGAGATTGACACAGTGGATGTAGCAGAGCTTCAAGAATTGAGAATACTTCTGCAGACATTCCATTTACCCTTCGTACTAAGTGACTTTCAGATCACTGAACTCAACATCACTACAGGTAACGGTCCTCTCTGTCTGAGATGAAACTCCTGTTATAAACTGTCACACATCTTTTCATACAGTGCCTTTAAAACCATGGCACAGTTGGAGCAAGACGTTCTGTATTTCATTTCTGTCCTAATAAGATGATTTTGTGTGTTTCTGTCAATCGCTAGTGTGTCTTTTGAATAATACTGGGTACCAGTGCAGGTGTGAGGATCAGTATTTCTGGCCGTGTACCACGTGTTCAGCATATGGACACTGTGACAACATTATTAATGTGACATGTGGATGCATCAGTGGCTTTCCAAATGATGGACAGTTCTGCCAACCAATGACGAGCTGACGAGTAAGAAATGTTTGTTAGGCTACATAACACCTTATTTGTAGAGTAATTTTACTACATGTAGTAGCT
>JAMWET010003715.1:317500-588858 GCA_024036415.1 Prochilodus magdalenae | reverse complement strand
CGGAACGAGCAGTCAATTAAGGCCAGTTGCTGAAGGAAAAGAATAATTTTTCTTGTTAGTTGTGTTATCGAGTCATCTATTGTGCGAACACGCATTGTCAGTTATTAAAGAGGAAGATGTGTTATAAGTTAGTTATTGCCACTTAGGTGTTTCTTGTGGTTTCCAATTGCCATCGTTGTGCTAGACAGACGTCAAGGTCATAAAGAAAGGGATAAGCTAAGTTGGTTGTTTCAGGCTCAGTCCGTGTGAGTTACACAAGGACGACAGAGTAACTAAGTCTAATCAACAGTTGGACCTCGAAGAATGAAAACGCATTTAAGAATGGTGGAAGTCCGAGTATATCTAGCTGTACAAACCTTCATCCCTCGTTGTTTAGCCTCCATAATGTGTGTGGATAGCTGACACTAGCGCAACGAGCATGAGTGTTTTCGGTGTGACTATCACTAGACTCCAGACGATCCGTCAAAGCATCAGGTCTGATAATGTGGATGCAAGTATGTACTTAGTTTTGGTTCATTTACAGTCGAAGACCCCATTGTTGTTCTAACACGCATGAGCAGTTCTACGGAGTCAGACATGGGAAGGGATTGCCTTAGGTTAGGTGTAGGTTTTATTTGTGTTTGACGGGCGACGATATTCCCTAGGTGTGGTCTAGAAATACTCAACGACTGCACAATCTCATTATCGACGTACGCACATAGACTAACTAGCTACTGACAGAGGCCGTGTAGTTGGGTTTAAGCCTCAAATCTACGGACCAAAGTAAGCTGACATGTTTTGATTTCTGTTGGTTGAAATACGCTCATGTGACTTGGATGAAATGGACTGAAGCCGGTATGGCCGACAAAGGGTAAGTCACGATCTACAGGGTAATACGCATCTTCCAACTCTAGGGCATAAGGGGGTACCGGATCCCTGCGCTGTGCTAAAAAAACCATGTAGTACAATTCAGAGGGTCTCCGGCGGGAAAGGGGTGCCTCTGTTATGTTGTGCAGGTACTCTACCCGCCGCCCCAGAGGCCTACCGGGAGCAAGGCCTAACTTAACGGTGGACGGGGTCAGCTTGGTAAAACTGGACAACAGTCTACTCGGCAAAGATCACCAATGTCCAGTCAAACAAGGGGACACACACCAACTTCACATCAATGGCTGGCATTTTTTTGGGTTTTCAGTTCACTTGTATTACTGATAGGTCTTACTAAGAGTGCATTAAGTGGTGGGGGATAACATCATTGAAGACTTTTAAGCGCCGGGCTCTTAGTCCGTGTCACTATACGCTAGAGAAGGCTCTACAGTTGTCAAAGTGGAATTGCATGTACCTGATACTACAAAAAATGTGTCTCGTCCCTTATGGAGTTCGAGCTCTCCATGTTTGGCAATGTAGACGTGTCTGACGTGACAACTGATTGCCAGGATAGTTCCTATCGGGACGATAGGTGATGCACCATGTGATAAGGTGCTCCGTGTCTTTTGTGTTGAACACTAGATATGATGAGGTGTTATACCGAGGTTGTGTGCGAATTTATATTGTAACAACCATTGCGTGCTGTTACTATTGTTTATAAGTAAAACGTTGTCCTGTCATTCATATCCATCACTGTGCCAATGCGTTACAGTTAATCATTGGTGTCGCTTAACTCCTAATAGAAGGATTCGGTGAACGGGCGCTATATGAACCCTTTCTACATAATCTCGCTTACACGAGTTCTTTACATCAGGGAAAACTACGGTAACTCACACAGACATGTGTTTTATTCTTGTGTTGTGAGTATCATGGGACATGTCTCATTTTAAGGTCTGTTGCGGTACTTACTAAAAACCATCTTTCAACTGGAACTGCTCCATTAGGTGGAGACTGTGGAATGAGGTGTGGCTGTTAACCAGTAAATGTACCGGAAGACTACACAATACCTGGTTTTTCTGGGGTCTCTTTTTCCTAAGGAGTTTTATCCGATGATTTTGGTTGGTGCCTATGCCCGGCTCCAGTGGGACCGCCTTGCACGTTGGCTGGGGAGATTTTCTGTAATCTTCGAGTGGGTAGGAGGTTGTTACCTGAAGGTGTTCATTACTCGTTACGTATCAATGTGTAGCCAGGGGGGGGGGGGGTGAGCGGTCACAGGTCATGACCTTGAATCGCTTAATCAGTGTTCAGGCTTAAGCTACCGATGTCAATGGGTCTTATGCGGGAGCAGGTACCCCCTGGCTCACTACCAAAAGACGCTGGCTCTTGATATCATGTCGATGGTGGGTTTATACATCCTTCTGTATTTGGAGTTGGTTCCCCTGGGATTCAGTGAGGTAAATATCAACTTTAAAATGAAGGAAACTGCAATAGGCCCACAAGAACTAAAACTGCACATGGGAAAATGGTGACCTACAGGGACAAAACTACAGAGTCTTATTTGTAAGGAGAACAGTCAGACGTCGAGCAATGGATCCGAACAAAACGCAAGGCTCTACGGCAAAACACCGTCTAACTAGTGCATGTAAAAACCAAGACAGCATGGATAATATACTGCAATGCTACTGAGTTATATCTATATGGGCACCTAGACTGGTACTCTAAGAATACCATCTGGGGATTACCCATGACGAAGGGAAGGGCCATATAAATCTTACATCATAGATATTATATGAAGGTGGCGTCCCCCCCAAAATAACATTAATTCGGTTGTCAAGGACATAGTCACTGGCTAGAAAACATTATGTGCACGATTTTCGATAGTAGGAGGTCCAACAATTAAATGTGTAATAATGTTATCGATGATTTTATAGAACATTACAGAAGCAAGTAATGCTGGGGACACTATATTATTATTTTTTGTTTTCATGAAAGGTGTCCAAAACCTGTTTTTTAACATATGAAATGTTTTTCCAATAGCGCACACTGCTCAAGCTGTAAATTTATAGCATTTCACACACCCCCATAAAAGTGAGCAACGCAACAAAAAGACAGTCCGTTGTGGATAAGACAGGGTAGTCGCTCTGATGCGAGTCCGTTGTAGTGTCGGTGATACCTCAGTGAAAGCTCACGCGTGAGGGTAAAGGGAAGTTGGCTCCTGGGGCGAGGCGGTAGACCCTACGAGGGCGTGGAACCGCTTAGGGCGCGCCGAACAACATAGCTATAGTACTGGACAACACAACCTGATCTGAGGCCTGTAGTTTTCCCAACCGCGATCTAGGCCCTAACGGGAATACGTTCGCCCCCACCGGAGCTACCTTTTCTGAAGGTTTTGAGGCCTAGGCCATCGTTATGGTGGATCTAAGTTGGATGTCCTTTTTACAAGAGGTTTAGATCTGTAATTAAACCACAAATTCAACGACCCAACAACGAGCATGAAGTTCCTGCTTCTCCACTCACTCTGGTTATTGGTAAGACGGTGAAACATATGACTCGTGGACAATAATCTCTCACGTGAGTAGGATACAGTTTACACAATAGTGTCTGGCACTGTTCATCGAATTGGGTGGGATAGATTTTCCGATAAGGAAATTCACTAACAGCGCCGTTTCCCACACATTTTACATAATGAATCGAAAATTTCGCTACCTTGCGAAGGAAGTTATGAGGGACTAATAGCCAATGGTCCTCACTTTACCCATCTGAACCTCACTGTGTGTCCCTTTCAGACTTACTGTCAGGAAAGGTAAGATGGTGTATATGCGTTGGGGCATCAACTCCCTTTCCCAGAAGCCAACTAGGGCTGTGGCAGGTCACACTGGCCTGACGCGTTGTGAGCCTTTTGGTATCCAACAGGCGTATGTT
This sequence comes from Prochilodus magdalenae, assembly GCA_024036415.1. Classification (NCBI taxonomy): domain Eukaryota; kingdom Metazoa; phylum Chordata; class Actinopteri; order Characiformes; family Prochilodontidae; genus Prochilodus; species Prochilodus magdalenae. The sequence goes on along the minus strand of JAMWET010003715.1, from coordinate 585,093 downwards.
ACAAAAACTGTTACGGGCACTCATTTTTTTCTGGGTAAGTTGTGGTGGAGGTGGTGATGCTCTCAATTATGTGAGCGGACTGGTGTGTTCTGTTTACTGCTGTATTTAATAAATACTAGTTTCTGTATTTTAATATACTTAAAATTTCCCGTGGCTATGCCATCTGAGCGTATTTCTCCAAACCTTCATAATCATCTATAAGCCCGCTCAGGATCAGGCTACAGAATGGCTGTGTGTTTTTAAGAGCATCGTTGTTGACACAACAGCAAACAGTCTGTGACCCGGTGTGGTCCTGAATGCCCAGAGTGTCACAACAAGACCATTTAACCACCTTTCCCATTGGCTTCTCCACAGCTGACTCTGTACAGGCCCCAAGCTATATACTCCAGTGCTTTAGAAGAGAAACAAATTATGTCCTACTGAGTCCTAGGGCCCTATAAGTTAGCCTAATGATTACATCCTGTTTTTGTATAATCTATATCATTGTTTCATTGGAATTTCAAATATACTTATACCCATATTTGGCATATTTGGATTTTCTCAAACTCCATATTTGATGGCCGCACTTCAAAGTGACATAATGTTTATGTCAATGTTTACACTGAACTTCTATGCTAAAAATGTCTATGATATATTTATTTTACTGCACCCTACAAAAACAATGTATCGCTGATAGCCAGGTGGAGCTAGCCCAAGCGTCTGTATTTTATGACTTTTGTACTTTTGTCTGTTTCAGCATTGTGTCTTTAGCATTTAGTAGTAGTAGTACAGTAGTAGTAGTAGTACCACCCATCACCAAAAGAAACAGTTGCTCCTAGAAGGAAGTGTTAAATTGGGAAGGAAAAATAAAGTTACCAGCAACAATAAATAATGAAAAATTAGACGGATATGTGCAATATATACAGAAATGGTTCCTCTCAGTATGGCGTCAGGGTCACCTAATGGTGTCCTGTGATAATAAGCTTGAATATTCTCTCCCACAGTTCCCCTGCTGATTTTTGCAGTAGGGGTGGAGGTGGAGTGACACCAGAACCTTTTGGACGTGTAACGCGTGACAACAAACCGTCTTTGCTTACATCACATGTGCGGCTGAGCGTGAAACTTGAATTATCTGCATGTCTCAAGATGTCAAACCTACCTGCCAACGTTTCATATCCTGTGGGTTGATTAATTCTGGGTGCAGCTGTTTGTGCAGCTATGTTTTTTTATTTGATTGTGGTGTATAAAGGGAAAGACGGGTTGAAGGACTCTCTGGGCGCTTCAGTAGAATAGGTTTGTGCCCTTACTCATTAAAAAGTGTGGCAAGACTGATGGCACTGAGGAACAGGGTGGAGAAATGGGTGGTGGTTGGGGGATTGCGAAAATCATGACTTCATCCCAGGGAATTGAAGTCTAGCCTCTGAGCTTTGAAGGATGTTAGATTGGAAGAAGGAGGGGATTCAGGCATGTTTATCTCCCAAACCTTCAATATCTCAAAACTCCGTTTAGGTAGCTGAATAGGTCAATTAAGTTCCTGAAAAATATCAGATATCAGCCCCAAGTTCCCATACTAATGCATCTCTTATATAAAATGCTTTCTTTGTCTTTGTACGACTTAACTTTCGTTTGCATACATATGTTTACAATTCCTGTTTATTTAATTCTGCTGTTTCTTATGATTGTTTTTGTTTTACATGATGGTTTTAAGGGGTGGGATTTGCATGTCTATGTTTTCTCTCACCTAGCTTTCAAAAGTTTGTTTTAGACCCCTAAAACCGCTCATGTCATGGAACCTGCCCGAACAGATCCCATCACCCTGCAGAGTTCAATTCCAGCTCTAATCTAACACAACTAATCCAGACAATCAAGGCCTCATAAGCGCCAGAGGATTACAGCCAGACTTTGTTTGAACTGAACTCTGAAGGGTGGTAGATATCGTCAGCATTTTAGCTGGCGTATTTGTTCGAGTCAAGCCTAAACTTAGTCATTGCTTACATAGAGCCACCCTTTACTATATTACCTTTTACCCAGCAGGGACACACTTTAGGACCCATGCGGAAATAGGACTATAGAGACATCATATTGCACCATATAAACAGTGTGATTAAACTCATCTACATTCCTTCATCTTGGTGGATTTTGTGCTTTTAGTGTTTCAAAATGACGTTTGCGTTTCCTCTGTCTGCCCTAAGGGGACGACAGTAATCAGATTGCTTTGCCCCGGAGTCCACCACTACCTGCACGAACGAAAGGAACTCACAACTCGGGAAAAGCCCACCAACTGGGACTTTCAACCCTGAAAACAACTCCACTGTAGCTGGGCCAGCCCTTGCTACAGACAAATGGGAAGCAAGTCCAACTTCTGGACTCGGCCTGAGCTTAGCCCCTGTTCTCTCAGCTTTCTGATCGGAGGAAGTGTGATCCTGAAAAAGAAGGCACTGCTGGTCGTTTGGCTACAAATGGCCACACCAGGGCAGGTTGGTTGCATGCACATGTAATGACTGACATCAGCTGAGCAAGCATCATGTCAGCTTAGGTAAAAGGATTTTCCCTAACAAGTAATGGAGGCAGCACACATAAGCAAATGCTGCATGACAAGGCGAAAGCAACTCATTTGTATATAGTCCATATTGGTTGGCGAAGATGAGCTATATAGTATGACCTGAAAAAAGGGCATCAGTTAACGTGACTGTCTGCGGTGTAACTGAACATACAGTCTTTCTAACCTGTTTCATATACTTTCATACAAAACCTAAAAGTCCTGAGCATTTAGGGAAACGTTCTCAAGATCAGAGATGACCTGTACGGCCTTTCCCAATTTTATACTGATATTTAAATATTAAATATTGGCCAATACTGATCTATTAAGCTTTTAAAATGAGCTGTGTTTAATTAAGGCATTTTATCTTTGAGCGTCTAAAAGTAGGCTATCATGTTACTCAACCATTCAAAAACTTTACTACCCGACAGGAAGCAATACACAGCTACCATCACGTCACACACTGTGTGAACGTGTGTGCTATTCCTGGATAGATTTGTTCATGGACTGGATCACATTCCAGCATTTTCTTCTTATGTAAACCCTATACTTTTCCCTGAGATCGGACTCTTTTTCAGCAGACACTGAGAATGATGAGCCTTCTTTCCCTATATTTAAATCTGTATCTTGTTGTAGGAGAAGGAGGCCATGGGTACCTGAAGGACTGGCTGTGGTGGGGTGGACTCTTCTTGACTAGTAAGGTTTGTTGGAAGTATGAGCTTCTCTATTTAATTCTTAAATAAGTGTTGTTGTAAGATGTTATATTGTTTGTGTGCATGTGCGTTTGTTTGTGCGTGTGTGTTTGTTTGTGTGTGTGTGTGTGTGTGTGTTGTTTCCTATACACAGTGGGAGGCGGGGAGGCAGCAAACTTCGCAGCATACATGTTTGCTCCAGCCACTGTGGTCACCCCTCTGGGAGCCCTTAGTGTCCTTTTCAGGTAACAATTAATTGCAATAGTAATAGTAACAATTAATAATAGTATTGGTGGACAAATATAATGTATACTGTAAAAATATACTACTAATAATAAACAATATATATTTTGCATTGTGGGATCCTTGAATATCTGTAACGGTTATTTGTATTGCTCCATACACATTTCTTTATATCTCTGCTGGCAAAACAGGCATGTATAGAGATACTTCAAAATCACATGTGAAGTACAGAAAAAGTGGGGCGAGGTTTTTTTTTATGCTTCGGAAGGAACTAGTTACCCTTTTGTGTTTAGATGTGTTGGGTTCAGTACACGATTAATTCAACATTTAAAAATGTTTGAAACACTAATATAATTAATAGATTCAAGATTTGAGTTATTTTTTTCTACTCATTCTTTAATGTAATTAATTAATTAATGGATTAATATTACATTTGCTTGTGTTTTCTCATTTCTGATTGTGTTTTTCTGACTTTAGCTTAATTATTTGTAACGCATGTTGAGCTATATGCATTAGAGGTTCTCTATAAATAAATGTTATTATTATTATTATTATTATTATTATTATTATTATTATAGGCTTGGATACCTACCCCATTATTCCAATATGTTGATACCTATATTGTGCAGCTTCCCACTATATAGACTGTTTTAACATATTTCAGTACATCGCAATACAGTTTAATCATTTAGTGAATCCACGTGTCAGGCAAATACTTCGAACTCTGAGCTCTTCTGTGGTGTCACAATAAATCACAGATATGGATCATTGTCAGAATCTTCTGTTATAATGAAGCCATCGTGCAACTCAACTAGTAGTAGATACTATAGAGTCTTCTAGCTTGCCCGATACCCACATTGGTACTTTTATGTTCATCTCCCCAGTGCAGTGCTGTCCTCCCACCTCTTTGGGGAGACGATGAACCTGCTGGGGAAGCTTGGCTGTATGCTCAGTCTTCTGGGAAGCACCATAATGGTCATACATGCACCAGAAGAGGAAGCGGTGACGACTTTGAGAGAAATGACGAATAAATTGCTGGACCCAGGTGAGCTTGTACACAATTCTGTTTATTTAGATTATTAGAAAGATCAGCAAGTTTGATCATTTATCTCTTCAGGGGATAATATTTGTTTTACATTATAGTCTAGGACATTATATGTCCTTATTTAAAGCCCTATGGAACCTAATTACATGATTGCTTTCTAATTAGGTTAATGTTAGTCTTGCGTCAGCCAGTGCTGAGTACTGACCTGGTATCGTTGCTCTGCTAAGCTAGTTGTTTTTGTAGAAGACGTTTTAGGAAATTTCACTATTTTCACTATATCAACCAAGGAAACATAATTTAACGTTGACTCATTCTCTGAGCAATATCCTAATGATTTGTAGTGAATAAAGACAACCAGTGTGCAGTTATACAGTGTAGGTCTTAATGATTGCAATTTGCTGCCTGTGTGCAGTTGTGTTTAGCTATTGTACCTGTCAAATTACATTTAATTGCTAACACCTGTTTGAAAAAAGATTAAATGTCTGTAAAAAAAATTATACATATTCTATATTGTAACGCTGCTGCCGTTAAATTAAAATTATTGAAATAGAATGTAAAGTCACAAAAATATATATATGTATGTATTTATTTTACAGATATTCAGGTTTATTTTAATAGTTGTTACTGTTGGTATTAGGTTAACACTGTGTATGAGTGAAACTGCTGAATCATAAGTAAAGAATTTGAATTTGAATGACTGTATTTGCACAGAATTGTACAACCCTTAGGAAAACTGGATAGTTATCTAGAATATTCTGACCACATCCAGACAGTTAAACGGGCCTGATCAGTGAATTCAGTGTGTAAATTTCAAGAATGAATGGATATCTCATAAATTATAAATCCACAAAGGATTTAAAGAAAGACGGGAGTTTTACAAGTAGAACCATTTTTATCACTCTCCTAATAGTTCTCAAACCGAGCCCTATTTGCACCATATTCCCTGGGACATAACTCTGCAGAGCTGGAATTGTGTGCAACATGGATTGCCTCAGCTCAGAGAAATGCAGATTTTATTTTAAGGCAAAAGACTGTAGAGTAGCATGTCTTTCTGCAAGCACTAATCTCAACAGTACAACAACATTCAGTGTCTCGTGTTAAGCCTGTTGCATGTCCCCAAAAATCAACATCAGGATTTCACAACAGCAAAGTCACAAAATCAACATCAGACACTGAGTGTTAAGTGTAACCAAGCCGCTGTGTTAATATTTATGTATTTGGTCAGTAAGTGACTTTATCAGATGGTCTAACTTCGGTCCTATCCAAGGGCGTGGCAGCAGGTTTTTACTCCAAACAAGCTGGAGCACCTGATTTTACTCAGCCAATCAGTTCGTCCCGCTCTACAGCTACTGATAAACTGTGTTCCTGCTGTGGTGGAATAAAAACTGCAACCACATAGGCTTTTGTGGGTAAGATCGGATGCCCCTGGGCTAACTGAAAAACTGGTACACCTTTAGTGAGCTATATAGCTTCTTTCAGTTGTATAAGCAATTTAGAAAAGCTTAAAAGCTGATCTTTAAAAGTGAGTCGCCTCCGGTTAGTGTGTGGGGCTGCAGATCAGCCTCTTCTAAAATTCTACCCCTAGGTGAAAATAAATCCTTATGTTTTTGCTCTGCTCCTCAAGGTTTCCTTGTGTTCGCCAGCATCCTTCTTGCAGCCTGTTTGGTTCTTATCTTCTACTTCTCTCCTCGTGTTGGTCAAACCAACATATTGATCTACATAAGCATCTGCTCATTGCTCGGAGCTTTCACTGTGTCTTCGGTGAAGGGCCTAGGCATCGCCATCCACACCGTCTTCTCCGATCCTTATGTTTTCCGCCATCCCCTCACCTGGATCCTTTTGCTGACCTTAGTGTCGTCCATTGTCATCCAAATCAACTACCTGAACAAGTCACTGGACACCTTCAACACCTTGCTGGTGTATCCTATCTACTATGTCTTCTTCACCACCGTGGTCCTGACCACCTCCATCATTCTGTTTAAAGAGTGGGGATCTATGTCAGGCGTGGACGTTGTTGGTACTGTCGGGGGCTTCTTGGTCATTGTGCTGGGGGTAAGCATGCTACATCTTTTTAAGGACCTTCACGTGACTCTGGAGGACCTGAGGAATAACCTATGCCAGCCCCAGGGGCAGCACAGCCTAGCCAAGCGGGAGGACAAGCATATCCTCATTGAAAATGTAGACAGTCTGCCACCAATGAGGGAGGAAGGCCCGAGAGTCTTCATTATCAGCTGAGCGGCACGTCATGTAAATGATGTACAGTTCAAAACAGACTCGTTAAATGCTTCATGCTGTGAATTTGTTAGGGGTGTATTCGATGGTAAAGGCTGTGCATGATGAGGCTTTTATTGCTTCTGAGGATCAGCTGTTATGGGACAAAGCTCCTGAGTGTAATATATGCATTTAATAATGCACTCCTTTTTATTTTATTCAACAAACATTCTTCATGTTTTAAATGTACATGGTTTAAACTCATGCACTTCTAAGCCTTCATTTGGTTCATTTCGTTTTGTGTGCTTTTTTTTTTAAATGAACAAAGTCAGAATTACTCCCCAGTGCACAAACACCTGCTCTTCTCACTTGGTTATAGTTTTTTTTTGTAGGGGTGGGCAATTTGGCAATAATGTAATGATATTTAAAGACATTGTCTTGATACACAATATGCATCACAGTTTTTCTGAGATTTGGTGAATAAGAACTAAAATTAACTAGTAGTGCCACCTTAAAAACTATAAATGCAAATATGGACTGCACTAAATGCATTCAAACAGGTCTTATTATGCAACAAGCTAGTTCTGTGCATTGATATCCACAATATGCTCAGAAGAATTACTACATGGAACAAAATAGTATGTCATAATACATTAAAGTAATGTTTACAATAGATCATATAACACACAAGTTTGCGAGTTTTGTTAAAAACTATGAACACATTGATAATTAAACACTAAACTGCACTAAATCAAATTTAAGAAGACAAGTTTAGGTACTAATCCCCTATCATCTGCCCAGAAATGTGTACCACAATTCCATAAATTCTTTACCATTTAAAAAACATAACTATAGAGGATATATGTGATATGTCACAGTGGCCACACCTGCTGTATGCGAGTCAGCAATACAGATTCAGTGCTATCTCCCAACGCTGCTTCTTATTCACCAGATTCTTGTTTGAATTTTCTAGTTGCACCCTAAAATGGTGTAGCCGTTATAATGATGCCTGAGGCACCAAAACTGCTGCATCACTTGAGGGGAACGAAACGAAACTGAACAAGAAACAGATTAATAGAGCTTGCTGAAATTCACAGAAACACCTGGACTCCATGTACTGAAACCTGAGTCAGTTTGTGTCAGGTGTGCTGGATTTGGGAGTGCTGTACTGATTGCTCAGTTACATATCTACCATCTTTCATTTCTGTTTATATGGTGTAGAACTGTTCCTATGGGCATTTATTGAAAACCATTCACGATGATGAACTCTTGTGTTCTAAAGGGCAGGATTAGACAGTGTTAGCCCCAGTTTCCCTTTTCCAAGCAGGAGCTCCACAATGCATGTTTAGACAGGTATCCCAATAACTTTGTAGATTTAGAAGTTATGCTTGGAATGGAGACACATAAACGACCACAAGTCCACAAGACTTGGTATCATACTGTCGAGTCCAGCTGCCCTCAGTTATAATTGCTCCTTTCAGTCCCACATTGTTTCAGAATGCTTTGCCCCTCTATCCAACTGAGCGAGCATATTCTGTGGATAAGTGACTTCAGCGCCTACCCTCTATAGTAATATCACCCTTCCCTTTTTTCACTTTTCATTTTTAGGTCACCCCTGAAAGCCAGCGATTATTTTAAACTACCTGTAGAGAACAATCCACTCCGTTTCCTAGCGTTGTTCCAGTTTGTTTTTCAATCTTGTACGGAGAGTAATAAGGGCTTGATGGTATTTGGAGGTAAATATGTTGTGTAGGATGTGTGCTGTAAAACTGCTGAAGACACGAGGCAACAGCCGCTGAGAACGCTGATGCCGAGGAGTGTCCATGATGCCGGAAAATGTCAGCATGCCACAACTGCGGATGTGCTTGTTTATTAAACATGGTTCAGTGACGGTTAAGTTTTCCCACAACATTTGTATGTCATTCATGTTTGTACAGTAGTTTTGAATATCGAAATTTGAGCATTAGAAAACCGTTATTGGTTCAAGGAAACACCTTGACTGGGGACACAATGGAACCTGACGAACCAGCTAGACATCAGAACACCCAACAGCATCCAACAGCATCATGGCTCACATTAACAGAAACGGTGTGCAGATGCCGTCATTCATTTCTATCATATTGTAGACAGTAGCTATGATGCTATGGAGTCAGGAACGATAGGAATAGTGCTAGCCCTGGATGTAGCAACACAGAACGTACTATAGTGTCTCAGTTTTTTTGGAATTGTAAATCCTATTCACACACCGACTTAAAACCTCTTCCACTCCAACAACTCACTCACTAAACACAACACTGGGTTGGTTTGAAAAGCATGCTTGTGATTGTTGAGTAAGATTGAGAATGTTCCCAGTTCAAGTGGAAGCTATATCAATCTATATGATCTGGACTCTCCTAAGCTGGCTGATCAGTTTACAATGCTGGCATTTCCTCCTGTTTGTTGGGTTGCTGTGGAAGGGCCTCCCGAGGGTTTGAATGCCTCTCCAGGGTCTTTTAGGATTCTTTCGGGGAAAGCAGCAGCGTGCGGAGACGTAGACAGCCTAGCAACTCGTCCTGCATCACTCTGTTCGGTAGCGAGTTTTCTTTGATGTGGCTCACAAGTGCTCTCCCGAGGTCTTCTGAAATGTGAACACAGTCAGATCTTTCTAATTGGTTCCTGATGGGGTGTGTGAGAGGAGACGGGCATGCTTTCAGACATATTAGTGTTCAAACTGAAAATCCAGGTCTGTAGATATTCTTGAAGGTGCCTTGTATAAGAGCAGTTCCATACTGGTGGTATGGAAAGATGGACCGGCCAATGGAATGACAAAGAAAGGCCAGTGTACTTTAAAGATCCTGTTGCATTACTGGAAGACAGTTGTGGCAACCTAATCTGGGCTTGCGGTTTGCGGTATCCTTGGGCAGTGTTTCTTAAGCCTGGTCCTGAAGGCACCCTGCCCTGGACATTTTTGCGTTGTTCCTGCTTCCACCTGATTCAGCGTATTAGCTCTTTAACAATCCCTTGTGGCTGTTGCTGGGGGCTGTGTTAAAGCAGGGACTCCATTAAATGTACAGGACCAGGGTTGAGAAACACCATCTTGGGGGGAGATCTCCAAATTCCATTACTTAGTAGCCTCAGGACTCCAGTGCGAAAAGAAGAAGCAAACTTCTGACACCGATAATAAGGTGTTTCTAATGCATGTTTAACTTTTACCTACTGAGTTTATTATTTTGGGGGAAAATAAAACAAAATTATGCACCAAAATACCAAATTAATGCAGTGTTCAAGGTAACTGTTCAGGTTTGCTGATTCCAACAAATCAGCAAAGCACACTCTGTCCAGAAGTTGTTTGGGCTAAAGGAAATGTAATCTCTTTCGAACCTGATCGAACATATCTGCCTCAAATGTTCACGTTGGTCTACACGCACTGGTCAGGCGAGTTAAGATTCATGCTATGAGAGTAGACTCACATCCAGGATACCTTGTATCCATTTGCACTCGTTACATTTGTTGATATGGTCTGTTCTGGGACCTCCCTGCCCTTTCATGGAGGCCTGGAGAGGCTTGGAGCCCCGCCCAAATGAGCACAGAGTAGAGCTGGCAATGAGGCACTGTTTAGGTCAGAGACAGCATAAGGAGGAGGTGGTGGTGGTGGTGGGTTGGAAAGAGGCCTGCAGGAAAGCAGCTGGAGTGGGCAGGCCCAGACAGCTTAAATGACCACCCTGACAAAATTAGCCAATGGAATGCATGCAGGTGATCAGCTGAGCCATCCGTCTGAGATCAGCTGATAACAGCTGGTGATTGTGGACTGAGCTTGACTTTGGTCCCTCCTACAGTCAGACACACATGCACTGCGCTGCCTTTCTGAATGTTCCTGCAGAGTCCTTACTCTTATTCTACTCCAGCCACCCGAGTAACATGAGCTCACAACATGGAGTCTGGTATATCCTGCTAGTAGTATATAGCATGTTCTCAGAATGAATGGTTCTATGAAATCTTCAAGGAACCCCAAAACATTCTTCCCTGTTCAAGCGAAATGTGACTTCAGGGAATCTTTGACTACAGACTCACAGGGGCCCCTGGTTGGCCGAAGGGCCCTAACAGACTACCTATGCAGGATTATGCTCTTTAGTAAGGAGTTCTATAGATTGTGCTGCATATGTTTCTATATAGAACCTTTTTGATAATTCATAATAAACATATTTGTCCAATTTTCCTCCCTTTTAAGTACATTATCAACATTACATGTATATTCAGCTTTGGAAAAATTTAAGAGGCCACCTCAAACTGGTCAGTTTCTCTAGGTGTTCAGGTTCTGGGTTTGTGTTGGACCAAAACTCCTAGTTCTGTTTGATTCTCTACACTACTGGAACCATGTCTCCCAAACTCCAGATCAGATATTGTATTAGATCTGTGTATTTAGAAAATCACTAATGACCTCCAGAAGCCTGTTTTTAGAACCATGCTCGCTGTGCGTTTCACCCCAGCCACCGCTCGCCAGTCTCTCTGGAGGTCACTTGAGGTCATCTCACGGTGGTTAAGGGACATTGGAATGAGGTGGCGCTCATCACGGTCAGTAGAGAGTGGGTTTGGCCCCTCTGCCTGTCTGTAGCTGTGTTGTCCTGTCTGTTTGCTGCTGGACCTTGTTCTTATGAACCAGACGCTCACTATATCGTCAGTAAAGCTAGAACCCAGCCTTCGGTTCCTCACTGAGAACCTGCTGTACATGTGGAGATGCTGATTTCAGAAGAAACTGGCATTTAGTCACCAAACAGCAGTTGATCTTTAATCCTTGACATAATCTTTAGATCACTAGATCAGAATAGATGTAGGTTATTAATACCAATTACGAACATAGGCAACGAAAAGCAGTAGGAGAAACAAAGTCCAGTTCAGAAGTTCAGTCACTGAGAGAGTTTTTGAAGAGCTGCAGCCTGAAATGACCTGCCACACACTCAGGAGAGTTTGGTGTGCAGGACTTCAAGCGATCCACTGCCAGAGGACCTGAGGGTACGAGTGGAGCTAAAGGAAGGAGGGCGCTCAGGGAGATAAGGAGAGGCAGGAACATGAAGGACTTTGAAAGCAGTGAGAAGAAATATGGACCTAAAACGTGAAGTGAACACAGTAGTGACCAGGGCAGCAGATCGGGCATAATGATGATCTGTCCCAACAGTCTAGTGTCCCGACACACCAGGCAGGGATAAGGACCAGCCTGCGCTAAACAAGGCCAAACCGGGGCCTCAGACTTTCTGAGAAAAGTTGCAATTGAACAAACACACACACTTACACAGACACACACACATACATCTACACACACCTACACACACACACACACACACACACATACACACACACTTACACACACATACATCTACACACACATACACACACTTATACACACACATACACACACACACACGCACGCACACACACAGACACACGTACATACGCACACACACATACACACACACACAAACACACGCACAGACACACACACGTACATACACACATACACGCACCCACATACATGCACACACATACACACACACACACACCCCTACACACGCACACACACAGACAGACACACACACACCTACACACACACATAGACACAGACACACACACACCTACACACGCACACACACACAGACACACATACACACACACACATACACACACACACACACTTACACACACATACACACACACACTTACACACACATACATCTACACACACTTACACACACACTTACACACACATACATATACACACACACGCACGCACACACACAGACACACGTACATACGCACACACACATACACACGCACACAAACACACGCACAGACACACACACGTACATACACACATACATGCACACACATACACACACACACACACAGACAGACACACACACACCTACACACGCACACACACATAGACACAGACACACACACCTACACACGCACACACACACATAGACACATGCACACACACAGACACGCACACAGACGCACGCACACACACACGTACAAACACACAGACACACGCACAGACGTGCACACACACGCACACACACCACACACACACACACACATATGCGCACACACATGCACACACACACACACACACACACACACACACATGTAAACACACATAGATACACACACGCACACACACGTACACAGTTAAACATATGACACATGTTATGGTTAACGTTGGTCTGCAGATAAACAGTGATGGGCAGAAGCGTGCTCTCTGTAGAAGCTGTGTAATTTAATCAGAGCGTCCAGCTTTGCCTACATCCACACTGAAGAGTAATGAATGAAAAGTATTGTGAAGTGTCTTTAGACGGTGAAATGTTCCTGCAACGTCCTGAAACCCACACGAACCCTGAATTCCAGTTTCACCTGAGTGTATATACTATACAGCATCCAACTTCTGTAAAACAGCGGTGGTAGCTGCAACCTTCCCAACTTTGTGAAGCAAGTTTCCTAAAACAGCCAGTCAAAACCCCAGCGGTGCGTCACTAACAGCTGCTGAAACCGGCTGCTGGTGCCACTCTTTATTCTTCCTTTGCCTGCTGTTATTGTCATTTACAGCTAGATTAATTTTCTGGTCTCTTGATGCCTCCTAATCGTACATAGAGCTCAGATTCATTTGGGATTCAGACAGTGAAAATGATTATATAAAAGGAGGTCATGACCTGCAGATACCTTGTTGTGTACATTCAGGACAAGATGGCTAATGTTTCAAACTCTTGGCGTTTAGGCTATGACAAATGACTATTGTGAAAGTGGGATAATCTATTGACTGTTGAAACGAATAGTCAATTATTCGGACTGTTAATTACTCATTTACTAAATTAATGTTGTTTTGTAGCTATCAGCTTGTGATGGTTTCATGGATTTGCTAACTAGCAATGAAGACTCTATAGAGATAGGCCTCCACTCATCAACTGTGAGATTTCTTGCCAACTAATTCGTAGCAATAGCATTGCAATCCAGATAATGACTGTATATAGATATTGTGGCGTTTGGAAAAGACGCAGCGGAGGCGGTGGGAAACACTGTAGCTCTTTTTATTGAAAGAAAAGAAGCGCTTCCCAAGTGGGTGGAGCCAAAGAGGAGAACAGGACCCCTGTAGGGTGGCCGCAACTGTTGAATGTTGTTGTTGCAACTGCGGCCAGGCCACTAATATCACATGTAATCTCGTACACGGTATATAATTAACACACACACACACACGCACTCGTCTATCTGTCGTTTATTCATCCCTCGTTCCTCCCATAGAGTCCCAGTCATTTTCGACCCAAACCAAGCGGTAATGCTTTTGTTCGACTGAGAGCCACTGAACTTCACATACTCACTAAGGGCAGGCCCCCAAGCGCTAATCCCCAGTCATAGCAACCTGCACTCGTTTACTCATCCCTTGTTCCTCACTTAGCACACTTCTCAACCATCCCGTGTTTCCTTCAGGAAATGCACTTTTCTAGTTACTTTAATGCCTTATTGGATCACATGAGCTGCTGTTTACACTGGCTGTGAATTTCAGGACTGACAGAAATGGTCCAAAACAGCTTGGAAAGACGTCTGGTTCCATAGACTTCCATTCAAATTAAATGAGGTTTTTGGCCTCTCCTGTAAAGTTTCCATTTTGGAGATGCCAGTTTTTCTTTGGACAGCGATGATATATATACAGGCTGGTAAATTAGCTGGAGCAACTAAACATGTTGCATGCTCCCAACATGCCACTAACTACACCCATCTACAATCAGCCATACCGCTGAGTTAAACCAGCTATGTTTGAGCAGAGAAATGACCGAGCTGTGCTAGACGCTGGCGCTCCAGGGCCAGGATTACCCCTTGATCTATGTCAAGAGACAAATGGGACACTTTAGATACTAGAGATTTGGAGAGATTTCAGTGTTTGAGAAAATGATCATGTTTCCAGAGCTTTCTATCAGTGCACGCTGGCAGTGCCTGGAGTGAAGGATCAGGGAGTGAAATGAGTGGCTTCCTAAATCTGGATTTCATGAATGTAACACGTGTATACAGCAGGGGTAATGGTCATAGAGAGAGGAGACCTGTACCTTGTCCTAGCAAGAGGCTGGATCATGGGAAAACTGTTAGACCGTCACAGTACAGGTGGCTAGAAGACCTTGTACTGGAATGCTAGCGAATGCTAGCGTCCTGTAAGCAGTTTAAAGCAGAAAGCCCAATTTGCATGTAGCTTTACAGAGAAGCAGATGCACTACAGATAGCATCTGAATGAGGAAGAACGAGGCGTTTACAAGTTCACGTTGCACTTTTGGTCAGGGTCATGTCATGTGCGGTTATACAACATCCTTTCTGTACCTGGTGCTGCAGTTTTATTAGGTAGAATAAAGAGTTTTACAAGAGCTTTATAACTTGTGTTTCATTTTAATTGTTGGGTCTGGTGGCTCTGCGCTGGATATCAAAAGCCAGAGATGTTATAGTTACAGCTTAAAATGGTTCCCCATACTGTTTGCCTACGCCACTGTTTCTTGTTTCTCAACTTTGGTCATGGCTCTCTATGTAAGGGCTGTGAATGGTTGATTAGTGGGACCAGTTAGTGTGTTAGGGGCAGGCATGAACGTTAAAATGTTCAGAGCAGTGGGCCTTGAGAACCAGGGTTGGGAAACACTGGCCTACACCGTGTTGTTTTTAAGTCATACTGTCAAAATCATACTGAGGCCTACCTGATAACGACCTCAAAGCTTAGCAGCCCACCAGAGAACTACAATCAAGTCTTGGTTGAAGAATAATTCTGATATGTCCAAATTCAAACAAGGGAACTGGGAAAGCCCCCCAAGAACCAGGTGTATCAGTGGGTATCCAGAGGCTATGGAGATGTTTAATTAGCCCCCTGCTAACGCTACAAAGCTTTTATTTGTACATGTGTACATGAATATACATATATATATATGTATATTATGTATATATTATGTATAATACTATCGTATTATGCCACTAGAAGGGTCCGTGGCCCACAGGTTGAGAAACCCTGCTGGGAACCACGTTAATACTTTGAGCGACCATAAAGAAGATCTAATTGTGATTACAGAGTGAGTTGGGAGACGTTTTGAGCAGCACCGGTTCAATAAGCAACATAGTAAGCCATATAAGCAGCTGCTTAGGGCCCCGCAAAGCTGCCGCCGCTGCCACCAGAGTTAGATTGTGCTAAGCTTAAGCTGGGCAAGCAAGAAAGGCAGGACAGACCCCTGGACAGAGAACTTTGAGGACGAAAATCTATATGTAACAATGTATAGAAATATATGGTCCCAGCATAAACCGCAACATATAGGAAAATATTCACACTAGTATTACATATATAGAAATGTATAACTTAATATATTGCAACTATATATTTCAGTACACTGACATATATTGCAGCTTGTGTTGGTCCTTGTTAATCAGCCCTTAAAGTTTTAAAAGTCATCAGTTAAACCAACCCCACAAGGTTCCAGGTTCAAGGGTTCAGCCTTATAACCTTGTAGGGTTACTGCTTTAATTCCAAACCCCCAGCCCACAACTGCCACTTGGGGCAAGTGGTAAATTGTACATCACTACTAAAACAACTACCGTAGACCAATTCCATGCTGGCGTATGGTGGCTTTGCTGGTTGACCAAAACACAACAAATAACTAGCATCATGCTGGTTGCCGGCCATGTCTTAAACAAGCCTCTCGGCAGGAATACGAGCTTGTCTTTTCCTGGTTTGGCGTGTTCCGGAAGCACAGGGATTTTCTAGCTGCAAGTATTTGCATGGCGTAAACACGGAAAACCTAATAGAGAGCCATTTAAGCACGACTGCACTTATCATTCCCGACAGTAGGTGTCAGCCTCTACACACAAATGCTCCGTACTAGGGACCCCTGCCTTTACACTATTAGAGGATCAGGACCATATGCCAGCTGCATTTGTCTGGCTGAACGGCCATACTGGAAACCAGCAGGAGACAGTTGGTGGTGTTTGGAGGGTTTATGAGTAGTAGAGAAAGTCGATTTAGCATTGTTATGTTTTCATAAGCATGGTAAAGCCCATTGCAGGGCTCATCAGCTGTCGTAGTGGCGGCGGCGGCGGCGGCCGTACATAATCAATTAGAGATCAATTCTCCATTGAAGTCGCCTCTTTCATCCCTGGCGATCGAGACGCATCCCTGCTTTAAAATAACACATTGTGCTTTAATTGGTTTTTCTTCAAGTCCAACCAGCAGCGCTTTGAAGCACATAGGTTAAGTCATAAAATATTCATTGATGAACTTCAGTGCGGAATGATGTTTTTGTTTTTGATTTCTCCAATAAGGAAAAAAAAGAAAAAACCACCAAAACAAAACAAAAACCGAACGCTCTCATGAAAATTACATTCATTTGCAGAGGGATTTGGTCCTTTGAAGGATTAAACGAGCCAGCTACTTTCAACAGGCTGCCACTGATGTCTTCGCCCACCTTCCTTACAGATAAGCTTTTTTTCTCAGGCCTGAGTGATTCATCTCTTTGCCTGTCCGAGTAGGACTCATGTTGCAGCCTGGTTGTTTGTTCAGGGCGTCTCGGGTAAAGATAACCCTTTGTTGTGATGTGAGTCGGGAGATAAGTCTCAAATATTTGAGTTCTCGGCCTTCACTATATGTGGCAACCGGTCGGGGCGTGCTGGCCTGCGCATATCATCGTCTAATGATTAGAGTTTTAAGCAGCGCTCCCGGTCTCCTAATTAACCGGCATGGCATTTGGAATAAATGTCAAGTGTTTGTTTCAATCACCGGGCCCTTTGTCCAGTTATTAAAGCCCCACATCAGAGAGAGGAAGAGATGGAGTGGGAAAATAGAGGAGAGGAAAGCAGGGAGAAGCCAAAGGGCGGGGAGGGAGGAGTGGGGGGGGCTGAGTGAAGGGCTCTTAGATAAGAGGGATGAGAAAGTGAAGGAGCCATCCCGCCATTATTGGAGAGGAAGATTGTGAGGGTGGTTACTATGGAGTTAATGTAGTCATCTTGCCGAATAATGAATTTCTCTCCTAGCCAGTGTGCAATATCTGGGAGGAGGGACGTAATGGACTTCTCCTCAAGCTCTGAAGTGCAAAATGCATCAGGTGTGTCACAGGGCTTTAATGAAGAGGTCTCCTCACTCTCCATCGCCCCCCACCCAGCCCCCCTACCATGCATTATTATTTACCACTTTGGTTTTGGGGGAGGGCGGGTCACCTGTAGACACTCAGCTTCCCAGAAAGTACAATGCAACCCAACTAGCAGGGAACGTTCCTAGATCTATGGCTAACGTGAACCAACCTAAGTACCCATGAGACATGAATTGGATGGTCAACGAACGTTTGAAAGATGTTTACCAGGTCAGATAATGTTCCTTTAAGGTTAAAGGTCAACTACGACAGAAGGTCTTAACTGCAAGGATGTTCTAAGGATGGTATCAGGGCCACAGATCATGTCACATGATAAGAGGAATTCATTCTCTGAGACCATTGCAGTCTTGGGTGACGTTGATGTGGTGTTAAGGGCAGTCCTTGCAATGGCCTGCACGCATGTAGTCCTGCGCTATGCATTCGTCCTCCATTGGGCTTGGCACTAACAGGATGACTCACGGAGGGCATCACTGCTCACTGGAAGTCAGCGGTCGTGGTCTGTCAGGTACAGTGATAAGGCCCGTCCGTGCTTACATCACATGCACAGCCGAGCGCGAACTTAAGTCATTCGCATGTTGTCAAACCGCGTCACCAAGTTTCATTCCTGTCGGTTGATTCCTTCTGGGTGCAGCTATTTGTGCAGCTATTTTTTTAATGATGAGTGTCGTTCTGAGCTGGGACTGTATCACTTTCCTAATCCACTAATCACAACACATCAGTTTCTGGCTGGCTAACACTGAATAAGAGAACATGCAAACCTTCAATAGGGATGGGACGTAATGGACTTCTCCTCAAGCTCTGAAGTGCAAAATGCATCAGGTGTGTCATAGGGCTTTAATGAAGAGGTCTCCTCACTCTCCACCAACCCCCACCCAGCCCCCCTACCATGCATTATTATTTACCATTTTGGTTTTGGGGGAGGGCGGGTCACCTGTAGACACTCAGTTTCCCAGAAAGTACAATGCAACCCAACTAGCAGGGAACGTTCCTAGATCTATGGCTAACATGAACCAACCTAAGTTCCCATGAGACATGGAAGCTCTGAAGTCACAACACATCAATCCACTAATCACATCACATCAGTTTCTGGATGACTAACATTGAATAAGAGAACATGCAAACCTTCAATAGGGATGAAGCTAATACAAATAAAAGAAAACCTGAACCCACTGAACGAGAAGGTGTGTCCAAACTTCGGCCCGGTACTGTATGTCACCAGATACCATTTTATATTAGTAAAATATAATATGATGCCGATGGTATTACACATCACAGGCAGGTAATTGCTCAGGGATCTCTATTGAAGCTCTATTGAAACTCACAAAACGCCAATATAATAATGTACAGTCATAATAATATAAACTCAGACCCTCTTCTTGTGGAATGTCTGTCCTTCACTGTCATCAAAAGGCATGAAAACAATAAAAAACAAGGCTGGAATTTGAAGAGGACTTTGCAGATGAATACAGGGAATGCCTCTGCACGCCTTGGCTAAAGCTCGTGCCCCTCGCTATGCGGAGTTGTTTCTGCAAGGTCAAATAAGCTTTCTGCGAACACACAAGCAACGCCGCGAGGTCAGATACCACTATTCAGTTCCAGAGTTGAGATTCCTATGCAGAACTGACGCCACCTGTTAAGCCCTGTGAGTTTCAATACAGATTCATTGGAGATTAACAAGCAAGATTTTCCCATTTATATCTCAATATTTGTAGATTTTTACTTTTATGCATCATTTGAACGCAGCAGCTGCTGTTTACACTGGGTGGAAAATGAATGATGAATGTACCATAGGAAATGGTCCGAAGCACTTGGGGGCAGGGGGAAGTCTGGTTCCATTGACTTACATTAAGACCGAATGAGGTTTCTCTTATTAAGCTGCCATTTTTAATGGACATATACATATACATTGTTATATATATATTTATATGTGTGTGTGTGTGTGTGTGTGTGTGTGTGTGTGTATATATATATATGGCACGTTTACAGGGGACACCTAATTTAGTTTTTGTATGTGTGGGTGTATATTGTGGCAGACTTGAGGTGAAGTCGCTGCCATCCCCGCCGGAAGTGGGCACATGCTCCCCACTGATCACGCATTGTGTCTTCGGGTCTCCCCCGGCCAAGCCACTATATATATACAGGGTTTGGACAATGAAACTGAAACACCTGGTTTTAGACCACAATCATTTATTAGTATGGTGTAGGGCCTCCTTTTGCGGCCAATACAGCGTCAGTTGGTCTTGGGAATGACATATACTGCGTCCTGCACAGTGGTCAGAGGGAGTTTAAGCCATTCTTCTTGCAGGATAGTGGCCAGGTCACTACGTGATGCTGGTAGAGGTTCGTCCTTCTTGGTGGTATGCTGACATTACCCTGGATACCGTGGCTCTTGATACATCACAAAGACTTGCTGTCTTGGTCACAGATGCGCCAGCAAGACGTGCACCAACAATCTGTCCTCTTTTGAACTCTGGTATGTCTCCCATAATGCTGTGTGCATTGCAGTATTTTGAGCAGAACTGTGCTCTTACCTGCTAACTGAACCTTCACACTCTGCTCTTACTGGTGCAATGTGCAATTAATGAAGATTGGCCACCAGGCTGGTCCAATTTAGCCATGAGACCTCCCACACTAAAATGACAGGTGTTTCAGTTTCATTGTCCAACCCCTGTACATGTAGACATGCCATAAACCAAAACCCGACTTAAACCCAGTCTACTCGGCTATCAGGAGTCCCTCGTCTTTGTTTTAGTCCCTCTCAGGCTCCCTCTCTCTGGTGTGCCTGTGGCCAGGAGGAACTCTTTACTGGAGAGAGAGACAGCCAGTAGTTACAGAGTCGTTGCTCTGCCTCTGATTCCGCCTGGCTGTCCCTGATCAGAGGAGGAGCACACGTCATGTGCTCAGGGATAAGCAGCGACTCCGCCTCTCCACCACCACACTATATATTGATCACGACGCCCAGCGCAGGAGGAGCACTGTAGTCCTGCTTCCTCTCCTTCAGAAGTAGCAGTTTCTCCCTCCTGGGGAAGCTTTTGCGAGATTCGTCCATGTTCTACACTCAGAGGTGCTAAAATGGGTTCTTTGCACAAGGCCATACTGTAGAAGAACCACTTGTGGTTCCCTAAATAAACTATGCAGTTGATGTGGTTTTTGGAGAACTGTAACAAACTCTCTTAAGGTTTATAGGAACTCCATGTAATGTAAAGACTGTACACCCAACGTACAAACTGGTGGTGTGAAAAAGTGTTTGCCCCCTTCATGATTTCTTATTTTTTTGCATGTTTGTCACTCGTAAATGTTTCAGATCATCAAACAAATTTAAATATTATGCAAAGACCACACAAGTAAACATAAAATGCAGTTTTTTAAAGAAGGTTTTTAATATTAAGGGGAAAAAAATTCAAACCTACATGGCCCTGTGTGAAAAAGTATTTGACCCCCAGTTAACAACACATTCACACCACTGTATAACATTTACTTCATGTTCTTATATTAAGTTCCTTAAAGCTTGAAAAAGTAAAAGTATCTTATATCTGTGATAGATCTTATACTTCTTATGTTAAGTTTGCTATAGGCATATTAAGATTGTTGTAGATTTATTATAAGACTATTTGTTTGTATTCTATTTGTATTATCTCCAGCATTTTTGCTTGCATGATTTTGATAAGTCCAATTTTGCTCACTATATTGGTAGATAATTTGGCCAGTTTCCAGCAAATTTCTCCAAATAAGCCTAATGATGTGCCAGTATAGTGAGACAATGTGGCCTAATCAAACACCAAAAACAATAACAATATTAACAACAACAAACAATATCTAGACAATAGTCAAATCAGTTTGTAGTGGAATGTTCTTGGTCGTTTTTGAATGTTGTAAACGTTTTCCTAAGTATGATCTTCTTTTTTTCTCTACTAGATCCCAATCAATCAATCAATCAATCTTTATTTGTATAGCGCTTTGTACAACCAACGTTGTCTCCAAGCAGCTTCACAGGAAATCAGTTTGTTATACAGAGAAAAACACTGAGTTAATGAACAGACGTAGGAAAGGGGGCGGGGTGGGACAAAGCCCCCTTGAGCAAGCCAGAGGCAACAGTGGCTAGGAAAAACTCCCTTGAGTGAGGAAGAAACCTTGAGAGGAACCAGGCTCAAGGGCGGAACCCAACCTCCTCAGGTCGAACCCGGATGAGGAGAGAAAGACAGAGCTAAGAGGAGAAGGAGCTTAGGGCATCTATTAGATCCAGTCTGATTAATCCAGGGTGGGGTAACTGCAAGATGGAGGCGACCCATAGATAGAGTTCATGATCAGAGCTGGAAGCTGGTCATTGTAAAGGTTGTGGTCATGCCGGGTGATGAACTGCAGAGACAGGGCAGGAGACCCACAGTGGTGCTGATGCTCAGGTGCCTCCAGCTGCTCTGGGGGTTCTGATGTGATCACTCCGGAGAAATGATGCTGTGCTTAACCAAGAAGAGGAAGGAAAGAGAGAAAGAAGGAGAGAGACACAGAGACAGAGACTGATTAGGAGGACTAAGAGGTAGACATTGTAACTTGTTGTATGAATTGAGTGTGTGTAGTCCTGAGAGTCCTGGAGAAGAATCCTCTGTGCTGGTAGCCCCTCAGTGTTATCCATCAGCGCTGATCTGCTCATAGAGAAGACAGATGAGAGGGAGAGAAGTTTGGATGTTTGGTCACTTATACAAACAAGTAAGTTTTGAGTCTAGTTTTGACAGATTTTAGCATTTTCCTATCTTCTTTGACCTTTTGTTGACCTCTGGGAACCAGAAAGAGTTGCCTTCCCAGAACAGATCATGCATTTTACGACACTGTCAAAGTTAAAACACTGATTGGGCAGGAGGAGCGTGGTGTTCTTGGCCAAGAGCAGATGTACCTGGTGGCCATTAGCTACTGCCATATATGACTATGATTGGCTGGAGAGAAATACTGTTGGGGGCATGTCTGTAACTGGCTGACTGAAGGTTCATGTGAATAGTTCTTCTAGCCATGTGCTATGCTAACATTGATTTCATGACTTCAGCTTTCTCTATATACCACTCTTGGTTGTGACCTTGCAATGTGATTTGAGGAGAGACATTCTGTAAGTGATGAAGCAGCATTCCACCTTATTCACTTGCAATCCAGCAGCAACCACTGGTAACAGCGAGTAATGGATTAAAAGTGCTGGAATAGCTACAGCAAATTCCACATATTTTACCGGCTTGATAGAAATTTAGTTGGGATGTAATTTGCATTTTTACG
This sequence comes from Prochilodus magdalenae, assembly GCA_024036415.1. NCBI lineage: Eukaryota > Metazoa > Chordata > Actinopteri > Characiformes > Prochilodontidae > Prochilodus > Prochilodus magdalenae. Next base: position 561,999 of record JAMWET010003715.1, on the reverse strand, counting down.
CTGAAGCAGCAGCTTGAATTCGGTGGCGGTGTAGACCTCAACAGAATAGTCCTTTTTAAAATGTCCTACTTTGGCGCAATACGTACAACCCCAGATGGGATTTTGATTCTGAATTGCCTTATTAAAAATAGCAGCAGTTTGTGAAGCATATGAGGCTGAAGTCAGCTTTTTATTTGCCAGTGTTTTGTTTGTATTTTTTTTATTCCACCTTGAAACCTATTAACGTTCTGAGAAAAAGAAACGGATTTGTTTGCATTTGGATTTATTGTTTTGGGGTAAAATTAACATTATAACATATCACATTAGGTTTGCATAGACTTCAAGAAACAATCAGACCATTTGGTAATGCATGTTTTTCTAAAATTAGACTTATTTTTGTTGTATAAAGTTACATAAAGTTGCATACTGTTTATCAACACCTCTGAAAACAAAATATGCAAAGAATAACAGACTTACCTTCAGAACTTCCAACAAAAGCAATCCATATATGTGAAGTGATATAAACAATTGCTTCCTCTATGGATGAGAACAGTAAAAGCTTAACTATTGAAAGTGACCTCTAGTGGACCTTTTTCAGATTAACATACCTCTGCCGATTGGTAGAGATGGCACAATCAGGTTGAATTAAGTATGACACTTTCTTCGTTAAGATGTAGTGACCCAAGCATGCTCTACCAAAAAGTTGAGCAGATTTGGTTAAATACTTCAGTAGTTGAAAATGTTGCTGACATTTAACTTCCTGTTTGTGAGCTTCTTGTTCAGAATGTTCTGTTCTACCTTAAACAGTGCTGCAGTTATTGTCTGGCACCCCAAACAGATGGATAGCTTCACCACTTAAGGTGGAATGGAATCAGTAGGAAATCACAAAGCACTTTTTCTTTTTTAATACCAAACAGTTTATGTTGTGAGAGCTCAGATTTGACAAGAAGAGGATTCTACTCAAAATTGATCATAAAAAGGAAGATGACAAAGCAAATGTGGACAAATCCGCGCCATTCAAGAAGCAGAAACATGAAGTAGCCAAGTGAATAGGGCCACACAACGTCAGAAATTTTCCCTCCAGGCTCTTGGAACCCACACAACCTACACCGCATCTTGAAGAGCCTACAGCACTAGAGGTTACATACTGCTCCTTAAAGCTATTAATGACCAGCTTGGAGGTTGCCATGCTTGGAAATGGATATTTATTGGGCTGAAAGGCAAAAATCTGAATAAATATCAGTGTAAATCTGTGATGTAATTGCAATACTACGCTGAAGGTGCAATAACATGATATTATTGGCACTGCAGTGCTGATCTATGCACGCCAGTGCCGATATCTCACGGTACAGCACTTGTGTACAATGGGATATCTATCTTCTACATATCCAAATGGGTTGTATTAGAACGACAGTAAAAAAGATGAATTATTGCACCATTAATAGCAAACTGCTCCTCAAATCCTGAATAGTATTGGAAAAGAGCATGAGATCATACAATGATACCCTCTTCAGGAAGTCTCCGCTGAATCCCTAATCAGTCTAGTCCTTGGGGACTCCAGTTTTATTCTGCTCCAGCTCTGAACATACCTGAGTCAGGTAATGGAGTGCTGTAAAATGCTGATTATCAGCGTCAGGCGTGCTAGGAAATGGAGCACAGCATATACAGGGGGGCTAGCTGGGAGGCCCCCGAGGACTGGATTGAAAAGCTCTGCTCTGTAGCACTTAACTCTGGTGTGCTTGAATGATAAAGGGTCATCATTCAGACATCTCAGAAGACATTTCACAATAACAGGCTGTCTTGGCCCTGAGAGCAGATGTCTTTCAGAAACGGGAGCACTCAGGCACAGAGCACTGAAGGGCTAGTTCCAGTGCTCGTCAGGGTAACCTCGTCTCGATCTGGAGGACATTACTGTCGGATAAATAAACCCACTGGACAGTAAATGAGTCGTGTTGTGTGTTTAAGGTGGTAGTAACTTCCGGCTCCAGTAGATGGCGCTGCAGAAGGGTGAGGGGGGCTATAAATACCTGCGGGGTGTGAGTGGCGGGAGTCAGAGATTGAGAAGAGACTACAGGGCAGGGAATGTCTCGTTCCACAGCAGATGTTAATGACTGGCTAAATGAAGTGGCTGCATTTGGGCGTGGCCAAAGACCATAGTGTGAAGGAAGTAGCTGAACCGTATGGAAGCGTAGGGTCATATGGGCGACTAAAATCCCAGTCTACAGGAAATTCTCTTAGGAATTGTGTCAGGGAAGGCATCCACCAAATCTGGCCCAAATGTGCAATTCACTGATGCAAGAGTGGCTGAACATCGACGTGGCCTACACCCAGAAACTCGCCCTGTGAGCTCATTAACACCGTATATTGTTTATCATTGTAAAATGGGTTTCCAGTTGAGTCAAATGAATTAGATCCCCCGCCCCCAGTATAGGAGTGATGCATATCTATGTTACCTTTCCATATTTCTCCATCTGTAGCATTACTTGTTCCATGCTGTCAGTCAAACAGCCGTAGGTTAGGACGCCCACTGCCAACCGTGCCCCTTCCTCCACTAAATCAACAGACCCTAATTGAGCATCCTGGCCTGTAAGTGCTTGGACATCCAGAAATGCAGCCAATGTGCTGGTCTCCAAAGAGCTTCCTTTGTGAATGATGAAGGATGTGGTAGCCGCGAAGGCGGTGCGTTCGCGCCAACTGCCTGTCTTGTTAACCGGGCCTTGTTGCTTTGACACTGAAATCAGTAGGCTCAACAAAAGGCCCTAATTAGAGATAAGGGGAAACAACAATGCTGCTATCATAAATTACCCCTGCCGCTTTTCCAATGCAGCGTGTGCGCACGCCATCCCCTCTCCCGCTCCCCCCCCCAACCCCCACCCCCTTTTTCTCCCCTCTCTCTTCATAATGCTTTCTTGGGCTTTTAACGCGGGAAGACTGAGCGGTAAATTAAATTAATGTTAGCTTTTTCTCAATCATTCATCATTTCCAATAAAATGATTAGAGCTGTTGTAAGTACATCGTTAAAACCAAAAGCATAAAAGACCCATTAAAAAGTCATTAAAGCCAGCTCAGCATGAAGGTCTGCCCTGTTGGGCTTTAGCTGGCCAAGATGGAAGGGCTCCGTTTTATGGACATCATTTGAGGCATGGACCTGTAATTACATGCTGAATGAATAGGAAGGCGAAAACAGTTGAAAACAAAGGAACAGCAGCAAATTGGCTGGAAAGGGCTTAAAAGAAGAGTGCAGCTGATGTAGCTCCAGCAGTCTGTTTGTGTGTTTGGTCAGTAAGCACGCAAAGTACAGTCCATTCATTCCTTTATTAAATACACTCCTCGCCAAAAGAATAGCGGCGCAAGTAGCTGCACCCGGAAGGAATCAGCCGAGAGGGATGAAATTGGTGGGTGGGTGGGGACGTTGTGAGATGCAAATGATTCAGGTTTGGGCCATGCGTTTACCCAGCACCTGACTGACCCAACAGCCACGACTGCAGACGTTCAGTGGGCAGTGGCTGCATGGCCCCGGACTGCTCCTAACGCCACGTCAACGCCACCAAAGACTACGATGGTGTGGCGCCAGACTGGAGTGGAGTGACTCAGAAGTGACGAGACCAGGGCTTTTAAAGCTGGTAACATTTCTAATAGGGTTATTCGCCAGCTTGCATTCCACCTTAAATGGTGCTACGTTTGCAATCTACCAGCCGAGGCATTGTAATAAGTGTTGCAGTGTTTAAGGTGGAGCAGGACCATTCCATCAAGAGGTGGAATGTCAACGCCAGAAGCTGTCAAGTCTGAGAATGAATGAATGCCTCCACCGGGATGCAGTGGCTGCACCTATTAAGGTGGAACCAGAAAATGCAAACAAGAAGCTGGCAATTAAGAAGCCCAAGGCCACTGCCAGAAAGGGAAATGCTGCACCATTTAAGGTGGAATGGGAAAATACAAATAAGACGAGGGATGCCAGTGCCAGAATGCATCTCCTGCACCCTTTAAGGTAGAACGATAAAATACAAACAAGAAGCTGACCAGTAAGAAGCTGGATGCTGCTGCCAGGATGCTACGGCTGCACCATTTAAGGTGGAATGGGAACATATGCACCAAGAAGGAAATGCTGCACCATTTAAGGTGGACTGGGAGAATAAAAACACAAAGCAAATAAGAAGCTTAATGCCTCTCCCATAATACAACTCCTGCACCCTTTAAGGTGGAATGGGAAAACACAAGTTGCTGACAAGTATGAAGCTTAATGCCTTTACCAGAATGCAGCTACTGCATAGTTTAAGGTGGACTGGGAGAATAAGAACACAAAGCTGGCAAATAAAAGGCTTAATTCCTCTGCCATAGTACAACTCCTGCACCCTTTAAGGTGGTATGGGAAAATACAAACAAGAAGCTGGCAAATACGAAGCCGAAGGCCACTGCCAGAATGGAAATGCTGCACTATTTAAGGTGGAATGGAAAATTCAAATAAGAGGAGGACTTCCAGTGCCAGAATGCATCTCCTGCACCCCTTAGGGTGGAACGATAAAATACAAACAAGAAGCTGACCAATGAGAAACTAAATGCCAGTGCCTGATTCCAACTACTGCACGTTTAAGGTGGAACGGGAAAATATGAACCAGAAGCTGGCAAATAAGCTGAATGCCTGTGCCAGAACAGAAATGCTGCACCATTTAAGGTGGAATGGGAAAATACAAACAGGAAGCTGACAGGTATGAAGCTTAATGCCTTTACCAGACTGCAGCTACTGCATATTTTATGGTGGACTGGGAGAATAAGAACACAAAGCTGGCAAATAAGAAGCTTAATGCCTCTGCCAGAATGCAGCTAATGCATAGTTTAAGGTGGACTGGGAGAATAAGAACACAAAGCTGGCAAATAAAAAGCTTAAAGACGCCATGATACAACTCCTGCACCCTTTTAGGTGGTATGGGAAAATAAAAACAAGAAGCTGGTAATTAAGAAGCCCAAGGCCACTGCCAGAATGGAAATGCTGCACTATTTAAGGTGGAATGGGAAAATTCAAATAAGAGTGCCAGAATGCATCTCCTGCACCCCTTAAGGTAGAAAGATAAAATATGAACAAGAAGCTGACAAATAAGAAGCTGAATGCCAGTGCCTGGATCCAACTACTGCACGTTTAAGGTGGAATGGGAAAATATGAACCAGAAGCTGGCAAATAAGCTGAATGCCTGTGCCAGAACGGAAATGCTGCACCATTTAAGGTGGAATGGGAAAATGCAAACAGGAAGCTGGCAAAAAAGAAGCTTAATGCCTCTGCCATAATACAACTCCTGCACCATTTAAGGTGGAATGGGAAAATACAAACAGGAAGCTGACAGGTATGAAGCTTAATGCCTTTACCAGAATGCAGCTACTGCATAGTTTAAGGTGGACTGGGAGAATAAGAACACAAAGCTGGCAAATAAAAGGCTTAATGCCTCTGCCATAATATAACTCCTGCACACTTTAAGGTGGAATGGGAAAATAAAAACAAGAAGCTGAACAGTATTAAGCTGAATGCCAGTGCCTGACTGCAACTACAGCATCCTTAAGGTGGAATGGGAAAATAAAAACACAAAGCTGGCAAATAAGAAGCTTAATGCCTCTGCCAGAATGCAGCTACTGCACCCTTTAAGGTGGACTGGGAGAATAAGAACACAAAGCTGGCAAATAAAAAGCTTAAAGACGCTATTGATACAACTCCTGCACCCTTTAAGGTGGAATGGGAAAATGAAAACAAGAAATTGACCGATAAGAAGCTGACCTCAGCCTCAGGGATAAAAAAATCTTACATGAACTTACATGCACAGAGCTACTGATAAATACGCATTGAGGTAGAACATTTCAGCAAGGGTCCTTCTTCCTTCTATACTTTCCAGACAGTATTATAGCCCCACAAAACTCAAGGCACTCTCTACAACCAGTGTGCGGTTTGTCCATTTTGGTATACTGTAGGTTGCGGCTTTACATGGCAGCCTCCATTAGAAGACATCCTGCCTCTTTGTAGGTACAGAGGGCTCTCGAAGCTAAGGGAAACATGGCTTGTAGTTCTGGGTGATTATACACTAATGAAAGCCTAGTGCTGTACATTATATTCCATTTCTGAATCTACACACACTGGATTCAATGGATAAATGGAGGCTGGAAAATGGTCATGTAGAAATGAATCATGCCACATGACCTTCATACATGGCCCTCGGGAATAAACCCCACATACGAGATATTAGTGGAATATGGATCTTTCATTCTGAATATGTTTGACCAGCTACAGAACTCTTCAGTGCCTTCAAGGGCATGAACCAAACTCCCTTCACCGTGGCTTGGTCACACATGAATTTTAATTTGACTATTTTGGTGTTTTTGTTTTTTTTTTCTGGTGGTTTCCATTTTAGAGAAAGATGGCCTGGACCGGTGATGAGGCAGGGTCCTAATGAGCAGCAGGGTGGTTAAAGACATAAGCATCTTGATGAGTTATTTCATCTCTTATTTAGCATGGACCCGGTTCTAAGATTGCCTTTTTAATTAGACTGCAGATGGTGGAGTCGTTTTATTATCAGAGACCTCATGGGAAGGTTGCTTTATGTGTGCTTGTGCGGCTTTCGTTCGAATGCGCTGCTCTCTTAGAGCTTTCCCTCGGCTAATTGGACCAGAGCCACAGCCGGTTGTGTTATAGGATCAGGATCTGAGTCTGGACATATCCCTAACATTGGTATGCTCAAGGTATTAGCAGATCCGGCTCAGAGGCCGCTTGCCATGCTGTCTCGATCCAGGAGCGTTGGATGCGCCTTTATGGTAACACGGATATCGTTGTTAGCATCGGAACTAGCGCACCTATGCCGGGACTAGGTTGGGCTCCAGTCTCAGTTGAGTATGTGTCCTATGGCCAGAAGCCGCGTTCCAAAGGTTGTGTTATAGGATCAGGATCTGAGTCTGGACATATCCCTAACATTGGTATGCTCAAGGTATTAGCAGATCCGGCTCAGAGGCCGCTTGCCATGCTGTCTCGATCCAGGAGCATTGGATGCGCCTTTATGGCAACACTGATATCGTTGTTAGCATCGGAACTAGCGCACCTATGCCGGGACTAGGTTGGGCTCCATTCTCAGTTGAGTATGTGTCCTATGGCCAGATGCCCTCGGTGCTCCTGCCCTTGGTGACAGCCGTAGCGTGCAGCAAACACTAGGGGGTGCTGCGGTTATCTTTTTTTTTCAGGAAGGGGAAGGATAGAGGAGAACGGGAGCAGTTCTTCGCTGGAAAAGGGAACTTTCTCAAAGCTTCAGTTTCATAGGAATGACATCCTTCAGACGACATGAGTCAATGCGCTTCCTAATTGGAAAAAAGCTTAGAACGGGTAACAGGTTCATTATGTGATTTCATCTTAAGACCTTTAATAAACAATTAAGGGTGCAATAGAGTGGTTAATTTGATAAGGGGACGATAAACATTTTCATTTGTTTGGCTCGCCATTCATCGCAATCTCCTGGGAGGCTGATAGAATGCCGAGCGAGTGCTTTTCCGGTGATCCCAAGAGGTCAGACATCAATCAAGAGCCCAGCTACTCAGAGCCACCGTTTAATTAGTATACAGTCAGATCACCTGCGAGGCGCTGCTGGAAGTTTCCGGAGGCCTGTGTGTTGAAATAAAAGGGATTTGTATTAATTTCAGGCTCAGCTGCACGCCGCAAATGGAATGGTTATTGGTTACACTTCATTGGCGCTAGTCAGGTTATACCTGTTCTGCTTTGGCGTCGGAAGGTTTGATTGCCTCCTTTGATGTTTTAATCCGTTCCCAGCCCAAATGGGAGACTGGCGGACAAACAAGGACCGCTGAGATCCTTCCAGATTCTTCCGGCGGTCTTCGGGAGCATCTAAAACGAGGATGTTTGCCGAAGCGGCCAATGCGCCAGCTCGCTAATCACCGATTAAGCTGCCACAGCCCGCAGTAGGCATGCACTCCTAGCTGGTAAACACAGAGAACGTGTTCAAGTACACACAGAATGCGCAAGCCCCCATCTCAGAGAAGTCTATTACGGAGCTTAGAGCCTGTCTCGGCTCATATCCACAGGCCTCTGGCGTAATGCTCTACGGTAGGCCGCATGCAGCCAGACATCAAGACGATGGCCTCGGGTACCTTGATGGCACATGGTGGCTGGCTGTTGCTTTAAGATGAAAGGTAGCTGGGTTAGGAGCGACGTAATGCCGGAGTGGTATTCCTTCTGCTGTCTGGGCCCAATGGAGAGTCCACATGTCGCCTGGCGTAATAGTTCCCTGGAACCACTCTGGGCTAAATAAACAAGACATCACGCAGGCCATGCCAGGGCCGTAATATCATTTCCGATGGGTAAATGTTTTCCATCCCCCTAGTGCTGCTGTGAGGTAGATAAATAAAACATCGGCAGAAATATTAATGTTTCATCGCCGCTTTCTCCCTCCAGCTCCGTCTCCGAGCTTTCACATTTATGGACGGCCGACTTAGCCCTGGATGCAGCGTAATGGAGGGAGCCCCCATTTTTAACATGCCTGAATTTATTAATGCCGGCCGTCCGGAGCACTGAGCTGAGAGAGGGGCTGTGGTGTGACCAGACAGTTTGGTGTGCAAATATGCCGCGGAGTTTAGCATGGCCTGCCCTGCCGCGTTATTACTGTCTTACCCTGGAAGAGGGAGTTCCACAGTGTGTGTGACATTTCTGCATAATTCAGTGGCTGAAATTCCAACAAAGTCATTCTGGTTTGGTGTGGGATGTATGGACTCCAGGTGGGAACCAGGTGCTGTAATGTCTACAACACAGATGTGTCCGGTGCAATTACTACCGCACGTGACCAGAATCAGGTTCATTGGCCAAGTATGTTGACACACACAAGGAATTTGGTTTCAGCAGTTTGTGTCTCCCTAGTACTGACCGTCCATAATATACAGAATGACTCCACATAGCCACAATAAATACAGACACTTACACTATACACTCTTCAAACCGTGAAGTACAGTACACGTGCCTCTGCGTCAAACGACACGAAGATGTAAATACTGTAGATGTAAACATCGTCCACAGAGACCACACCTCTCCTCATTTTAAAGTAGCTATCTGAAAGTTCATTATTGAGATGCACAGCTGGGAGTCCAGGAAAAGCACGCTGTTCACTAAGGAGCGTAAAAGAAGCATCGAGCTTTACATACTCATCAACACCGTGTCCAAAGGTGGGCAGCAGCACCAGTGCTATCCCTTGTTTTGTCTGTTTTTGTTTGGTGGTCTTTGGCCATGTGCTACACCCATCGCTCCGTCTACTTTTTCTTTCACTGGCTAGCTGTCCTTGAATGATCTAAGTAGGAGCAGAACCTGCAACATGATTGACATGAGGATATAGAATACGTCGCCGGGGCAGCAGCACTACTTCTACATCCTCTCAGGTACAAAGTGGTATTACAGGACAGGACGGGGCGGGGCGGGGCTAGCTGGTTAACGGTTGATTTTAAGTAGATATCTCTGCAATATGATGTATAGATGTCTATGAAGTACCATCAAAACAGTTGTTTCTCTCCAATATGAAATATGAAATATGACAAGGTAGTGGTACATTTATTGTGTTTCACTATTTTATGTTTTATTTTTTCCAATAAATTGAATAAATGTATCTATGCATATTGTAAATTAATTTATATATATATATATATATATATATATATATATATATATATATATATATATATATATATATATTAGTTATATATTAGTTTGATATTTAAATATACATATAAAGAATATATTTACATCTTACATGTTTTGTCATTGCAGGTACATAAAAAATGACTTTTTAACATACCACAATTGAACAGCCTTCAAACATACATACTTTAATGTACTAGAAAATGTACTGTAATATCAGCAAATACATTTTATGCACATTATTGTTTTATGTGCTAAACTAAATACAAGTGCAATACAAGTTCAATCATAAATGTACATTTATATATATATGTTCACTGTCCAAAGAAAAACAAGTATCTCCAAAATAGCAACTTCACAGGAGAGGCCAAAAACCTCATTCACCTTGTGAGTCAATGGAACCAGACATCTTTCCAAACAGTTTTGGGCCGTTTCTGTTTGTCCATTTATCATGAGATTCTCACACAGTGCACACAGCAGTTGGTGACTTCAAATGATGCACAAAAGCAAAAATGGACAAAAGTGGAGATACGTTTTTCATTGGACAGCGACGATATATATAATGCAATAATTATTATTAAGTTTTATCTGAGTAGTACATAGTACATTTATCAGTGTACATAAGTATACTAACATACACTCTCTCTATGTATGTACTCTATGTATGTTTATATGTATATATGTCTCAAAATAGTTCAGTTATGTACAATGCCATACATGGTCATATTTAGCATACTAAGTACATGGTATATAAGAATGCTCTTATTCAGTACATTAATCATGAGGGCACTCAAATATTGATTATTCTTTAAATTATCCTTAAATAATTACTCTAATAATTACACTAATTCTACCTAAGTATATTTTACTGCACTTCATTTATCAACAAAGCTAAAACCAAAAATATGGATGTATTAAAAAGCTTTAGGTCAAAAGGTTTATTGCAAATGTATGAACAGTGTCTCTGGAAAGGTAATCATCTGATGTAATAACCTCTATAGCCTAATAGCTTTTAGAGGCCATTTCACATTAAACTGCTCTGAATGACTTTGTTCAAATCTTAGCAGAATAAATATCCATGCAGTTAACATGCAACTAATAAATAAATATGCAGCTAATAAATATGCTCAGACTTCTTTTTATATGGAATAATAACATTACATCACCTTTTCATAGGAATATGAGTGCATTTAATGTCAGCCAGAACGTGCACAGAGGGTTGATATTAGCAAGTGATGCTATCGGTGTCTTTAGGTGTCTTATCAGTGTCCGCGGTCTTTAGGCACTGACTCTCTGAAGCGGAGATTCATTTTTAATACTCTACTTTTAATAGAGACACTTTCTTTTCTACAAAGTCCCTGACCCTGTTTCTCAGGTGTCACTCTGGAAAAAAAGGCTCCCGTTTTGGTTTCTCTGAAAATGTCATTCACTGATGCGTGCAACTTCAGTTTCACCACATGTACCCGTCGCGGCCAATCCATTTTGTTATCCAGTTAATGGCTCCTCGACGAAAGATTGCTAACATTAATTCTCGTCTTTGCGGCCTTTACCCGTCTCAAAGCATGACTGGCAACCCGCAATCCATCATTCGGGATGGAGAACACCTTTCCCATCATGCATCTCGCCATCCTCCGGGGACAGATGTATAGGCCCACATATCGCTGCCGCCTCATGTTCACTATTATTAATAGTGCGTCGTACGCGGCGATCAATATTCTTAATATCACTTTTACTGCCTGGCAGTCTGTGACAAAAACATGCGCCGGGAGTTTGAGAGGATGATTTAAAGGCAGCGGCGGATGGATGCTGGGATCCTGCATGGTTCTTCGGTGGTTGTGGGAGTCGCGTGACATCAAGCCCTGTCTCTGGTGATCCTCCATTGCAGCGTGCTGATTAAGTGCGCTGTCGCTGAGTGCTAGATCTCAGCTCGATCACCCCGTGGGGGAGGCTTGGAGCAGATGAGCGTGAGGCAGCATGTTGCTCTGGCTCAGGAGCTCCACGTCCCACATCATATTTGAGGTGCTAAGCATGGTTGCTTTTTAATGGCTCTTTTGTCGAGGGGTTGCCGAAGTGTCAGGAAAAGATCCGACTAATTTGGAAAGCGTCAAACGAAGGCGCAGTTAAAGCACAGGAGATGTTTAAACATTACAGTTTTAGAAATCACAGAGAAGCTTTGGGAGTTTCTCAGAGGCATGGTGTAGAACACTGCTTCTCCATTGTAGTACCATGGTTCTACTAACACGGTTCAGATTGGACCATGCTTCTATTCATTCAGTCAATTAATCAGTCAATCAACCAACCTTTACATTGAGGGTGACGCTCATCTACCATGTAGGCGGCCTTGTACGAAAAAGGAGAGATGGAAAACAGTGCATATACACTATATACAAGCATCTTCAGAAAACAAGTTGTTGATACTCATCAGGCTGGATGAAGTGGTTGGGGTGGTGCAATGGATAACACCACTACCTGCTTGTGACCCACCACCTCATGTGGAAGACTGGGGTTCGATTCCCTGTCTGGGTGACTGTTCTGTGCTACACCAATAAGAGTCCTTGGGCAAGACTCCTAACACTACATTGGCCTACCTGTAATATGATTCACCTTGTAAGTCTCTCTGGATAAGAGCGTCAGCTCTGTCTAGTGTCTTCTTCTCTCTAGGCGTGAATGCTGGGTTGGGTTGCGAGGTAGTGCACTTATGTATGTCTGTCTATTGATCTCTCTGGGTATCAGCACTGGCCCTTGATCAGGCAGTATCTGAGCTCAAGGCAGGTTTTAGATTCTAACCTTCCTATGCTAGTTGGGAAACACTATCCGTGTGGTTGGTGTAGCTCAGTGGATAACACCACTACACTCCAGAGAACCACCACATGTGGGAGACTGGGGTTCGATTCCCAGTCTAGGTGACTACGCTGTGCTACACCAATAAGAGTCCGTGGGCAAGACTCCTAACACCACATTGGCCTACCTGTAATATGATTACCCTTGTACTTGTAAGTCGCTCTGGATAAGAGTGTCAGCTAAATGTAAATGTAATTGGAAATGTAAATGTAAATGGACAGTGTTACAAAACTGGCTCTAAAGAGCTTGTGCTCCACCAATCCACAGCCAAACAGATGGAGGACATTCAACACCACTGTTTCCCTCCCTATGAGTGGTTGACCAGCAAAGATCACTCCAGAACAGGCATAACATGGTCAGTACGGCACTCGAGGCAAATCCTGAGCACCTAATGGCCTCTCTCACAGTGGCTAATGTTAATGTCCATGGCTCCACCAGCCGGAGAACACTGAACAACAATGTTGTACATGGCAGGGTGGCAAGGAGAAACCCACTGCTCTGCTCTGATTGTTGTTAAAGATCACATAGATAAACCATAAGGATATTTCAGCCTATTAATTAGAATGAAATAAAACTATGTGGGTTAAACTAAAAGTCTTACGTCTGGAGTAGAAACCACATCTGTGAAACATGGTGGTGGTAGTATCATGCATGGTTTGGGCCTCGGGGCCATGATGACTTGTCATTCATTCATATGTAATATCAGACAATTTCAAAATACAGTGGGGAAAATAAGTATTTAGTCAGTCACCAATTGTGCAAGTTGTCCCACTTAAAAAGATGAGAGAGGCCTGTAATTGACATCATAGGTAGACCTCAACTATGAGAGACAAAATGTGGAAAAAAATTGAGAAAGTCATTTTGTCTGATTTTTAAAGAATTTATTTGCAAATAATGGTGGAAAATAAGTATTTGGTCAATAACAAAAGTTCATCTCAATACTTTGTTGTATATCCTTTGTTGGCAATGACAGAGGTCAAACGTTTTCTGTAAGTCTTCACAAGGTTGGCACACACTGTTGCTGGTATGTTGGCCCATTCCTCATCCATGCAGATCTCCTCTAGAGCCAGGTGATGTTTTTGGGGCTGTCGGCGGGCAACACGGATTTACTTTCAACTCCCTCCAAAGGTTTTCGATGGGGTTGAGATCGGGAGACTGGCTAGGCCACTCCAGGACTTTGAAATGTTTCTTACGAAGCCACTCCTTTGTTGCCCTGGCAGTGTGCTTGGGATCATTGTCATGCTGAAAGACCCAGCCACGTTTCATCTTCATTGCCCCTGCTGATGGAAGGAGGTTTGCACTCAAAATCTCACAATACATGGCCCCATTCATTCTTTCATGTACACGGACCAGTCGTCCTGGTCCCTTTGCAGAGAAACAGCCCCAAAGCATGATGTTGCCACCCCCATGCTTCACAGTTGGGTATGGTGTTCTTTGGATGCAACTCCGCATTCACTTTCCTCCAAACACGACGAGTTGTGTTTTTACCAAATAGTTCTACTTTGGTTTCATCTGACCATATGACATTATCCCAATACTCTTCTGGAACACATCCAAATGCTCTCTAGCAAACTTCAGACGTGCCTGGATATGGACTGGCTTAAGCAGGGGGACACGTCTGGCACTGCAAGATCTGAGTCCCTGGCGTCGTAGTGTGTTGCTGATGGTAGCCTTTGTAACGTTGGTCCCAGCTTCCTGCAGGTCATTCACTAGATCCCCCTTGTGTGGTTCTGGGATTTTTCCCTTACCGTTCTTGTGATCATTTTGACCCCACGGGCTAGAGATCTTGCGTGGAGCCCCAGGATCGAGGGAGATTAGTAGTGGTCTTGTAGGTCTTCCATTTTCTGATTATTGCTCCCACAGTAGATTTCTTCACATCAAGCTGCTTGCCTATTGCAGATTCAGTCTTCCCAGCCTGGTGCAGGTCTACAATTCGGTTTCTGGTGTCCTCCGACAGCTCTTTCGTCTTCACCATAGTGGAGTTTGGAGTGTGAGTGTTTGAGGTTGTAGGCAGGTGTCTTTTATACTGTTAACGACTTCAAACAGGTGCCATTAATACAGGTAATGAGTGGGGGAAAGAGGAGCCTCTTAAAAAAGAAGTTACAGGTCTGTGACAGCCAGAAATCTTGCTTGTTTGTTATTGACCAAATACTTATTTTCCACCATTATTTGCAAATAAATTCTTTAAAAATCAGACAAAATGACTTTCTCAATTTTTTTCCACATTTTGTCTCTCATAGTTGAGGTCTACCTATGATGTCAATTACAGGCCTCTCTCATCTTTTTAAGTGGGACAACTTGCACAATTGGTGACTGACTAAATACTTATTTTCCCCACTGTAAGTGAGCAATAACTGAAATGAACAATGGCTGGGTAATTTTGACTTTTGGTTGGTGTAGCTCAGCGGATAACACCACTACCCGCCAAGTAGCCACCACCACACGTGGGAGACTGGGGTTCGTATCCCGGGCTGAGTGACTGTGCTGTGCTACAACAATAAGAGCCCGTGGGCAAGACTCCTAACACTACACTGGCCTACCTGTAGTATGATTAACCTTGTAAGTCGCTCTGGATAAGAGCGTCAGCTAAATACCGTAAATGTAAATGACTATTCTTAGTCCAGCAGTGCCACTGTGGTGTTAAAAAACTCAACAGCATCACACTAACACACCAGCACCACACCTGTGTCATTACAGTGCTGAGAATAATCCATCACCTAAATAATACCTCCTCTGTGGTGGTCCTGAGAGGGTCCTGACCATTGAACAACAGGGCAATAGAGGCTAACAGAGTATACAAAGAGAAACAGATGGACTACACTCTGTAATAGTAGGGAGAAATAGAAGTGCTGATGAAATGGACAATCAGTGCAGACACAAGGAAGGTGTATCTGGAAAAATGGACACTTGAAGGCTTTTCCTAGAACCTGATATTTTCAAGCCAAGAACCATTTAGAAAAAAATGATTTCTAATATGAGCACTTGTATGCAAGCTTGTTTTCTACGGCTCTGAGTCCTTTTTTTTATTGAGCGATCAGCTTCAGTGACACTAAGCAGCTTTGCAAGCTCCAATTATTATTTTTTAAGTGCTCGGTAATGATTAACTTTCAGGGGTAAATTGCTACTGTGCCTTTTCCTCCTAGCAATTACCGAGATTCTGAAGCATTGCCATCCCTGAATCATCGACGCAACCTGTAGGTGCCGTGTGCAATATCCTTCTCATGTTAGGGCCAGCGCTGCAGTGCAGCCGCTGCGGCGCTATGATTATTTGCCACTCTGACACTTCAACCGGTCGAAACATGTGTCCTTCATCTTAACAATATCCTGTCTGGAAAATGGTCAGTGACTCCCAGTTCCCCGGTCTGTTTTTATATCCGGCGGTGCCGAGACGGCGCAGCAAGTAGGTGGCATGAAGGTCCTTTACCAAAATTGAATTCTGTCCTGGATCAAAGGTCAGTTTTTCCTCTTCTCGCCCTTGTCTGGGCTGAGATTGCTCACCGGCTTGGCAGATGCAGTCAGCGGTTGTGTACTGCAGCTGATGAGGGCGGCGCAGAGATAGGAGGTCAGGGACACAAACGCAAGGCAACAGAACTCTTTCCCTAACTTTGGAGGCTCGCTCCAGCCTCAGTTATCATAGGATACATTTCCCAGCCACCTGGGTACATACGTGTGCGTGTTGGCTTGGGAAGAAATCAGCACTCTAATGTTCAATCTTCTGCCATAGATTAAACTCCAGACATGCGAGACACGACTTGGAGAAGACGATGGCGGAGGCGGGAATATAAAGGTGACCCCAATCTCATAGATTTGCGGATGTTTACCATCCGCACAGGCTGAGCAGTCAATACGTTGGTATAAAAGACAGCCCACGTGTCTGTGGATGTAATTAATGGCCCTTGTGATTCCGAGAGGTCAGTCCGTAATGGAACCTGTGCAGAAGACTCATTGCGAGGTGTTGGCTGAGTTTTAAATAAAGGCCAGACGGGTCTGAGATCAGGAGCTGATTGGAAATAAATGAAAGAGCCCCGTTAAGCAAAGTCAGGGGGTGAATTAGCAGGAGCTTCTTAATGAAGGCTTTGATAAAAACGGAGAGGTTGCACTTGCAGCGCCGACCCGGCCTTAGCAACCATCCAGGCAGTAATTGGCGATGGGAAGTTAACAAAAACGCACGACGCGAGGCCACTGAACGGCATGCACTATTCAGCAGACACATTCCCAAGTTACTCCCAATAGTAAAGACTGTTAGAGAAGAAGAGCAGAGAAGGTGCAGGGCATTTGAACAGCACTGACTGGCTTAATACACTCATCAAAAGAACAGCTGCTGAAATAGCTGCACCCAGAAGGAATTAACAGACAGGAATGAAACTTGGTGGGTAGATTTGACATCATGAGACATGCAAACGATTCATGTTTCACGCTCAGCCGTGCATGTGACATAAGCAAGGACGGGTCTTATCACCGTACCTGACTGTACCAACAGCCACAACTGCAGACATTCAGCGAGCAGTGACGTCCTCCATGAGTCATCGTGTTAGTGCCAGCCCCATTGACAGATGGCTGCATAACGCAGGACTACATGCACCACAGACTCTTGGGACGACTGCCCCCAACACCGCATCAACATCGTCAAAGACTGCAGTGGTGTCGTGCCAGGCTGTCATGGAGTGGCTCAGAATGACAGCGGGTCATCTTCACTGACGAGTCCCGCTTTTGTCTTGGTGGAGACGCCGAACCAATCTGGGTCTGTGGCGGCACCGTGGTCAGCGCCAAGATGAACGGCTTGTTGTCCCGCGTCCAGAAGGCCTGGTGTCACTCCACTCCTACCGCACGATCTGCAGGAACTGTGTGAGAATATACAAGCTGCATGGAACTGATTATCACAAAGAACCATGCCGAGACGTCTGGCGAGTCGTGTTAGCCAACATGGCAGCCCAGTGTCATACTTCTGTATGTGTAGCTCAATACATATTACCCATATCAGTCTACATGTATCACCATTGTTCCTGGTAACCTCTATCTTCCTTCCCAGTAGCACTGCAATCCCACACTTCCTTCTGGGTGCAGCTATAGATGAGTGTATATGTGTATACTGTAAGAAATACCACTTTGCCTGTTCTTAGAATCTATTCGCTTTCTCAGAATAAATAAGGAGGAGGGTAAACTCCCTATTCCTTCTAAACCCTTTCTCCACAGGAACTAGAGGAACTTATCTCCCTTCTACTAGACTTGTTTGGGCTTGCTGCCAATTAGAATCCTATACGGAATAGATAAAGAGGTGACATTAGAAGGGTCAGCCACCAGTGAGAGATAATAGGGTGTCATTATTTATGAGGAGGAGCCTTGGCATATCACTGCTCGAGCAATACTACAGTGTTTACAGCTCTGGTTTAGAATGAACTCATAAAAGTCTCCTTGATGAGGCATGTTGCATGAAGACTGGAGCACATGGAGTCCTCACTGCAAGGACATGCTTATTATTATCATAGTAGGGGCATATATACTTCTATCTTATCCTCTTATCCCTTTATTCTTTCAACTCTCACGCTTGATACACTTATAGTGCATGAACAAGTGAACTCCTAACAGGATCTGATAGATCACTGCCACTATTGAACGAACAGTAGCTTTCCCCTTTGAGAGCTAGGAGGAAATCAAGCTCCACTGTTGCTTCAGATCTGAAAACATTCACGGGTTATTTCCTCCATCCTTCCACTAAGAGAAGACAACCATGGGTCTGAAAGGACGTGTAGGTGTCAAGAAGCCTTCGATGGTAAAATGAAAGCGACCAAACTTGAGAGCATGTGCACTAGAACACCATTACTGGGCGTGTTGTATTGCAGAGTGAGGTTTGACCGAGGAGTTTACATTTATAGTCGGGGTTATTTCGTTTTAGAGAGAAGCTGAAAATGCAACCAACTTCTGAGACTGAACTTGAAGATGTGGAAGCAATGTTAGACTGCGATTAGACTGCAGGCAAGTCAGATTTCTCAGATCGGATCTTGTGAGTCGACTGTCCACACTGTTATTTGTGATCGGATTACATGAGTGTGTCCAGGCATCTCCAGTCTATCTGCAGGGGAGGCTGTGGTAAAGATGCATGTAGGTGTCAGTAGATACTTAGCAACCCCCCAGCACCTCAGTCACTATGGTTTGACATCATCGCTGTTTGTTCTGATTTGATCGTCCGGAGCATCCACACAAACACATATCAGTCAGATTGGAGTCTGACTTAGTCTGAATTGTGGAATTTGCCTTCTGCCCAGAGCAGTGGGCAGCCCTATATCCAGCAGCTGGGAGGCAGTTGGGGGATAGGTGCCTTGCTCAAGGGCACTTCAGTCATGTCCGCGTCAGTTCAGAAAACTGAACCAGCAACCATTCAGTCACAATGCTGGCCCCCTACCTTGCAGCTCACAATCACCCTCTGCCTGAAACACTCCTGTGTCTTCAAGCTCCGCCTCCCAATTCGCTGTGTGCACAAGATGGCCTCTCTTAATTTCAGGTTTATGGTTGCTATGCATCACTGTTTCCGGTTGTAGTAGTTGTGAGGAGAATTGAGCGAATCTGTGGAAAGCAATAGCAATCATGAGTGTTTTTAAGATAAAGGAGAAACGACTGACGCATCAACGTCAAGAGAAGAAGACGTCTCTACATTGCTGTGTGCCTCTGTGTGCTAATTCTTCAAGGTACAACTCGGAGATTAGCTTTCATAGGTTTCCAGTGGATCCTGAGGTGCGGGCTCGGTGGCTTACACAGATTCGTAGGGACAACTTCAGCCCCCCTCTCAAAGTACTCGCGTCTGTAGTAGGCATCAACACAGGCGACTTTGTTGTGACGGCCGTAGGAATGAGAAAACTCAACAAAGGAGCGGTGCCCTGTCTTTTTGCCTGGAACGATTACAGCATGCCCGCACCAAGGCTTAGTGTTTGGCAACGTCGGCCGAGATGCCCTTCCCCGGTGTTGGCAGCGTCTGACACCGACCAAGAGATGGAAGTGCAGATTATCCAACGGTTAGGTAGCAAAGTTAGATATTTGCGAACAAATCCTCTGTAAATGTTTACCTATGGGCGCTAGCTAGCTACTAAGCTACTAAGCTAATAAGCCAAGTTAACTTACCTTCGTAATTATCGATGTAACTGGGGACATACATCTTGAAGCCCTCCTCACGCTTACTCCTGGGTGCTGTCGACGAAGCCTGAACGATGTGCTGAACATCACTGATGGTTACTTTTGGCGAGCCTTGAAGACGTCGTGTGTAAAATGCCATTTTGTGTGCTGACCGGTGCAAAGCGGAAATGCTTGTGCTTACCAAACTTAGAACCGGAAACCGGAAACCGGAAGCGTCGCCTTACGCAACTAGCCAATAACCCCAGTGTGCTCTTATTGTGTGGTCACCTCGCTTATTCTGCTCCTAGTGGTCAACCAGTAGAGTGGCTGATTGAGGTTTTGGCATCCTACTAAGTCCCATCTCTGCAGGCAGCCAATAAGGGAATTGCTTCCATAAGCATTGCCTAACCAATCACAAGGCTGGTGTCTCTTGACCCGCCCACAATCAAAACAGTCAGAGTTTCAGAGAAACTTAAAGCTAAAGAGCTAAAGCTAACCAGCATAACCCAAGACTGGAAGATGATGTCACCTTGTAACAGGGCTGGAATCCCAACAAAGCATTTCAGGCAGTGGAGAAAACTGGTTTCGGCGCTAGAGAGTTTCTTCCCTCTGTCACGCACTCTGAGCTTTGTAGAGCGCCTTGATGCACAAACAGCTCCATAGCCCACTAAAGGAGAGGGGAGAAGGAGAGAAGCACAAACAGCTCCCCATTTCAGTTTAAGAGCATGGGACACACAAAGCAAAGCGTTCCCACCAAAACAGACCCCCTGCTTACACCGCCACAGCAAACTGGCTGGAAGTGCCATGCGTGATGTAAAACCAACATCTGTCTCGGCTCTGCGGCTGGCCCTGCAACGCTTTGCTCAGTGCATTAATCGCGCGCAGCATTTTAACGGCAGCGCGATGTGAGCTTTTCGACAGCTGTCTGAAAGCGTGCAGTTTATTAGCAGATACGGAATGCTCCGACTTCAATTTCATGCAGATGAGGTCGTTTGCTGCTCATTCTTCAGCTGTAGTTGTTTCCCCGCCACTTGCATTACTTGCTTTTCGAAATTCATTATGGCCACGCTAGCGCGGCGCGGACACTTCAAGTGAAAACTATTAGTCACGCAGATTCGCGGTCGTAGTGCATTTGCCTATCAAATGTAGCTCTCGCGTGTAATTACAGCAAATTATGATGAGATCAGTGAGCAAGCAGGCAGCATGCGGCTCCGTGCGGGGGGAAACGCCGGGCTCTGCTGAAGCCTGTGTATTTAATTAAGAGGTATAGTGCTGTATGCCTTTAAGCAGGGCCTTTAGAAGGCTGTTTAAAGCGGCTGGGCTCGAATGTGGAGCAGTGCGCAAGCAGACAGCCTCATTAAAAGTGATCTATGTGAGCACCTCCGCTTCTTTGTGGGCAGCGGACAGCGCCATGTGCGTCACGTCTTGCTTTTGCAGACACGGCTCCCCCTGCTAGTCTGGGACTGCTGTCCGGGAGGAATTTTAATTTGTCCGCATTTGCCATGCGGAGGGAAAAAAGAAATGGGAAGGTGTTTATACCTGAGGGGTGTGTGCGTGTGCGCGCGTGTGGGTGTGTGTGCGCGTGTGTGTGCGTGCGTGCGTGTATGTATGTATGTGTGTGTGTGTGTGTGTGTGTGTGTATATATGTGTATATATGTGTGTATGTGTGTGTGTGTGTGTATATGTGTGTATGCGTGTGTGTGTGTGCTTGTGTGTGTGTGTGCTTGTGCGTGTGTGTGTGTGTGTATGTGTGTATATATGTGTGTGTGTGCTTGTGCGTGTGTGTGCGTGTGTGTGTGTATATATGTGTGTGTGTGTGTGTGTGTGTGTGTGTGTGTGTGTATGTGTGTGTGTGTGTGTGTGTGTGTGTGTGTGTGTGTGTGTGTGTGTGTGTGTGTGTGTGTATATATGTGTGTGCGTGTGTGTGTGTGTGTGTGTGTGTGTGTGTGTGTGTGTGTGTGTGTGTGTGTGTGTGTGTGTGTGTGTGTGTGTGCGTGTGTACGCGTGCGTGTAAAGTTATCCCCCAATTTCAAAAACACTTTTTCTTCACTGTCCCCATCTCACCACCTGCCCCATCTCACCACCTGCCCCCTCCCCTTCGTATTACCGCTGGTCTAGACAGCGAGCATGATTAAGCAGTTTAGGAGCGCTGTCAGGCTGAACCGAACTGAAAGATGATTTTCATTTCTTCTCGTTTCATTTATGAAAATTTCATGGCTCTGAGGACTTTTACATAATGTTTCGGTGACCAATAAATGACGGGTGTCATGCAATTTCATCGCCTCCTCTTCGTGTAAACTGGGCGGGGCTAGTCTTGGGTATTGCTTCCATAAGCATTGCCTAACCAATCGCAAGGCTGGCATCTCTTGTCCCGCCCACAAACAAAACAGTCAGAGTTACAGAGTCAGAGAAACTCAAAGCTAAGAAGCTAACCAGCATAACCCAAGGCTAGCAAGCTAGACCAAACGCCTGTAGGCTGCCTGTCACATATTCATTGCTGCATCTGTATCACCAACATCGCGCGTTCATCTGTCCCCTCATTCGCTCCTGGGAGAATCATTGAGGGTCAGTCATGAGCTGGCGGTTAGGGGACCAGATGTGTGAGCCCTCTTGCGCCTTGAACATTGTTGATTTGATGACCAACAGGACATGCTTGAAGTGCCCTTGAGCAAGGCACCTAACTCCCAACTGCTCCCTGGGTGCTGTGGATAGGGCTGCCCACTGCTCCGGCAAGTGTGCTTACTGCCCGCGAGTGCAGAGGGGTTAAAGGTTAGATTCTAATGTGTAGAAATGCGAATGGCAAATGGCTCTACTTCTAATTCACATGTTGCTTCTACCATTTGGGTTTCCATCAGCGTATATATATTTTTGGTCCTGTTAGCATCACATGTGGCAGGATAATGATGTTAGGTCTGTCCGAGTGACAGGGCACGCTAGAAGTGCTGGACAGAGAGCTTTCAGTAAAGGAGCTCATTAGTCACGCCCACACAGTTCCCAGAGAGGTCTGATCAGTTCCGGGGGGAAATGAAGTAAGTAGTATACTTACTGACGCTCATGATTTCCAGTATACTGAGTATCTACAGGGGTTGGACAATGAAACTGAAACACCTGTCATTTTAGTGTGGGAGGTCTCATGGCTAAATTGGACCAGCCTGGTGGCCAATCTTCATTAATTGCACATTGCACCAGTAAGAGCAGAGTGTGAAGGTTCAGTTAGCAGGTAAGAGCACAGTTCTGCTCAAAATACTGCAATGCACACAGCATTATGGGTGACATACCAGAGTTCAAAAGAGGACAGATTGTTGGTGCACGTCTTGCTGGCGCATCTGTGACCAAGACAGCAAGTCTTTGTGATGTATCAAGAGCCACGGTATCCAGGGTAATGTCAGCATACCACCAAGAAGGATGAACCTCCACCAGCATCACGTAGTGACCTGGCCACTATCCTGCAAGAAGAATGGCTTAAGATCCCTCTGACCACTGTGCAGGACGCAGTATATGTCATTCCCAAGACCAACTGACGCTGTATTGGCCGCAAAAGGAGGCCCTGCACCATACTAATAAATAAATGATTGTGGTCTAAAACCAGGTGTTTCAGTTTCATTGTCCAACCCCTGTACCTAGTACGATAATACAGCGTGAAGATTCACGGTGATAATCTTACGTGGGAGTGTAAACTAGTCGAGCTCTATTAAGTACACTGGGGTACTACTGAGTTAAGGAATGAACCTCTGTGAAGATGTAAACTTGACACTACCTAGAAACAGTTAATGTATCAAATCCTGCCAGTTTTGCACTAATAATGTGTACATTGAATTATCTATATGCATGTAAATGATTATATTAATAATACAGTACTTTGATAATATGGTTTATGCTGAATAATGTGCATGGCGTGCAACAGATCTGTAGTTATATACTAATACAGGCCATAATAATAATCTATATAGGAATGTTAAATCCTAACACTACACTAATGGACCTCAAGTATGTCATACATTCCTCAAGACGAAGTGAAACCCCTCATCTATATCTGGAGCATTTGTATCTCACGGTTGATGGACAGTATCCCCTTCCTTATAACAGAAATGAACAGGCACCTGTTTAATCGCATGGCCATGGTCTTCTATTAGAAGTGAGCTTCAGGTTAATTGCTCCTACAGATGCAAACCAAGCTGAAAAGTGCTCTAGCGTTCCTTTAAGAGAAAGATGGCTGATGGTGGGGGACCACGGTGTGTTGGAATATGTGCCGCAGTCACCTTCGTCTTTGCTGCGTAGCCTTGCAGGCGTCTGGCGACTCTGCACGCCCTTGAACAGTGGCCCTGTAGACCGAGGAGGGACAGAGGAAGAAAAGGAGGCAGCTGAAGAAGGAGATTAAAAGAGAAGCAGAGGCAGCTGAGTCTTTTCCTGCGCTCTCGCAGGTATCCGGCACTAAAGGAAAGGCCAGGCTCCCTAATGGATAGCTGTCAGTCTGGGCCTTTTCAGCATGTCCAGCCATGCACACTGAGAGGCAGCTCCCCTGGCTAGCTAAAGAGGCTTTCCGTGTCACCCGCCTGTCTGCTCTCTTTCCAAATTACGTTAGGTCAGTGTCAGACAGCACTAAATTGTCCCGAAGCAGGCAAACTTGTCTTGTAGTCAAGTATTCGGCCTCAGTCCTATTAGCGCGCAGGGCTGCAGGCCCATTCATATCATTTGACTGCTGTAAAGATATATGAGCGGACCGGCATGTGAACATGGGATCTGCAGAATTCATGTAGGACTGTGTCTGCGGTTGGTGTCTGTAAGGACTGTACGCTAGGAAGGATTGGAAAGAAGGCTAAGAAGAACCCAGAACAAGCTTCTGAGAGATATTGCACTGTATATGAAATATACATATATATATATATATATATATATATATATATATATATATATATATCTATAATCGTATCTCCAAAACAGGTATCTCCAAAACGGCAACTTTACAGGAGAACCCAAAAACCTAATTTGATTTGAATGGTAGTGAATGGAACCAGACGTTTTTCCAAGCAGCTTTGGGCCATTTCTATTGGTCCATTCTTTATGAAATTTCCACATAGTGTAGACAGCAGCTCATGTGACCAAATGAGATATAAAAGTAAAATTCAGCAAAAATGGAGATACATGTTTTTCTTTGGACAGCGACGATATTAATATGCAAATTTCCCCACTGTGGGATCAATAAAGGATTATCTTATCTTATAGAAGCTTTGTTAAGGGTAATGCATTAACATCACAATGCTTGTGATCACATTATCATAGAGTTGGATTAAATTTGAAACATCTCCAGTCAAATAATAATAACAATAACAATAATAATAATAATAATGATAATAATAATAATAATCTTTATTGGTATAGTGTCTTTCATACATAAATGCAATTTAAAGTGCTTCACAGTGTGCTTTAAAAGAAAAGACTGGCAATAGAAACATTGAGCAAAACCATTAAAAATAAAAGCAAGTTTAAATGAAAATAAAAATACAGGTAATAAAATATATAAATAAAAGCGTTTTTAAAATATAATTCATTAATTAACAAAACATAATAAAGAATATTTTATTTTATATTTTAAAGTTTATAGCTACAAATAATTATAGAAACTATTTAATTAAATAAATAAATTATTTAATGACCTATTAAAATAATTTATATGAAATAACAGGAAAATGCGATCAGTCATAAAAACACAGAAACCAGAGACATCAAAAACTGAATTTGTAATAATATGTATAAAATATATAATGTGTACAGCATATCGTCGCTGTCCAAAGAAAAACAGGTATCTCCAAAATGACAACTTTACAGGAGAGGCCAAAAACCTCATTTCATTTGAATAGAAGTCAATGGAACCAGACGTCTTTCCAAACTGTTGTGGGCCATTTCTGTTGGTCCATTCTTCATAAAATTTCCACACAGTGTAAAGAGCAGCTCATGTGATCAAATGAGTCATAAAAGTAAAAATCAACAAAAATGGAGATACATGGTTTCCTTTGGACAGCGACGATATGCTGCTTTGCATTGCTCATACTGATGATGCCTCTCTGATCTCCGTTGGTCAATTTTTCAATTTTTATGTACATAAAATAAAACGCCACTTCTCTTCTTATTAACACTCAGTACTCAGTACAAACAGCACTGGAAAACATAAACGACATGATTTGTTTATTATTTAAAGTGTCAATAAGTTAGCACGCCCCTCACAGGGAACAAACTTTCATACAGCATTTTTTTAGTCTTTAGTAAAATTTTACTGGTTCAACTTTTTAAAAAAGATGAGCTACAAATAGTTATTAAATGTGCCACAGCTTTTACACATGCCACATTTGATCTTTTATGACTTTATCAGCAAAAAACACAACTAGTAATTATACATTCGAATGTGCAGGACGTAGTTCTCTGTGAAGCAGGGCTGTTCAGGCCCCAGGGCCACAGGAGGCCCGCAGACAGACCTTTCCACCCGGCAAGTCTGCTGCAGTGTTTTCCTTCACCTGATGGTGGCAGCAGGTCTGTATTGTTGCAGTGAAAGGATTTCTGAATGCAGTTTTTATCATGTAGTTGGTGTGTAAGGAGAGGTGGCACCATGATGGGGTGGGTAGCACAGTTGCCTCACAGCAAGAGGGGCCTGGTTTGATTCCTGGCTGAAGCTGAGGCTCCTCTCTGTGTGTTAGCATGTTCTTCCTGTGTCTGTTTGGGTTTCTTCCAGGAGCTCTGGTTTCCTCCCACTGTCTAAGATGAAATGGAGATGCTAAATTGCCCCCCAGGTGTGTATGTGTATGTCACTTGTGCATCATACTGCACAAGCACTGCCTCGACCAGCAGTGGACGATGTATACAAGCCATCAGTGGTGGACGGTAACAGGGTAAATGTAATTGGTTCCTAGACTTGTTCTCTGTGTATCTGTAATTTACTGAAGTGTTTCCATTCTGGGGGTCTTTGTACTTTACCTCTGCTACATTTCAAACTCCACTATCTGACTGTTTACTCCTCTACCTTATATCAAATCTGTCGTTCCTTTCAGCTTATGTATGCATAAAACATCTAACGTGTCCAAACGAAACAAGCTACTTCATGGATTCTTAGCCTCCATGTCCATTTCAGGCCTGGACTACGTCAAGGACCACCTGGAGAAAGGTACTGTAGATAAAGGAGACTTGGGTTACTGCAAACCCTGACTGACAATCACACATCAAAGCCTCAGTGAACAGATCAGACACACTGATCCGGACTTCGAGGGTATATAGACCACAGTATAGAAATACGTACACACGTACTCGTGACTGGCGAGTGCCTTTTCTGAATGTGTATAAACACTACTTCCTGTAATCGTATATCATCACTGTCCAAAGAAAAACAAGTATCTCCAAAATGGCAACTTTACAGGAGAGGCCAAAAACCACATTAAATCTGAATGCAAGTCAATGGAACCAGACGTCTTTCCAAACACTTTTGGGCCATTTCTGTTGGTTCATTCATCATGCAAATCTCACACAGTGGAAAAGGCAGCTGCTGTGTTCAAATGATGTATAAAAGTCAAAATGGACAAAATTGGAGATGTTTTTCACTGGACAGCGACGGTATTTATGTGGGCTAGTTTATGTTTAGAGACCTGCAGACACAGTACAGTAAAGAGAAGCCCCTCTGTGATTCTGTTTAAAGCCAGTTCTTATTAAACTGAAACTTGTATCAAAGTGGCAAATAGACCTTAAACTGGAACTTCTCTTATATGCAGAAGGTTATTTTAGAGTTCTAGCTAATGGAACCTGTTCTCCTTCAGTGTTTGATGTTTATGATCATTTGAATAGACGTCAGTGTCAGACTATTTGATGACCTTCTATTAAAGACTGGTGGACTGAGAGACACTAGAGTCTCTTCACCTACACTATGCCGATGAAGAGTCTGTTCCAGAAATGATAATGGGACATTAGAGCCGTAATAAATCATGCTCCTGTTACTCTCCATACTTAAGTACATTTGAGAGTACATACTTTAGTACTGTTACTCCAGTGGAGGATCTAAAGGGAGGAATTTCTACTGTTACTGGAGGAGTATCTTACCCTGGGGATCTCAGCTACATGGTTTGTGTACTTCGTCCACCTCGAATTACAAGCCAATGTGTTATAGCAGAGATTCCCCAGGTAAAATACTCCTCCAGGGAAAGACGTTCCTCCCCTTAGATCCTCCGCTGGAGTAACAATGCTAAAGTATTTACTCTCAAACTTTGAGATATTGCCATATAGCTCAGTTCAGCGTCACTTTTCAGCTGGACGTTGCTCCAAAGTGCAAGGCCAAAGCTCTCAGGATTGGTCAAACAGCAAACAGGGCAATGCTATACTGTACGATGTCAAAGTCAAAGTCAATCCTATCGAGATTCTATTACATTTCTCCATATGACCCGCCTCTGAGAG
This sequence comes from Prochilodus magdalenae, assembly GCA_024036415.1. Classification (NCBI taxonomy): domain Eukaryota; kingdom Metazoa; phylum Chordata; class Actinopteri; order Characiformes; family Prochilodontidae; genus Prochilodus; species Prochilodus magdalenae. Next base: position 533,990 of record JAMWET010003715.1, on the reverse strand, counting down.
CCCCACACTCATGCTGAGAGTTCCACAAGTCCCTCTGCATAGTTACAATGCATGTGGCACGTCTAAACAGCTGGCCAGAAATGAAACCTCACCCCTGCATTTCATCAGACAATATCAGGCACACTGTATTCATACATCTTTCATGAAGTACCCTTTTGAACAGCTCTCCGACGTACGCCACTACTGCCCTTTGTACCTCGAGAGTCCGTATCCACACCGTAGGCTTTTGTTGCCTTTTTTAAAAGTGCATAACCAAAAATCAATATGACCAAAACGCCAAAATGGGCCCCATAATGTAAGCGCAATGTGAGGAGGGTGAGGTAATGGGGTGTTTTATCAGCGGTGGCAGAAATCCTGCACTGTCAGAATGCAGGCAAACCGGCATTGATAAGAGGCCAGAAAAGGCTTTTGAAGAGTTGATCAAAGCGGCGAGGCTTTGATGGTGCCGTGTGACTGCGCTGACGAGGCTGCGGAGGACTGCTCTGAAAGACTGCGGCTCTGCCCGTAATGAAAATCAAGGCCCTGCGCTCGGCTCGCGTCCTCTGCCTCTCCAACAAGTGCTTTAAAACAATGCGTGCTGGCGATGTGTGCGTTCAGGTGCACGGCGCTTTAGCTTCATGAGATTTGTCTTTGACGACCTCAGCCGGCTTTCATATCCATGTTCATCATTTGCTCAGTTTCTGATCCATCTTCAAGCTGCTTTCTTTGGAATCTACTGTGAGCGGCCATTCAGAAGGAGCATCACCATTCGGACTAAGTGAGCATTCGTGTATTAAATGAAGTCAGTTCTGCATTGACTGGTCTCCAGCACCACTTTATCTCTCTGGAAAAAAAAAAACCCTGCTAATTGTTTGTTACTGCACCTGTTGATACACTATATCGCCCAAAGGTATTCACTCACCCATCCAAATCACTGAACTCAGGTGTTCCAATCACTTCCATGGCCACAGGTGGACAAAACCAGGCACCTAGGCATGCAGCCTGCTTCTACAGACGGAATGGAATGGGGTGCTCACAGGAGCTCAGTGAATTCCAGGGTGGTACCGTGATAGGATGCCACCTGTGCAGCAAGTCCAGCAAATTCCAGAGTCACCTGTCAGTTGGAAATAACAGCAACTCAGCCATGAAATGGTCAGCCATGTAAAACGACTAAATGCAGGCGAAGCGTGAATGCAGTGGTGTAAACCACACCACCACTGGACTGTAGAGTAGTGGAGACGTGTTCTCTGGAGTGATGAATCACGCTTCTCCGTCTGGCAATCTGATGGACGACTCTGGGTTTGTCAGTTTCCAAGACAGCGGCACTTGTCTGACTACATCATGCCAAGTGTAGAGTTTGGTGGAGGTGGGATTATGGTGTGGGGTTGTTTGTCAAGAGTTGGGCTCGGCCCCTCAGTCCCAGTGAACGGAACTCTTAATGCTTCAGCAGACCAAGATATTGTCTATTGGACAATTTCATGCTTCAGACTTCATGGGAACTATTGGGAATGGCCCCTTCCTCTTCCAACATGACTGCGTACCAGTGCACAGAGCAAGCTCCATAAAGACATGGATGAGTGAGTTTGGTGTGGAAGAGCTTGACTGGCCTACACACAGTCCTGACCTCAACCCGGCAGAACACCTTTGGGATGTATTAGAGCGGAGACTGCAAGCCAGGCCTTCTCGTCCAGCATCAACATCTGAAATGTTCTTCTGGAAGCATATCCAAAAGTTCCCATGACCACATTCCTAACCCTTGTGGAAATCCTTTCCAGAAGGGCTGACGCTGTTATAGCTGTAAAGGCTGGGGCAACATTATATTAAACCCCACGGATTAAGAACGGGATGTCACTCAAGTTCACATACGTGTGAAGGCGAGCGAACACTTTTGGCGATATAGTGTAAATATACAGGGGTTGGACAATGAAACTGAAACACCTGGTTTTAGACCACAATCATTTATTAGTATGGTGTAGGGCCTCCTTTTGCGGCCAATACAGCGTCAGTTGGTCTTGGGAATGACATATACTGCGTCCTGCACAGTGGTCAGAGGGAGTTTAAGCCATTCTTCTTGCAGGATAGTGGCCAGGTCACTACGTGATGCTGGTGGAGGTTTGTCCTTCTTGGTGGTATGCTGACATTACCCTGGATACCGTGGCTCTTGATACATCACAAAGACTTGCTGTCTTGGTCACAGATGCGCCAGCAAGACGTGCACCAACAGTTTGTCCTCTTTTGAACTCTGGTATGTCACCCATAATGTTGTGTGCATTGCAGTATTTTGAGCAGAACTGTGCTCTTACCTGCTAACTGAACCTTCACACTCTGCTCTTACTGGTGCAATGTGCAGTTAATGAAGATTGGCCACCAGGCTGGTCCAATTTAGCCATGAGACCTCCCACACTAAAATGACAGGTGTTTCAGTTTCATTGTCCAACCCCTGTATGTATATCAATATACACTGGCTAATTAAACATCCTCAGTCTGAGACGGTGAGGTTTCTTGGTTGAGCTTTTACAGCTCCAAACCTTATTTGAATTTGGACATATCATCATTTTTCTCTAATCAGATTTCTTAGGGATATTTTATTCTCTGGTGGACCAAAATGCTTAGTAGTTATTATCAAGTGGGGCTTGGGGTGGAGAAGGTCGAGTACCCCTGAGGTAGACAACACAGTTGTGTCAGTTTTTGTAGGTAAGAGTCTAATATAGTCATTGGACTTCCTTCATTAGACAATCACACGTTAACAGCGTTAGTGCAAAACTAAAGAAGCGCTGGACACTACACATGTCTTGGCTAATGGACTAAGAAGCTCCTTTAATTCAATGGGACCGTGTGACATCGGTTTAAACCATTTGCATATGTGCGCATTCCTTCCTTTTCCCTCGGCCATATTTCAGGTTTATTACGCATTTCACTTATTTAAAGAGGCCTTTTATCAAGTGCTAAACTAGCGTGTGATCCTCCCAGGCGTTTCCAAATGGACCCTATTTGTCATTGCGCTCTTGTAGAATGTGCTCTTATAAGATCGTTCTATTTTCAAAGTCTACCCAGAGCTGCTTGCAGGTTAACGTCTAAGTGGACAGTAACGTGGTCAGGCGTGGCTCCCGAAACCCTGAGTTAATGGCTGCTTCAGGTAGTAGAAGTCATTGGTTTGCTGACACAGTGCAGAGTTTCGTTGGCAGTGAATGCCTCCATGTCTTCTCATCAGGGCGAGATTGGACACGGTGCATTACGCAGAGTGCACGGTGTCACGCGAAGCCGAATAGCGTGTGCTCTCCGCAGGGCTCTTTGTGTTTAACATTCCCCCCGCGCTTTGTCCAAGTCCTCCCGAGGACACTCATCCCCACCCCTGCGGAGATGAAGGTGAGAGCTCACCTGCCCCCACCTCCCCGGGCCACCCGCTTCTTTCTTCCGCTCTTTGCCCTTCCCCATCTCTGGGCTCAGTCAAGCATTGACCTTCCCAGTGGCGCGTCATTACTTCTTCCCTTGGCTTTGTGTTTCAATTTCGGTTCCTCCAACAGCGTGCCATCGCTTTTTCCGTCCACGCCAAGAAGTAATCTCGAGGTGTGCTCAGGGATGGTTCTGACAGATGCTGCACTGCAACGTAGCCACCCCCATAACACTTCCCTGGCTCCCCACCACTCCACCCACCTCCCAATCCCCTCTCCAGCGGGTTTCACCGGTTTAAATATTTAACGGGGCCATGTGGCTCGCTGGCTGTGCCTATCCAGCCAGCAGGCACTAACATGACATGAGCGTGCGTGGAGATGCAGCCCGGCTAGCAGAAACCCAAGAAGCACCGAAGCGTCCCAAAGCAATTTTCAAGGTCACCCAGGAGCAGGACCTGCTCTGCCTCTCTTAATTCTTACATGTTTGCCGCCGCTAATTGCCTGTTTGCACTTAACAGTCGGTGGTCTGCACTTTAATTATCATCAATATAACGTGAGCGCTTCGTTTTGAATTTACCCATCCACGCCGTCCTGAGGTTATTTCCCCTGACGGGTGTTACTTACCCCATTCTCTGCGAACGCCGGTGTTTGTGGTGCCCATCTGACAGTGCGCCACCCGTTTGTCATCCCAGTCCATGAATTCCACTTCAAAGACATGAAAGGGCTGAAAAACAAGGTGCATGCTTGTTACTGCGTAAATTGTTAGCGCTGTACGATGGCGGAGAACATTAGCCATGAGCAGCCTGCATGTGTCCTCCCCAGCTAATTCCGTCCACCTGAGACTAATGTAACCTTGTACAGTTCAACTAATGAAGTAATTGCTTATTATTCGCAGCCTTTATCTCTCTATTGCACATTGCTTGTCAAAAGTTGAGTTTTTTTTTTTTTCTCGGCCTGGCCTGAATAAGCTCCACCGCAGATAACCGCTCTAATCCATATGTAACTCTCAGGGCTCTGTTCCAGGGAAAATCCATAGGTGTGTTTTCTGAAGGCACGATTTTCTGGGCAATTTTAGGGGGCACACAAGCATGTCCGCCGTTGTCTAGACAGCTGTAGGTGTAGTCCACGGGTCACTCTCCAATCAGGAAATGTCACCTCGTTTCGTTTACAGGCGCCGACTAATTGAAAGACCTTTTTGACGCCGGTGTGTGAGTAGCTGTCACGGGCCGCTGTAGTCTGACAGAGCCACCGAGCCTCCTTTTTTTTCCCTTGATGCTAAGAAAATCCATGACCAAAGGCACAGCACCCCACACAGTAGAGGAGCTTTCAGTGGTCAGAGTTTGACATGGCCGTGCATTTGACACGATGACTCTTATTCTCCAGGCTTCCGTCTGTGCAGTCCTCTGGGGCCGGCAGGTCCACTCGTCATGTCCAGGTTTAGACGCTAGCCCCCAGGTAAGAGACTCTCCAAGAGTGATGTGTCCACTTTACGGCCCCAGGGGGGAGATGACTGAAGCGCAGGCCGTCGTACGGAACTTCCTCTGTGACTTGATGCAATGCCTCTGAAAAAGAAAGAAAGCCTTGCCGTCTTTGAGGCAGAGCCAGTGCACAGGTTACAGCGTAACCGACCATACCCTGTTAAAGTTATTAGCATTGTGCTAACGCTAATGGCTTATCGCCAGTCATTAGTGTGTGCTTCACTCTGTGGCTGAAACTTCTTGAGCTATGGTAGAAGTCACTGTACAGCTCCATGTACCTCATCGGTTCTGCATTACTGCTGCAATGAATACTGGATCAAGTTCGATTCGTTCGATCATTAAAACTGTACAGCCGGTTGAAAAAGCCAGACGAAGCCAATACTTCTACCACTTTTTCGAAACCACAGATCAATTAAGCTCGCTAGTCACAAGTAGCAGGCAATCGCCTGCCCTCTCTTCACACTGTGAAACAACAGCTGCCTTCCAAAACTTCATCTGGGGTCCATGTAGGCTGCGTCTGTAGACCTTCACAATATCCTATACCAATAACATAGGAGATAGGTTGCTTTGCGCTAGAAGACCGCAAGAGACTCCACTGTTCGGACAGCCAGTGGGAGTTCATTCCACCATCTGGGAGCCAGGACAGAGAAGAGTCTGGACGCTTGTCTTCCATGTGTCCTCAGGGATGGCGGGTCGAGTCGAGCTGTACTTAAAGCTGGAAGGGCTCGAGGTACAGATGGACTCTTCACCATTGCCATAAGGTAGGGAGGCGCTGGTCCATTCTTCGCTTTGTAGGCGAGCATCAGGGCAATGACAGGACGTGGGTGAACTTGGGAAGATTGAAGAAGAGTCGAGCTGCTGCGTTCTGCATCAGTTGCAAGGGCCTGATGGCCGTAGAGGAAGACCAGCCAGGAGCCAGTTGCAGTAGTCTAGCCTTGAAATGACCAGAGACTGGACCAGCAGCTGGGTGGCCTCCATGTGACAACAAACCATTCATACTGGCACTGTCTCCACCAAGAGAAAAGCAGGACTCGTCACCGAAGATGACCCGCTGCCATTCTGTGTCACCACATGACAGTCTGGCACGACACCATCACAGTCCTTGGTGATGTTGGCGTGGTGTTAAGGGGAGTCATTGTAACATGTGTGCATGTAGCCCTGTGCCAATGGTGCTGGCACTAACAGGATGACTGATGGAGGGCATCACTGATCACTGAATGTCTGCTATCGTGGCTGTTAGGTCAGTCAGCGATAAGGCCCGTACTTGTTTACGTCACCCAAACTTGAATCGTTTGCATGTCTCATCGTTTCAAACCTACCCACCAACTTTCATTCCTGTCGGGTGATTCCTTCTTTTTGTGCAGCTATTGGTTTAATGATGCGTACAGCACAGTACTACCAGAGACTCACCTTCCTTAGCTGCAGCCCAGCTTTTTAAACGCTGCTAATGATCCTCTCGGTAAAAAAAACCCCAAAAAAACAAAACAATGATCTGTAGTTGCGACAAACCCACGATAGGGCCTTAATTTCCATGTTAGAGCTCTAATTTGAGGCAATGGGAAGTTTAATCGCCCGGTTCACTCCAAATAAGTTTGCTATCTGGTTTGTGTGCGCTAAGCTGCGTTTAATTCCTGGAATAAAAGACAGTGTGAATAAAAGCGAACTGTTGGGAGCCGTAGGAAGCTAATTCAGACTGCTCTGGGTATTCAGTAAAACATCACACTGAGGTAAGCGTGAGGTCCATTAGAACGTGTCAGGCATCTGTGTGACCTAAACAACCTTCACCATATAACAAAAAACCAGGGCCACTGCTTACTGGCAAGGGTTCAGCTGGAGCGTCACGATTTTAAAGCTGTGATTAAAAACATACTGTTTCCTAAGCACCACTCATCATGGTCAAACCTCACCGCAACTTTGTTCAGGGTTGCCAGATTGGATATAGTTCCCCAGAATAGCATTTTACTTTACTTTACCACTTAGTGTCCATTTTCGTCAGCTCCACTGACCATATTGAGCCATATTGCTACAATTCTACAGTGACTCTTTCTCTGCATAATTTGCTAGCCCCCTTTAACCCTGTTCTTCTATGGTCAGGACCCCCACAGAGCAGGAATTATGTGGGAATGATGGATCATTCTCAGCACTGCAGTCACACCGGTGTGTTGGTGGTGTGTTAGAGTGTGTTGTGCTGGTGTGAGTGGATAGACACAGCAGGGCTGCTGGATACCTCAGTGTCAATGCTGGACTAAAAAATCGTCCACCAACCATTCAATGCATCCTGTGGGCAGCGTCCTGTGGGCAGCGTCCTGTGGGCAGCGTCCTGCGGGCAGCGTCCTGTGACCACTGATAAAGGACTAGAGGATGACCAATACTGCACTGTGCAGCAGCAGATGAGCTATCGTCTCTGACTGTACACCTACAAGGTGGACCAGCAAGGCAGGAGTGTCTAATAGAGTGGCCAGTGAGTGGACACAGTGTTTAAGCACTCCAGCAGCACTGCTGTGTCTGATCCACTCACACCAGCACCGTGTCATTGTCACTGCATTGCTGAGAATGATCCACCACCCACATAATACCTACTCTGCAGAGGCCATGACCAGTGAAGACCAGGGCACCAAAGTAGACTACAGTCTGTAACTCCAGAACTGCAAAGTGCATCTATAAGGTCAAAATGGATGACGCACGGACAATGAGGTGTCCCTAATAAAGTGCTGGCTGAAAGCATATTGCATGTTACCTTATCACATATAAACATGAGCTTCCTTTCAGCATCGCCTCATTTATTAGCCTCCTTGCTTGACATATATCAGCATAATATCAAAATAACTTGGTTGAACATCCCACCAATTTTGTCCATAGAGGTCCATGCTTGCTGCCCATTAGCTCCTGCTCAATGTGAGAATCTCACCGCAATTACCCAAATCCGCACATCCCAGTGTTGACTTGATAGGGCCGGCTGATGTTTCCATTAATATTTCATATGGTAAATAGACACAGCAGTCCATTTGCTTGGACATTCAATTTTCATTGCACTCGTGTTAGCTGATGGGCCGGGTCTTGCCCTAATTAGCCGGAGTTTTTCAAGGAAGAGGAAAAAAAAGCTGAAGCACTTATTTCTGCAGGCCAGAAAACCCACTGTCAGACAAAGATCAGGGCCCAAAATGGTATCTGCTGAAATGCTGTCAGATAGAGGGGGAATGAGGCTATGTTCACATTTAGCAGTAATTTTTACCAGGCCGGCATTTCTGCAGCTTGTTAAAAGCTCTGCTTGCTACCGGTCCCAGAATAGTTAGCCGAATGCTTGTTTTTTTTTTTTTCTCCTGCTTATTTTAATGACACCCTGTCCTGTTACAAGAATGGATAATTACGGTGGGCCAAGAAAATATAGCAGCCCTTCATATCTGTTTTCTCCTGGGGCTCGAGGCCTTGATATGAAGCTATGTCCGTATTCCATTCCAGCTATTTATTTCATATTGGTCAATTATTCACACTGAGCGCCGCGCAGGCCCGAGCTCGCCATTCACTGTCAGTTAACCACTGGTGTCCTGCCATAACTTTGACCCTCAGGCCGGTCCACTGTCATGTTAAGATCAGTGTACTCCTATGCAGACCTCAGCCCTCACCTCCATCGACCTATGAATAATGGAGGCCCTATCTGTAGGGCTGAATTCAGAGCAGCAGGAGAAGCCGGCGATTCACTCAAAAGCTACAGAAACAGGAGAATCTGGAGAGGAGAAGAGAAGCTAGCTTTTCCCATAGATAGGTCAAATGTCATTTTAAATATTTCAGGCAGGTTTTTGGGGGAATTCCACAGAGTCTTTCCAAATTTCAGCACAATTAAAATGTTAAGATGTAAATGATGTCACTCAGGAAGTTTTGATCAGAATTAGAATCACAGTTACTGGCCAAGTATGTCGACACACACAAGGACTTTGCTTTTGGCAGTTCACGTGTCTTTAGTACTGTACCGATCTACACATACCGATAGACAGTCCACATATACACTATAACTCCACATATACACAATACATACAGACACCCTACAATATACAATCTACACAGTATACACCATATACACACTGACTCCACATATACACAATACATACAGACACCCTACAATATACAATCTACACAGTATACACCATATACACAACTACTCCACATATACACAATACATACAGACACCCTACAATATACACTCTACACAGTATACACCATATACACACAGTATACACAATATCTACCCACTGACTCCACATATACACAATAACTCCACATATACACAATACATACAGACACCCTACAATATACAATCTACACAATATATATAATGCAGTAGTGTTGAGGTAGAGGCAGTAGTGTTGAGGTAGAGGCAGTAGTGTTGAGGTAGAGGCTGTATAAGTGCACGTGTATGGGGAAGACGTGTAGCGTGTTATCTGGCATGTGAGTGAAACCAGTGAACACTATGAAGGAACAGGAGTATGGTCCAACAGATGATGTGACTGGTCAACTGTTTATAAGGCTGACAGCCTTGGGAAAGAAGCTGTCCCTGTGTCTGATTGTCTTGGTGTACAGGGTCCTGTAGCGCCTGGCAGATGTGAGGAGTTGGAATATGTTGTGTCTAGGGTGAGACAGATCTGTGCTGATTTTCCCTGCCTGCTTTCTGGTTCCTGAACAGCACAGGTTCTGGAGGGTGGGATGTGGAGCGCTCTTTGCAGCTTGATGTGAAATGTGCGGTTCTAGAGAACCTATGCAATGGCAGGGATGGGAACCAGATGTCCTGTGCCCCTCTGACATGAAGCTATTGCATAAAATAGTGGTGACTACTTCTGCCCTCAAGCAAGGGTGCTGTATCTGATCCCGCCGCTGCCTCAAATTCACGTTCCCTTTTACAAATCAGGGGTGCATTTGCTAAGAGCATTGTTGGGCAACTACCATAGCTCAATGATAGAGAGACAATCATTTAGAACACTCTCTCTCACATCTGCGTGGGTTTCCCCGCTAGTGAATGTGTATGTCTGTCTGTCTGTCTGCTTTGTGACGGACTGGTGGCCGGTCCAGGGTGTTTCCTGCCTTCTGACTGTTTAACGCTGCCAGAGGCTCCAGCACCCCCTGTGACCCAGAAGCATTACGCAGTTTAAAAGATGAGTGTGAGTGATTGAGAGTGTTAGTACCTGCAGAGCAGGAGGTGCTGCAGAGTAAGAATTTTGCCGCAACTGCTTGTTTCTCTCTGCATATGCCAATAAACTCTCGAATCTTCACGGTGGCTGTTTATTAACATTTTCGTGAAACACAGCCCAGGCCCTCGGGAAACACAGAAGCTACAGGAAGTGAAAATGGCTGTATAGCTGCGAGTATCACAGCATCAGCACCAAACAGCACAAAAAGCATTTACCGGCGTGACTGTTCACTGTTTGCTAACTGTTCACATAGAACTCCTGGTCTGTTTTAGCACATCAGTTCGCATCTCGTTTATTACACTATCAACCAACGACAAAAAACAGAGTGAGGTAGGGGCTGGGGGAGTGAGGGAGTGAAAATGTGATTGGCGGTAAAAAAAAAGATTAGCTAACAACTTAGCAGCTGCCAGCCAATACATTGAAAAGACTGAAGCCCTTTGGAGCCCAGGGGGAAAACAGAAAATGATAGAACAAAGGATGGCCTAAAGACATACGTGATATAATGTGATGAATAAATACTTTACTGTATCTGTTGTATAGTAGTAGTTACCTTCATATGCCCAGAGCAAAGTTAGCTTCGCCTGATACATTTACGGTATTTAGCTGACGCTCTTATCCAGAGCGACTTACAAGGTTAATCATATTACAGGTAGGCCAATGTAGTGTTAAGAGACTTGCCCAAGGACTTTTATTGGTGTAGCACAGCATAGTCAGTCAGCCCGGGATTCAAACCCCAGTCTCCCACGTGTGGTGGTTGCTATTTGGCAGGTAGTGGTGTTATCCACTGAGCTACACCAACCACTACTATAGTAATATACCAGCCACTACTATAGTAATATACAACCACTGATAGTGTTTGCTAATTTATTAAACAGCTACCCCGCTAGCTAGCAAGAGTTCACCTCAGATAACCACATCCCTAAACTAGTTAGGAGAAGTCGGAAAGACTGTGAAAGTGTTCCGGGAAATAACCTTCATAGTTCTGGGAGATATACTGTTTATTGTAGGTGTGCTGCCTGTACGAACCGTCCACCGTCTGCCTGAGGTAAACATTTACTGCCATCTTAGCCTAGTTAGCTAGCCAGTGTTAGCCCTGCTTATACAGTGCATTGAAATGTGTTCCCTTTGGTCATTAACTGGTGACTTAAGATTTCCGTTTTCAGTTCATTCATTGTATTTGATATGTACAGCCAACAGCAGCATTGTGTGAGAGAAGCAGGGTGGAATATACTCTTGTTGGTCTTTAGACTGTTAGAGGCTATAATGTGGCTTAGCTGCTATTATTACCTGGGTTTCACCATCCGCAAGGCACCAGTCAAAATCTTGCCTAGGGCCACATTGGTCAGGGCCGGCTCTGCCCACCCTCGCCTGGTCGACACCATATAGCAAAACAATAACGCAAGAGCAATATGAAAACAGGTTAACCAGCCTGGAGAGGTATTTAAGCAATGATAACCGACAGCCACTGTAAGAATCCTGTTAGAGTCACAATAAACCATGAACATGAATGACTTCTGTGCGAAGCCTACAATGATGATCCGTCAGTACGAATATGAGAGGAGCTCAGGGTAGTGTGAGGCAGGTGAAGCAATGTCTGCAAATCACTATAATATCTCCGCGTCTACTTTCAAACACACATTTTGTGTCGGCTGGATGATGAAAGTCCACACTTTAAGTGAGGAGTGATTAAACAAAACAGAAGATGAGACATTTCAGGGCATACATTGCAGCTAACTGTCAGCTCTTTACAAGTGCCATATTGAAAAACCCAAGACATGATGGGATTTGTGCTGGGGAGCCTCCATCGTGACACTCACGCTCCAGCAGTCCATCCAAGTCAGAAGATCCACTTAACATATTTTACATTTTTAGTTCTATTGAAATTGAAATTCAGGAGTCCTCTTCAGATGGTTCGGTTTATCCATGTAGAATCCCGAAACAAAAGAAAGACGGATAACGAGGTGTCCCCCGTTTTCCCTCAAGCAAACTTCCTAATCCAAAGGCATTAACCCGCCTAAACTCACAGTCCAGACACGAGATCCAGCAGTGTTCTCCATGCTGCTGTGATCGCAGGCTCTGATGGGTGACCCCTGCATTTACATCTATGAACGATCCCCCTTAGAAATCGACCAGGGACGACAAGGCCACAAACAGAGCGAGCCCGGTCGAAGCTTTTCCATTTCCTCTCTTTGGCTTAAAATTCATGGGACCGCATCCCAGCACAGGAGCAGGGATGGATAAAAATGCTTTATCAATATTGCAATATCAGAGATTTATGTAACCTATCAAAAAGCAGAAAGGAATAAACAAAGTGTCTGCGCTTTGCATAAGTTATTGAATTGTTAATGGGTTGGAGGGAAAATGCATTTTCTCCAGAGCCTGATGCCATGAGAGGGCCGTCATTTGAGTGAGTTGACAAATGAGCGAGATGGTTCATTTGTATAGAGCATCATTTAGTAATTTGCCCCACGACAACAAGCCGAATCGTGTTATTTCATATTTCTTCTCGGCCTCCGAGTTCCTCTGGCAATTTAATTATCTTTGTTGAATTTGCGTTGATGGTTCATTTATTTCGGAAAAATTAGAGGGGTGAGTGATGAGCCAGCACTTAGATACTAAAAATACACACATGTGTACACATGCACACTCACACACATACCCACCCTCACCCCTCACAATGATCTATAAAATCTATAAAATCTATAAGAAGTATTTAATTGAAAAATATTGATTCTTGTCAAGGTAGCATAGACGCTATTAACGCTAGATTAACATTAGTCCATGCTGTCACTCCACTGTACAATAGATTACTTGGTTTAACATTCAACACTAAGTAACCCGACTCCAGTGAAAAGTTTGAGCCCCCCGAACTTCTAAAAGTAAGCCTGTTGTTCTCCTTTACGCTATTCGGCAGACTCTTTTATCCAGAATGGTTTACACTTAGATCATCTCCTACACGGGTAGCATTGGGAGTCTTGCCCAAGGACTCTTAATGGTATAGTGTAGGGTGCCTGCTTAGGTCTGGAATTGACTTCCAGTCTGTGGGACTGGAGGTAGAGGTGTTATCCCCTACACCACACCATTAAGACTCTTTTATCCAGAACAGTTTACACTTCGATCATCTCTTACACGGGTAGCATTGGGAGTCTTGCCCAAGGACTCTTAATGGTATAGTGTACGGTGCCTGCTTAGGTCTGGAATTGACTTCCAGTCTGTGGGACTGGAGGTAGAGGTGTTATCCCCTACACCACACCATTAAGACTCTTTTATCCAGAACAGTTTACACTTCGATCATCTCTTACACAGGTAGCATTGGGAGTCTTGCCCAAGGACTCTTAATGGTATAGTGTAGGGTGCCTGCTCAGGTCTGGAATTGACCTCCAGTCTGTGGGTTTGGAGGTAGAGGTGTTATCCACTACACCACACCATTAAGACTCTTTTATCCAGAACGGTTTACACTTCGATCATCTCTTACACAGGTGGTATTGGGAGTCTTGCCCAAGGACTCTTAATGGTATAGTGTAGGGTGCCTGCTCAGGTCTGGAATTGACTTCCAGTCTGTGGGACTGGAGGTAGAAGTGTTATCCCCTACACCACACCATTAAGACTCTTTTATCCAAAACGGTTTACACTTCGATCATCTCTTACAAGGGTAGCATTGGGAGTCTTGCCCAAGGACTCTTAATGGTATAGTGTAGGGTGCCTGCTTAGGTCTGGAATTGACCTCCAGTCTGTGGGACTGGAGGTAGAGGTGTTATCCACTACACCACACCATTAAGACTCTTTTATCCAGAACGGTTTACACTTCGATCATCTCTTACACAGGTGGTATTGGGAGTCTTGCCCAAGGACTCTTAATGGTATAGTGTAGGGTGCCTGCTCAGGTCTGGAATTGACCTCCAGTCTGTGGGTTTGGAGGTAGAGGTGTTATCCCCTACACCACACCATTAAGACTCTTTTACCCAGAACGGTTTACACTTCGATCATCTCTTACACGGGTAGCATTGGGAGTCTTGCCCAAGGACTCTTAATGGTATAGTGTAGGGTGCCTGCTCAGGTCTGGAATTAACCTCCAGTCTGTGGGTTTAGAGGCAGAGGTGTTATCCCCTACACCACACCAACCACTCTTTGTTCATTCAATCCATCCATCCATTCATTCACTCATTCATTCATGAACCAAACTTGTCCTTCTGAGTCACCGGAGTGGAGTGGTTGGGTGCCTAGGGGCTAAGGGAAATCTAGAACCAATATCAGTTTGCAGGAAGCAAGGCTGGACAAGTTGGCCAACCTTATTAAGTTCAGTAGTCGTCAGTAATATCAGCATCAGTCTCATTTCGATGCTACACTGACTCATAATAGGAAGAACAACTTCTCTGTCATTGCCATTCCAGGTCTGGAACACCTGCTATAGCGCTATGTAGCTTCGGGGGCCTCTTACAAGAACTGCGTAAGACTTAACACTCCCACATCACACAAGAAGAAGCTAGTTCAAGATTCCCAGCATAAACATCATGGCAGAAGCTGCAAAGAGGCCAGAGTAAACCTTAGCCTGGGTTTCCACTCGCTGGCAACATAAGGATAAAAAGGATAAGGATATAAAGATGAAAGGATGGACGGCTAACAGGAAAACAACAGGGCAGTGTTCATGCCTGCCAGTATTCTACATTTACTCAAGATCCAGCTTCATCCCTGTATCACAGAGTTTTGTAGCTTTTCCAGATCCCAAAAGTCCTAAACGTCAGTCCTATCTCCGGACAGCCTGCAAAGAAATGAATTCATCTCACGCCGGAAACTTTGGTCAGTCTTTGTCGAGTTTGGACCTCCTGTAAGTGAAGTCTGTAGTATTACTCTACCTTGTAAGTCCACATGGTTTCTTCAGATGTTGTCTTTGTCATTTTTTCCCCAATTCCGACTCCAACAGGCACATGAATGCAACAGACTACACTCACAAACAGAGACACATGGAAACAGACTGAAATCATTAATGTGATCTGTAGCGTCCACAAAGGGAACTCGGATTCTGAACATTCAGCTCGTCAACAGACAGTGGTGTAAAAGTGAATTACACTCCACAGCTGTAGGGGGAGCCCAAGAGCAAAAAATGCCAGTGCTTTAAAAGCAGCAAGACATTTTTCAAAAGCGTTGTAGCAAAACAAAACCCTTCCAGTTGCTTGAACGTAGTGGCTTTAGACTGACATTTTGTGATGGATGGGTCGATATGAAATTATTAATCATACATGGAATTATTAAATCATATATCATAATTGCCCTATAAAGTTAGCATTTGGGGAATGTAAAGGTTGTCATGTGTACAATCAGTTAGAACTGATGATTCTATCAGGGAAATACACTGTAAGTCAGGCGGCCGGGTGGAAATGGGTTCATTGCAGAGAAGCCTGTTCTTTACATACAGTGGTGGTAATGGGAACCAAGGGTCCCAATGGGTACAGCACAAACACAGCTAGGTTTGTTTACTGTCCAGGCCCACCGCTGAACCTACATGAGTACATGAGGGTTTTTTTGGAGGCGGTGGGGGGCTAATCTGCATCACAACACTCTGCATGTACAGGGGTTGGACAATGAAACTGAAACACCTGGTTTTAGACCACAATCATTTATTAGTATGGTGTAGGGCCTCCTTTTGCGGCCAATACAGCGTCAGTTCGTCTTGGGAATGACATATACAAGTCCTGCACAGTGGTCAGAGGGATTAAGCCATTCTTCTTGCAGGATAGTGGCCAGGTCACTACGTGATGCTGGTGGAGGTTCGTCCTTCTTGGTGGTATGCTGACATTACCCTGGATACCGTGGCTCTTAGTACATCACAAAGACTTGCTGTCTTGGTCACAGATGCGCGCCCAGCAAGGACGTGCAAGCAACAGTCTTTGTCTCCTTTTTGAACTCTGGTATGTCACCCATAATGCTGTGTGCATTGCAGTATTTTGAGCAGAACTGTGCTCTTACCTGCTAACTGAACCTTCACACTCTGCTCTTACTGGTGCAATGTGCAGTTAATGAAGATTGGCCACCAGGATGGTCCAATTTAGCCATGAGACCTCCCACACTAAAATGACAGGTGTTTCAGTTTCAATGTCCAACCCCTGTACATCTCTCGCATTTTAGGCCTAGATCATTTTCTCTCAAAGCTATAATAAATATTTTTAAAAGCATATTTTTTGACCATTTTATCTAATAACTTTCTCGTTGGCTGCTGGTTACTTGCATGACAATGCCTTTTCTTGCAGACCCACATGCTGTATGATGAACTCATCACCCATGTGTTCTTAGAACAGTTAATCATTCAGTATAACACGTGTTGGTGTGTGTGGGTGTGTGTGGCGAGGATAATGAAGCAGTAGTGGGTGTGTATGTGTGTGCGTGTGAACGTGTAAGGCGGCTGGCTGCGCGAGCCGGAGCCCTGCGGCACTGTCTGGGTCACTGATGACCGGGCTGATGCCGACAGGACAGGAGCAGTTAGTTCACTGCACAGTTTGCACTAATGACTAAAACCTGCCGTGTCACTGCGGCTCGGACAGGGTGGCCACTAAATCTGGAAGCCCACATTTATGTCGACAGTGTCCTACAGCTCTCTGTGAGACTTAATTATGAATAGTCGGAAAGCCGCTTAGCACGAAGCCTCAAGGGGCCGGCAGTTGCGGAGCAGCTGGGTGTTGTCGTAGGTGTGGACGAAAGAGGAAGCTCATTGCATGCTATGAGAATGAAGGACAGATTGGTGGAAAACTGTGGGGAGCAATATCTCTTTTTTTATCCTTTGTGTCTGACACATAACACATAGTTAGACAGGTATATAAATACACACACACACACACACACAGACATACAGACAGACACACACACAAACATACACACATGCACACACACAAACATACACACACGCACACACACACACACACAAACATACACACAAACATACACACACGCACACACACACAAACATACACACACAGACAAACACACGCGCACACACACACAAACACACACATACACACGCACACACACACACACACAAACATACACACACAGACAAACACACACACGCGCGCACACACACAAACACACACACACGCACACACACACACACATACACACACACACACACATACACATACACATACACATACACGCACACACACACACACACACATACACACACACACACACACACACACACACACACATACACACACACACACATACACACACACACCATACGTTTTTTATCTTTTCCATACGTTTCAGAGACCTTCTAAATTCTCCCCAAACATTAAAACTTAATTAAGTGTTTTTCTCATTCTCCTGCTCTGTCTGCAAGGCCATGATCCCAGCGGTTTACCTATTCATGCCCATTTAAAGTATTCAGAGTGATATGTCAGTATTCATTGCACTGCATTCCTGACATAACCCGATTGCACAGATATGGAGCAATTACATCAGACCAACCCGAAAGACATCAGATAACAAATTAGACCTGGGATACTTTGAATACTTTAAATTTATCCATCACAATTAAACTGCTTGCTTTTATTACTGTGCCTTTAAGACTGATCTATAGAGATGAACCTGCACTGTATCCTGTAGTGGGCCTCGTTCAAAATGCAGTCTGGCCTAAAACACTCCTTATAGCCTCAATGTGAATGGGCGGAGCTATCCTGTTATAGGCTAAATTGGTGGATGTGGAAAAGCACTGGGGTTTTTTGTTAGCTCAGGAACACTGGCAAATTACAAATGGTCTATGATCATATATATATCATATTTTGGAATTTTCTATACTAAATCAAGCTATATAAATTCCCAGGATGTAGTCCCATTAAGATCCATTATTTAGAAATAATGAATGTGAATTATCATTATTGTTACTCATATGTAAGTTGTGTTTGTACTGACAGTGGAGAAATAGAACGTGGGCCTCATGTAGACCCTCTTGCACGTCAGTGTTGCTAACGTTGCCCCCACTTTACTTTAAACAGCAACTAATACGCAAAGTCATTAGAAGGGCAGCCTGGGACTGAGTGTGAGTGATGGCATGGACATCGGATACTGTCCCAGAAACGCAGACTGTATCAAGCTCAGAGTAAAAGTGCTGATGTAGGATCAGTGCCTGCATGGTCAGATAATGCTCATTAGCGTTAAAAAGCCAGATATCGATTCTAGCTGAGCAACTTTACTCCGAGAGGTTCGCAACACTCATTAAAGACTGAAATTTATGAGACTTAACAGCAAATTAAAAATCCAGCCGCGATCAATATCACACCGACTGAGGAAGTGGAGAAACCTACAGGAATAGCTACATTAAATTATGGAAATATGAATATGATGTCCAGTGACATGCATAGTTTAGTAAGATCCTCCTGAAACAATATACTCCTGCACAGTTTACTGCATAATTACTGTCTACTTGCTGAATTTAACACATTGGAATTGCAGTTTCATGTTTCAAGTTTCACGTTCAGCCATTCGTGCAACTAAAGCAAGGGTGAGCCTTATTGCTGTACCTGACTGACGATATGAGGTCGCCCTTTTTCGTCTATCTGACACTGCACAACCAAAACGCCTCCCAGTACCACAGAACCCCCCCTCCCCCCCAGTACAGCCAGTAACAGTCCTAGTACAACAAAACTCCTCCCAGTACAAAGAACCATCTCTCAGTACAACCAAACTCCTCCCAGTATAAACAACCCCCTCTCAGTACAACCTAACTCCTCCCAGTATAAACAACCCCCTCTCAGTACAACCTAACTCCTCCCAGTATAAACAACCCCCTCTCAGTACAACCTAACTCCTCCCAGTACAAACAACCCCCTCTCAGTACAACCAAACTCCTCCCAGTATAAACAACCCCCTCTCAGTACAACCTAACTCCTCCCAGTATAAACAACCCCCTCTCAGTACAACCTAACTCCTCCCAGTATAAACAACCCCCTCTCAGTACAACCTAACTCCTCCCAGTATAAACAACCCCCTCTCAGTACAACCAAACTCCTCCCAGTAGAAACAACCCCCTCTCAGTACAACCTAACTCCTCCCAGTATAAACAACCCCCTCTCAGTACAACCAAACTCCTCCCAGTACAAACAACCCCCTCTCAGTACAACCAAACTCCTCCCAGTACAAACATAACCCCTATCAGTACAACCAAACTCCTCCCTGTATAAACAACCCCCTCTCAGTACAACCAAACTCCTCCCAGTATAAACAACCCCCTCTCAGTACAACCTAACTCCTCCCAGTATAAACAACCCCCTCTCAGTACAACCAAACTCCTCCCAGTATAAACAACCCCCTCTCAGTACAACCAAACTCCTCCCAGTATAAACAACCCCCTCTCAGTACAACCTAACTCCTCCCAGTATAAACAACCCCCTCTCAGTACAACCAAACTCCTCCCAGTACAAACAACCCCTCTCAGTACAACCTAACTCCTCCCAGTATAAACAACCCCCTCTCAGTACAACCAAACTCCTCCCAGTACAAACAACCCCTCTCAGTACAACCTAACTCCTCCCAGTATAAACAACCCCCTCTCAGTACAACCAAACTCCTCCCAGTATAAACAACCCCCTCTCAGTACAACCTAACTCCTCCCAGTATAAACAACCCCCTCTCAGTACAACCAAACTCCTCCCAGTACAAACAACCCCTCTCAGTACAACCAAACTCCTCCCAGTATAAACAACCCCCTCTCAGTACAACCTAACTCCTCCCAGTATAAACAACCCCCTCTCAGTACAACCAAACTCCTCCCAGTATCAACAACCCCTCTCCCTACAACCTAACTACTCACAGTATAACCAACCCCCTCTCAGTACAACCTAACTCCTCCCAGTATAAACAACCCCCTCTCAGTACAACCTAACTCCTCCCAGTACAAACAACCCCTCTCAGTACAACCTAACTCCTCCCAGTACAAACAACCCCTCTCAGTACAACCTAACTCCTCCCAGTATAAACAACCCCCTCTCAGTACAACCAAACTCCTCCCAGTACAAACATAACCCCTCTCAGTACAACCTAACTCCTCCCAGTACAAACAACCCCCTCTCAGTACAACCAAACTCCTCCCAGTATAAACAACCCCCTCTCAGTACAACCTAACTCCTCCCAGTATAAACAACCCCCTCTCAGTACAACCAAACTCCTCCCAGTATAAACAACCCCCTCTCAGTACAACCTAACTCCTCCCAGTACAAACAACCCCCTCTCAGTACAACCAAACTCCTCCCAGTACAAACAACCCCCTCTCAGTACAACCTAACTCCTCCCAGTATAAACAACCCCCTCTCAGTACAACCAAACTCCTCCCAGTACAAACAACCCCCTCTCAGTACAACCAAACTCCTCCCAGTACAAACAACCCCCTCTCAGTACAACCAAACTCCTCCCAGTACAAACAACCCCCTCTCAGTACAACCAAACTCCTCCCAGTATAAACAACCCCCTCTCAGTACAACCAAACTCCTCCCAGTATAAACAACTCCCTTTCAGTACAACCTAACTCCTCCCAGTACAAACAACCCCCTCTCAGTACAACCAAACTCCTCCCAGTATAAACAACCCCCTCTCAGTACAACCTAACTCCTCCCAGTATAAACAACCCCCTCTCAGTACAACCAAACTCCTCCCAGTACAAACATAACCCCTATCAGTACAACCAAACTCCTCCCAGTATAAACAACCCCCTCTCAGTACAACCTAACTCCTCCCAGTACAAACAACCCCCTCTCAGTACAACCTAACTCCTCCCAGTACAAACAACCCCCTCTCAGTACAACCAAACTCCTCCCAGTATAAACAACTCCCTCTCAGTACAACCTAACTCCTCCCAGTATAAACAACTCCCTTTCAGTACAACCTAACTCCTCCCAGTATAAACAACCCCCTCTCAGTACAACCAAACTCCTCCCAGTACAAACAACCCCCTCTCAGTAAAACCAAACTCCTCCCAGTACAAACAACCCCCTCTCAGTACAACCAAACACCTACCAGTACAAACAACCCCCTCTCCAGTAACAACCCAAACTCCTCCCAGTACAAACAACCCCCTCTCAGTAAAACCTAACTCCTCCCAGTACAAACAACCCCCTCTCAGTACAACCAAACTCCTCCCAGTACAAACAACCCCCTCTCAGTACAACCAAACTCCTCCCAGTACAAACAACCCCCTCTCAGTCCAACCAAACTCCTCCCAGTACAAACAACCCCCTCTCAGTACAACCTAACTCCTCCCAGTATAAACAACCCCCTCTCAGTACAACCAAACTCCTCCCAGTATAAACAACCCCCTCTTAGTACAACCTAACTCCTCCCAGTATAAACAACCCCCTCTCAGTACAACTGGAACTCCTCTCAGTACAAACAACCCCCTCTCAGTACAACCTAACTCCTCCCAGTACAAACATAACCCCTATCAGTACTGGACCTCCTCTCAGTACAACCAAAACTCCTCCTAGTATAACCGAAGCTCCTCCTCATGCAGTACATTACTGGACATGTGATCTGTGTCTGCAAGGAGGATAATAATGGAGGATGGACATGGTTGGGGACCTAATAGCAGTACAGACAGACACTACTGTGCAAAACATACTGCAGACAATAGAGCCCGAATAGTTAAGCAGTTGATAATTGCTTGCCGCATAATGAGCAAATTTACATATTCCGTCCCCCACAGCAATCAGATTTCAGTTCGATTAACCGTGTAAATGTATGAGGCTACAATCCAGATACAGGGATAAATATCATATACATGTATAACATATATATATACATATATAGTGGGCTTATAGCGTGTTAAAGATTTTATCAAACTTATTTAAACCTATCTGACGTACTGAACACACTGATATGAGTAATAACCAGACATCCTTCCATCCAGTAATAGATTTTTCTTAAACCCTCCACTCGACCACAAAGGCAGATTCCGGGCTCTGGAAAGCTGCTGCTTTCATGGTGTACTTAACCCGAAATGGGACGCGTCCACAGTCGTCGAACAATTTGTTCATGAATGGATAACGCAATGAGAATCTAACAGGCTGTTTTCCTGCTGTCATTGTTGTACACTGTAGCAAATTTAAATGGGGTTGAGTGTATGGCATAACATCAATTTACCACCATTGAATTGGAGTGCAAACCTGATAATTGCACTGGTGTTTCAGGCCTCAGCTTTTAGTGGAATATTTTAATAAGCACAGTTTTGCATCACACTGTTTCGCATTTAATTAGCAGCCCTGGTCTCCCATCTGCCAGTCTCCGCAACTCAATTTAGCTCCGGGTTCCAGCGAGCACACCAGCATTAGCATAATGGCTGAACTGTTGCACTTTAAGAACACCACAAAATGCCAAATGGATAAAAAACGGAACATGGCGGTGATGGGTAAGCAGGAGATTTGATGAGCCCGGATGCCTCGTTTCTGCCGGGCCGCCATTTTAGGCACAAAAATAACACTGGGCTAAAACGCGCTCTTGTTTTTTGGGTGTGCGTGATTAGCTGATACATTCACTGTGTGGAAGCAGGACTTGGAAAAGAGAAGGGGATTATGCAAGAGAGAGAGAGAGAGAGAGAGAGAGAGAGAGAAAGAAAGAGAGAGAGAGAGAGAAAGAGAGAGAGAAACAAAGAGAGAGAGAGAGAGAAAGAGAGAGAGAGAAAGAGAGAGAGAGAAACAGAGAGAGAGAGAGAGAGAGAGAAAAAGAGAGAGAGAGAGAGAGAGAGAGAGAAAGAAAGAAAGAAAGAGAGAGAGAAAGAGAGAGAGAAGGGGGGAGAGAGAGAGAGAGAGAGAAAGAGAGAGAGAAGGGGAAAGAGAGAGAGAGAGAGAGAGAAAGAGAGAGAGATAGATAGATAGATAGATAGATAGATAGATAGATAGATAGATAGATAAATAGATAGATAGATAGATAGATAGATAGATAGATAGATAGATAGATAGATAGATAGAGAGAGAGAGAGAGAGGGAGAGAGAGAGAGAGAGAGAGAGAGAGAGGGGGGGGGAGAGAGAGAGAGAGGGAAAGAGAGAGAAAGAGAGAGAGAGAGAGAGAGAGAAAGAGAGAGAGAGAGAGAGAGAGAGTATAGAGTAAGGCTGTGTGATATGCGATGGCATAAAGGCAGAGTGGAATATGTAAATTACACCAGAGAGTTTTTGGGGTCATGAGACGGTTGTTGAATAAAGTAGCTCGTGTTATTAATGAATTTTCCATATAATCAGCACTAACGCTACAGTGGCATCATTTGGAGCTAAAACAGAAGACACATTCCACACATACATAAAGCCCTCTGACAGTGTGCGGCAGCTCTTATGCAAGCAGCTAGCTACATTCATTATCTTTTATATGTACCAATGGACATGATTATTGGCTGTCTCAGTTTGGAATGTTGGCTTGTTGGAAACAGGCTGTCAGCTGAAGCATCCAGTAGTTACCTAATACTACAATATATAACTGTGTTTCATATGTAGATAGATAGATAGATAGATAGATAGATACTTTATTGATCCCGAAGGAAATTTAGCAGCCAGTAGCGGTTTCACAAAAAACGAACAGCACAGATACACATAATAATACAAAAATATAAAAATAAAACAGTGTTGTGCAGTATGAGAAACCTAAAAAAGGATGTTCAGTAACGGCAGCAGTATTACTAACTATTAAGGTATAGGCTATAGAACTATACATACAGCGAGTCACTATCTATGGATATGTTGATATAAATATATAAATATATCTCACTTGGTAAGGAGGCAAGAAATATATACACAGAAGTACAAAACAGGCTGTAGTGCAAAAGTAATAAATAAATGAGCAAGGGACGCAGTTATCAGCAGATAAATGAACAGAATGAATTAACATCAGAAACATGATATTTAAGTGGAGTTGAGTGTCCAGGAGTGCAGATGTACAGTATATACAGTAAGTGTCAGAGTGTCCAGATGTACAGTATATACAGTAAAGTGAATAGTGCATAGATGAGTCTCTGATTAAATAAGAGAGTTTAGTGCTCAGCTCTCCTCGTCCCTCTTCCGGCCCTGCTGGGAGGAGTTGAAGAGCCTGATGGCTCTCGGGACAAAGGATCTCCTGAGTCTGTCCGTGGAGCAGCCCTGTGACAGCAGCCTGCCACTGAACTTGCTCCTTCTGTCCATGATGATGGTGTGCAGTGGGTGCCCATCATCATCCATAATACACAGCAGTTTGTGTAGTGACCTCCTCTCCGCCACCTTCACGACCGAGTCCAGCTCCACACCAACAACTGACCCTGCTCGCCTGACCAGCTTGTCCAGCCGCATCTCGTCTCTCTTCTTGATGCTTCCCCCCCAGCACACCACAGCATAGAAGAGACAGCTGGCCACCACAGTCTGATAGAACATCTGCAGGAGCTTCCTACAGACGTTAAAGGACCCCAGCCTCCTCAGGAAGTAGAGTCGGCTCTGCCCCTTCCTGTACAGGATATCAGTGTTGGCTGTCCAGTCCAGCCTCTCGTCCAGGTGCAGTCCGAGATACCTGTAGGTCCTAACCATCTCTACTTCAACCCCCTCGATAAAGACCGGCTGTGTGAGTGGCCTCGCCCTGCGAAAGTCCACCACCATCTCTTTAGTCTTGGAAGTGTTCAGTAGCAGGTTGTTCCTATGGCACCATGCCACAAAGTCCTCCACCAGGTTTCTGTACTCCGCCTCCTGCCCTCCCCTCACACAGGCCACAATAGCAGTATCGTCCGAGAACTTCTGCATGTGGCACGTCTCAGAGTTGTACCTGAAGTCTGAGGTGTATAGTGTGAAGAGGAAAGGGGAGAGTACAGTAGTTTAGGCATATGGCTTTTCTCAGAATAATTTGTGAATTAAGCAAAAATACACCGAATAATCGGATAACTGCAGAACATTCGATTTGGTCTGGAATGCATTCTATGCATTTCCATGAACTCGAGTAATCATATCAGGTCAAAACTCTGGGTTTACGTGAATCAGGTAGCAATCTGTATAGCAACTCGCCAATGAACTTACAAAATAGAGCATGAGCTGAATCTAAAAATCACTTTACCTAAAAATTTAGGCACGCCATCTATAAGTTGAAAAATAGTTTTAGCGTCACTTTAAAAGTGCTCCATGTTGTGGTTGTGATAAACTCTTATTGGTTAGTTTTTGGTACCGCTGTCTGTTTATGAACATGGGCAGACTGAGATACTGAAAGAAATCAGAGTAAGAGTACTCAGCAGATTTCTTTATCGGATTATAAGACCTTAATCCACTTCAAGAAATAAAGTCTGTTAGCTGTTTATTTGACCACTCTTGAGGAGATGGAACGACGGACGGACAGACGACTGGACGACTGGCTTGGGGGTGCAAATAGGTCTTTGAAAGAGCTATGTTTGTAAGCATATGGGATATGTATGTATCCATTTGTTGACCTGTTTGTTTTTGGGTTTTTCCCCCCTTCCTTTTAGTTTCGGTGTTTTCTCCTGTTTGATACTTGTTTTGGGGGGGATTTTGACTACAGTGCACTTGGCACCTTGCCAAAATAAACCACCTGACATTGGCACTTCCAGTTGTCTTTAGTTTTTCCAATCGCCACTCAGCTATCCTGCAACACCCCTAAGTTCTCATTAAGTTCTAATAGAGTTTAAAGAGAATGTTAGAATCGAATGTTCACGGGACGTTTTATAGATGTTTATAATATCAGATGACGGTCCTATAAGGTTCCATGTTACCTAGTACATAACGTCTTACCTGCAACATCCAGAGGATGCTTGGAGGCTGTTGTCAGGGAAACGTTCTCAAGGAAATGTTTTATGAATGTTGCTGAGACCTGAGATTAATGATTTTAGAATGTGTTAGAGATCGCTCTCCCAACTTCAAAAAGAACAATCTGGGAACGTACCGCTGAAAACATTAACGGAACCTTGCATTGCATCTTCTCAGAACAGTTTTACAGCAAATCAGTTCAGCAGAAGATCCATCTGGGCCATGGGGGTGCTCTAAGTCTATCCCAGCGCTCACGGGCGGAAGACAGGAAGCACCTTGGACAAGCCGCCAGGGTGGGCACACATGCACTCACACCTAGGGGGCTTTAGCATCTCCAATTCACCTGACTACATGTCTTTGGTCTGTGGGAGGAAACCACTTTGGACTGTAGGGGGAACTCCACAACAATAGGACCCTGGATGTCCCACCCAGGAATCAATCCCAGGTCCTTCTGGCTGGCACCTCGGTGAGACCCAATGTCTCTTTTCGTGACACATTCATTTGTTAACTGTAGTTAATAATAATAATAATAATAATAATACTGGAGTGTATTATGTCACCATGCTACCTGCCCCCAGTACCCAGCCTGCATCGTAATCATTACTGAGCCCACTGCAGCAGGAAAACTGGTGTGTGCTCGGACCGGCCGCTCAGAATCCCTCTACGCAGGGAGTGACTACCCCGCCCATGCAGACAGCGCTGCGCGGCGGATGAATCCAGGCCCTCCTCTTCCGTACTAATGGCAAGTCTCTATTCTTCGGAACAAAAAGAGGAGCTTTTGATGAATAAATGTACATGATGGATTAAGCTTCTGTTCTGGAATTGCAGGCATTTCTGGAATGATGAATCTCACAGCGGGATTTTCCTTTTCTTCCTCAGCTGCCCAGGAGTCCAAATTGTTTTGCAGATTACGGGAGCGTAGCCTTAGGAGCACTTTTATTAATATTTATGTGCACATTAATCTGCGGCAGCAGCTGTTTGACCTCCTCTCAATGAATCATACATAATAGATGTAGGATTGGGAGATGCCACCAAACGGAGGGAGACTTCTGTGTAGTTTCCAGCAGGATCAGTGCGGGCTGTGTGACTTTTTATAATAAGGTGTTTATCAAAGCCGCCAGATTAAAGACCGCGGACCAGAGTGACTGATTTATTCATGTCTGCTCTACTTGTCTTAAGCTGGATAAATGAGAGAACCGAAGGAGATTAAACGATGGCGCTGGAAATTCAGGTGCACACGAATCTACATGTCGGTTCTCCTCGTGCACATCTGGGGGGAGGGGGGGTAGGAGAACTTCTCTGTTTTAAAAAAGCGAGGGAGAAAGGAAGCATGCTCGAACGTGTCCACAGTAACTGCTGGATGCTGAATGGATTCGAGGCTCGAGCCTGCACCCATTCGGATCTCGCTGTTCTACGTATCCCGCTCGGCGCGAGTTAGTCGACCACTGTCACGTAAACACCAATTAACAGATCCGCCAGATTGTTTTACATAGCCTTGGAGGCATTCGCTGCAATCTTGCCGTCTCATAATTACTATTTGTTCTCAGGGGGGAGCTGTTTGAAAGGCTTCACATAGTGCGATAAGATCAGTTAATTGTTGTGTGCTGGCTTGTTTTTGCCTTCTTTTCTGCCTTTCTTTGCAAACGACTGATAGCTGAAGTTGTACACGTATGAGCTGATTGGAAGATTGGAAGTATTTGGTCTTCTAGTCACAGTCAGCTGCCATAACAGAAGTCATTTCATCGTAGCTTGAAGTAATGCCTGGGCTTGTGGTGTGATTTGAGCATAGAGCGCTTCGATGGCATTAGCATAAATGAGTAAAACCCAACATAGAGACAGACAGGTTTAAGGGTCAGTAATGCATTCTATGCGTTTACATGCTCTTGAGTAATGGTTGTAGTGTCTGGCAGTAATCTGAGCGCTGGGCTGGGGTTGCCAGGTAGTGCACTTTTGCTTTATATATTGCTTTATATATGTCTGTGTATTGTTCTCTCTAGGTATCAGCGCTGGCCCTTGTTCAGGCAGTGTCTGAGCTCTTGGTGGGTTTTAGACTCGCACCCTCCTGTATTAGCTGGAATATTATGGATCACTAAGCACGGTTGTAAGTCGCTCTGGGTAAGAGCATCTGCTAAATACCTTAAATGTAATCTGCATTACAAAGAAACTAGAAACTAAGAAACTCACAGAACAGAACAGGACAGGACATAAACGTAAAAGTGTCTTTACCTGAAAACACACTCATCGTTAAATGAACAATTGCACCCAGAAAGAAGTGTGGGATTGCAGTGCTATTGGGAAGAAAGATACAGGTAGATTGATATGGGTAATATTTTTTGAGCTACACATACAGAAGTAGTGTCACTCAGTATGGCCTCAACAACATGCTATACATCTCCGCGTGGAGATGTGGAGGTTCCTAATGGTGTCCTGTGATTGTCCATCCCATGGAGCTTGAATAGTCTCACACAGTTCCTGAAGATGCGGTAGGGGTGGAGGTGGAGTGACACCAGGCCTTGTGGAAGCGTGACGAGTGACAACAAACGTTCATATTAGCACTGAGCATAGTGCCTCCACACACGGATTCATTGGTCGTCTTCACCAAGTCAAAAGCGGGACTCGTCACTGAAGATGACCTCTCCTGCCTTTCTGAGTCACTCAATGTCAGTTTGGCACGACACTATTGAAATCTTTGGGGAGATTGATGTGGTGTTAAGGTCAAAGTTGTAGAGGTTCCTAATGGTGTCCATCCCATACACCCAGAAGCTAATATTGCTAACAAGTAATAAAAACCTTTGTTATATCAATGTCATGAGCATGAGCAACATGGTAACTGATACAGCTCATATGCACTGGCCTTTCATGCATAGTGTAACTGCGCTGCAAGTTCTACGGATGTAGATTATCAGTTACTCTGCCAGTAAGTTAGACACCTAGTAAGCCTATCATATATGAAAGAGCACACTGCACTTGTTTGCCCACTAGCATTCTGACTTCTGATAGTTAGATAGTTAGGGTAAAAGTTTTAGGCCTGGTAGAGCAGCCAGGAAACACCTTGTTGGATTTGCAGCGCTTTTTTTTTTGTTACATGGTGATGTAATCTCGTAACACAATGCTTATTGGCTTCCTGTACCCATCAAAAACACACAACACTGTCACAACACTGTCTACTTTCTTACAATGTTGCTGCAAAGTTGTCAAAAGGTGGTGGAGCCACAACATTGTCACAACCTCACTGATAAGTAATTTTGTCACGTTCCTATAGGGTCCTTCTGGGCATGTCCGGACTTGCCCAGCCACTATATAAGCCCAGCTAAAACCAAACATGGGCCTTTTCTTCCACCCTAGAAGAGTAAAAATTGTCCAAGTGGTCCATGTAAGTATCTTTTAGTCTTTTTATCTGCTGTTCGTGAACATGTTTAGGAGTTCGGTAGTTTTACCTGTAGAGGATGGTGATGTGTTTATCGAGCTAGCATAGTGTGATATTGTGTTGTTGCTGAGAGTATGAGGGACTGTATGTGAACTACTGAACAATCTAAAGCAGGGACAGAACGCGTGTAAAAGAAAGGAGAATTGTAAAGCTAAGCTAGGTTCGTTCTGTCACAAAAACAAAAGAAGCAAACTTCAGGCGCTGCCGACTTGGCTGATTAAGTTTGTAGGCAGGTGAAAATGGGGTTAATTTGTCTTTTGACACACTTTAAGGTGACAGCGCACAAGCTCATTCTAGTATGCATGCCACATCCAGAATGCATGTCTCTAAATGCCTGGTGTTTATGATTCAGTTTTCGGGAGAACAGCTGCTCACCACCCCTCCAGTGTACCAGGACCTGCCCTACAGTCTAGCACCTTCTGTTGTTCCTCTCTCTCTTTCTCTCTCTCTCTGCGGTATGCTGTTCTTCAGGGTGGTATAAAGTATCACATAGTCAGACTTAAAGAGCACGCTGCATTGTTTTATCCTTCACCGCAATCTGACTTCTGATTGGATGATAGTTTTAAGCCTGGGAGACCAGCTAGGGCACACTTTGTTGGAATTCTAGGTCTGTACTCTGTTACAAGTTGATGTCATCTCGTAACACAGCCCTTACTGGCTGCCTGTACCCGGCAAACACACACTACTTTCCTACAACGTTGTCAAAAGGTGGTGCAGTTTATGTTGTCACAACCTTACGGTTAAGTAATGTTGTCGTGTGGTATTATGACTTCCTGTTGGCAGTAAAATTCCATGGTTAAAATGGGCGGGACTTGTCTCGGGACATCACTACTGCTTTCAACCATTGTGGCAGTTGACCAATCAGGGAACACTGTGCTCATTGGGAGGCAGTTTGTAGAATTTACTCAATGGGTGGTAACTCTCAAAGGGTGTTAGTGTTTGTCTTAGGGTTGTTCTGGCTAATGCTCTTGCACAGATCTGCACACCTGGTGGAGGTTTTTCACACTTGTGGCTTTCCCACTAAGTCAATGGGCTCTATTTACTGAAGGGCGGGACTTTCTCTGTAAAGAGACAACATGTTGGGCATAACAGGCTTTCCCATTCATCTCCTTTATAATGTCTCTGGTTGTGCCCATGGGCTCCAGAGCATCTCCTCAGCATTCAGCACATACCACTGTGGGCTTCACACTAAAGAGGTTGCTGTAGCTGACTCACTTTTGTAAGGTATATCTAGGAATCTGCTGTTGGCTGCTATGAGTGGTTTGTGGTAAACACTAGAGTTAGAGTCTCCATTACATATCAAATAGCGAATTACACAGTCGAGTCACATTATTATAACCACTTCCTACTCTCAGTGGCAGCAGCGTGTGGCTCATGAAGGAAGGAACGGTTTCTTGGCATTTTCTAGGCATGCTTATCCATGTGGAAGGCACTCTCAACCAATCTGGGTATGAATCCATCCTTGCAGATCACATACACCCATACTTACTGAGCGTCTTCCAGCAAAACAATGTGGCATTTAACATGGCTATAAATGTCCGATACTGTCATGACCAAGACTTCCAAGTACTAAGCTGGCCCCAACATTTGCCAGGCTTGAATGGCATTAAGCATCTGTGGGACTACCTACAGGATCGTGTTTGGTCTATGGATCATTCCCCACGCACCCTCCACCAGCTGTGGGATGCATTTCAGCCAGCATGGCTACCCGGACCTTACTGAGTCACTCCCAGTTGCTCTAGCTGCTGTCCATGCAGCACATAGTGGTTACTGTGGGGCCTGGTCATAATGATATGACTCAGCTGTGTATGACCCATTGTATTTCAGAATATCTGCACAAATTCACTAGTGTATTTCTGAGCCCAGGCCAAAGCTCCAGCATTTTTTGATTGGTTTGAAGGAATTTGGATTTTCTGTAGACCTTGAACAAGGACAGTTCCAAAAAGTGACTGGACAGTTCAAGAGAATCCAAGATGCCATAGTTCCAAAGTGAGGTGGCCATCGCTGAGAGATTGCGAGAGTTCGATCCCCAGGAATGCAAGTGTTCTGAGTTGTCAGCTGACGCTGCATTGAAAAGATGAAGTGGGGCTTCGCATCTTTAAAGTAGCGCATGATGTACTGAATTCACACCACAGTTTATCCACATTTGGTTTTTCAGATGGCTTGATTCCAATTACATGGCACGTAAACCTAATGTAGAGAAGATCTGAGAGTAGCTGTTAGCTGTAACTGCTTGAAAAAGGTTTTGATTGGTTTGATTGGTTGGTCGTCAGTCCAAGAGACTGAGGTCTTAAACTGTTTTGATCTTTGTAGTCAGGAATGCTACTCCTAATACATTTCTATAGCATGTGGATACCGACCATGACTAAACTGGAAGGACAAATTGGGTAAAAAAAAAGAATGAATAACAATTTGCCAGGTACCATAAAAGCTTTACATTAATACACAACTGCACTGATGCGTGCGGTCTTATGCATCCAATTATAAACTGGCTGTTCAGCCAACCAGATTATAGAGACTGTTATAATAACTGTTTAGCGGTATCAGAGAGCTGCACATCCTTTGTTTCTCACAATGGCTTTTATAGAGAGAGGCAGGAAGACATGGTTCTAACTTTAAAAGAGAGCCAATACATGTCATAAGTGATTGATGGAATCCTCCCTCTGACACCTTCAAATGACAGGGAGAAAAAAAAGTTACGCTGTGAAAGACAATCCAAGATGCCACGCTGCCCGTCAAGTGAGGAAAATTCCATGATGCCGTAGCTTCAAAAACATCCGCTGTGGAGGGTCTGTAGATGGCAGGGAGGAATGTGTGGTCCTTTAGATCAGCGGTTCAGCCATCTGGTCCTGAAGCCTCCTGTCCTGGATAGGTTACTTAGTAGCAACACGACCTTTCAAACAGGTCATTACAGTCAATCTACTGCCCTATTCAGCCAGTTCACTTTCGAGGCAGCGGCTGAAGTGGACAGACTCAGTAGCATCTGTTGAATCACGGATACATTACAGTGTAAATCAGAGAGAATGTACAAGATTGGTCAATGGAACCATTTTTTTTTTGGACATTTTTGGGCCATTTCTGTTGGTCCATCTATCATTAATTTTTTTACACAGTGTAAACAGCAGCTGCTGTGTTCAAATGTTGCAGAAAAATAAAAAAAATAATAAAAAAAAGAAATATTTTTCTCTGGATAGGGATGTGTTTTATAATCCCTGTAACTAAACTACACTCTATTCGTATTAACTGGAATCTGTTGTAGTTTTTTGGTTTACTCTTTCCTTTAGTGTGCCTGTAAATGGAAAGCTCAAAGTACACACCAGAGAGACACAAAGGCATTTTCTCAGCTGCCTGAAACACCTTGTTGGAATTTTCTCGGTTACAAGGTGACGTCATCTTGTAACATTATGTTTCCTGCCTACCGTCAAGCTAGGCCTGGCCCCACACAGCAGAGAGCTAAAACAATAAAACCTGACCACCCTGAAACTGCTCCAGTCTGGCTCGCAAAGATGGATCTACTGGCCTGTTCTACCAAACCTTCAGGATCGGACTCTGGTTCAAACTAAGACAACAGAACCAATGGCATTGTAAAAATAACCACAGCGGTGAAGGGGTGGAGCAAATGCTCTAACCCCTCACCAATCTCAACAAAGTGAGCAAACTGACCAATCAGTGCACACTTGGTTCATCAAGAGGTGTTAATCTATTCCCTCGGGTCTCCCTGACACTGTTGCTCTCCCAGACTCCATTTCCCTAAGTGTACTACCCAGTGACGTCACACTCACATGTCCTCAGTCAGCCAATCATTCAGGTTCTAACTCGCCCGAATACTGATTCCAGCTGACACTCTCCACACTTCCTGTTTATAAACCACACACACATACATTCTTCACAAAGTAAACTCAGTTTGCACTACCGAGCGTTTCTCTCTGTTTCCCTGCTTACTCTGGTTCTGACTTTCCCTCGTTCTCGTTTCTCCCTCTTTGTATCCTGTTATATTGCCTTGCTCGTTTCTGACCCTGACTCAGTCCTCCTGACTGTTCTCTGGTTATCTCCCTCTTATTCTGTTTGCTGATCTGTTTGACTCTCTGGCTCTCGACCTCCACTTGTCTCCTCTGTTTATGACCTGGCAGTACCCCTTTGTGTTGTTCGCTCGTCCTTTGTTGTGTGAAGCTCTCGGTCTGTTCAGTAAAGTATCTCTGACTTTAAGCTCTGCTTCCGTCATGGTAAGTTCTCTGACAAGATCCCAAACATGACATTATGAGCACTGAAAATGAGCATAATGGCTATATGTGCATATATGCCTGTTTGGAGCATTGCAAGCAATACAAGCATTGTTTCTCCATGTAACTGAAATGAAAAGTCAAGGAATCTGATCATATCTAATTAATATATTCTATATTATGTAAATGTTGTTCTTTATGTATTGTATTATGTATATTTAGTTTTTTATATTATATTATATTATATTATATTATATTATATTATATTATATTATATTATATTATATTATATTATATTATATTATATTATATATTATGTTATATATTATATTATATTATATTGGTGTGTTTAAAATATGTTTTATTAAATGCTTATTTGGCATATTGTTCTTATCTTTATATATTGTTTGTAATTAATTATATTTTAGATTTTCTATCTTTATATAATCTTATTGTTTACTGGGAGCAGGCAGTTGTCCAAGCATTTCACTGCCAGTTGTACCATGATACATGGAATAGATAATAATAATAATAATAATAATAATAATAATAATAATAATAATAATAATAATAATAATAATAAACAAACAAACAAACAAACAAACAAACAAACATAATAGTAATAATAATAATATAAATTAATTAATAATAATAATAATAATAATAATAATGGGTTCACATCTATGGCACCTTTCACATACCCAAGGACGCTTTACAAACACAAAATAAACAAACAAACAAACATAATAGTAATAATAATAATATAAATAAATTAATTAATTAATAATAATAATAATAATAATAATAATAATAATAATAATAATAATAATAATAATGGGTTCACATCTATGGCACCTTTCACATACCCAAGGACGCTTTACAAACACAAAATAAACAAACAAACAAAAAAAAAAAATATCATGAAGAAAGAAAATGAACAATTTCAGATTAATCTAGTGGTATAAAAAAGCACCAACTGGTTGAAAAGAAGGATTTGTTCACTAAACAAACTCACTCAGTAAAGACATGTGCATTAAATGCATTAAAGTGGATTTCTATTGTCTGTTAAATTGTCCCCTATAGTCCACTGTGTGATACATTGCCAGTTGTTTATCAATGTAAATGAGCTGGTTCTCATGACATCACAGGATACACTGTATGCACAGTGTTAATACCTGGATGTGAATGGTATGTTCACTCACATAGACATATTCAGGTTTTCGAGATATGAGCCGTGTGATGAGCTGCTGATTTCATTGGGATCAGAAAACAAACACTAAAGTTATTAAAGGAATGAAAGGAATGTGAGGGAGCAGTGTGAGGTGATCAGGCTTAAGGAAGACCTACACAACACTGATAAACCCTCTGGGTCATCTGTTTCCTGTCTTCGCTTTCGTTCTTTTAGGCGTATATGTATCAATGATGAGTATGAGGACGTATGATCTGAGCGATTCTTTCCGACTGCCGGTCTGGGAAGAGATTCCGTCTGGAATATAAAGAGATATGGGCCTCTATGCAGTAATGCTTCATCTCTCTCTAATACAAGGCGCTTTGATTTAATAGACAACATCTGTGTGTATGGATGTGCTGGGATGGGAGGAGGAGTGGGTATGGAGGGGGGGATTGGGGTGTTTTCTCTTTTTGTTGTTTGGGACCAGAAGAAAGGACAATGGAGGAGATGAAAGCTGAAATTCTGTGCACTTGAGGATAAAAGTGTCCCGTTTCATCCCAGGTTGTTGTTTGAGTCTTTGTTGGAGTCGTTCAGCGCTTCGCGGCGTTGGAACAGATTCAGAGACTCTATTTAGATTAGGTACCTTTCTGCAGCACCTTTACAAATCTCTGATCCTCTGAACAGCACTGATGTAGGATGGTGTATGCGGAGGAGATCTCTAAGCCCCATGCTGTATAACAGCAGCTTACAACTGTTCCCAGTGTTGCAGATATGTCCTCCACTGCTGTTAAGCTCATGGCAACCAGCCTATATGATAACGGCAGGTTCAGCAGATTCAGACGTTCCGTCGTTTAGACGTCTTGTAATTGTTGTGCAGACATGTTTAGACATCTCATGAGTTGATATAAACATGTTTAGACATCTCGTGAGTTGATATAAACATGTTTAGACATCTTGTTAAGACATATACACATGAATGTTTATATAGGAAGTATAGTTAGGCCCCTGAGCAGGAACTCATTTGACTTTTTAAAATGTCTCTCTGAAACATATACATCATAGAGATCCTATATATTTTACACTCATCTTTAAAAGAAGAGTTGCACAAATAGCTGAGCCCAGAAGGAACCGATAGACTGGAATAACTTAGATGGTGGATTAGATAGTGGACAGATTTGACATTGGGAGGCATGAGAATGATTCAGCTCGGGCACACATATGACATGAGTGAGGGCGAGCCTTATCACTGTACCTGACTGACCCAACATCCATGATCCATGCCAACATTCAGTGAGCAGTGATGCCTCCATGAGTCATGCTGTTAGTGTCAGCGTGACACAGACCGTTACAACGACTGTCCTTAACACCACGTCACCGTCGCCAAAGACTGGACTGGTGCCGTGCCAGACTGTCAAGGAGTGACTCAGAATGGCAGCGGGTCATCTTCAGTGACGAGTCCCGCTTTTGTCTCGATGGAGACATGTGTGGAGGCACCGTGGTCAGCATTGAGATAATGACTGTTTTTTCACTCGTCACATGTCCAGGTCACACCTCCACCCCTACAGCCAAATCTGCAGGAACTGAGAATATTCAAACTGCATGGGATGGATGATCACAGGACACCATTAGGAAGCTCTACAACTGTGTGTGTGTGTGTGTGTATATATGTGTGTGCGTGTATGTGTGTGTGTGCGCATGTTTGTGTGTGTGTGCGTGTGTGTGTGTATATATATGTGTGTGTGTGTGTAGGTGTGTGTGTGTGTCTGTTTGTGTGTGCGTGTGTGTGTGTGTGTAGGTGTGTGTGTCTGTTTGTGTGTGTGTTTGTAGGTGTGTGTGTGTATGTGTCTGTTTGTGTGTGTGCATGTGTAGGTATGTGTGTGTGTATGTTTGTGTGTGTGTATGTGCCTGTTTGTGTGTGTGCGTGTGTAGGTATGTGTGTGTGTATGTTTGTGTGTGTGTGCGTGTGTGTGTGTGTGTCTGTTTGTGTGTGTGCGTGTGTAGGTATGTGTGTGTGTATGTTTGTGTGTGTGTGTGTGTCTGTTTGTGTGTGTGTGTGTGTGTGTGTAGGTATGTGTGTGTGTATGTTTGTGTGTGTGTGTGTGTGTGTATGTGTCTGTTTGTGTGTGTGCGTGTGTAGGTATGTGTGTGTGTATGTTTGTGTGTGTGTGCGTGTGTGTGTGTCTGTTTGTGTGTGTGCGTGTGTAGGTATGTGTGTGTGTATGTTTGTGTGTGTGTGCCTGTTTGTGTGTGTGCGTGTGTAGGTATATGTGTGTGTATGTTTGTGTGTGTGTGCGTGTGTGTGTGTGTCTGTTTGTGTGTGTGCGTGTGTTTGTAGGTATGTGTGTGTGTATGTTTGTGTGTGTAGGTGTGTGTGTGTATGTGCCTGTTTGTGTGTGTGTGTGTGTAGGTATGTGTGTGTGTATGTTTGTGTGTGTGTGTGTGTCTGTTTGTGTGTGTGTGTTTGTAGGTATGTGTGTGTGTATGTTTGTGTGTGTATGTGCCTGTTTGTGTGTGTGCGTGTGTAGGTATGTGTGTGTGTATGTTTGTGTGTGTGTGTGTGTCTGTTTGTGTGTGTGCGTGTGTTTGTAGGTATGTGTGTTTGTATGTTTGTGTGTGTGTGTGTGTAGGTGTGTGTGTGTATGTGCCTGTTTGTGTGTATGTGTATGTTTGTGTGTGTGTGCGTGTGTGTGTGTCTGTTTGTGTGTGTGCGTGTGTTTGTAGGTGTGTGTGCGTGTGTGTGTGTGTGTGTGTCTGTTTGTGTGTGTGCGTGTGTTTGTAGGTGTGTGTGCGTGTGCGTGTGTGTGTATGTGCCTGTTTGTGTGTGTGCGTGTGTAGGTATGTGTGTGTGTATGTTTGTGTGTGTGTGCGTGTGTTTGTAGGTGTGTGTGTGTGTGTGTGTGTGCGTGTGTTTGTAGGTATGTGTGTTTGTATGTTTGTGTGTAGGTGTGTGTGTGTATGTGCCTGTTTGTGTGTGTGCGTGTGTAGGTATGTGTGTGTGTATGTTTGTGTGTGTGTGCGTGTGTTTGTAGGTGTGTGTGTGTGTGTGTGTGCGTGTGTTTGTAGGTATGTGTGTTTGTATGTTTGTGTGTAGGTATGTGTGTGTATGTGCCTGTTTGTGTGTGTGCGTGTGTAGG
The DNA here is from genome assembly GCA_024036415.1 of Prochilodus magdalenae. NCBI lineage: Eukaryota > Metazoa > Chordata > Actinopteri > Characiformes > Prochilodontidae > Prochilodus > Prochilodus magdalenae. The sequence continues at coordinate 496,272 of JAMWET010003715.1, read as the reverse complement.
TATGTGTGTGTGTATGTTTGTGTGTGTGCGTGTGTAGGTATGTGTGTGTGTATGTTTGTGTGTGTGTGTGTGTGTGTCTGTTTGTGTGTGTGCGTGTGTTTGTAGGTGTGTGTGCGTGTGTGTGTGTGCGTGTGTGTGTCTATGTTTGTGTGTGTGTGTGTGTGTGTGTGTGTGCGTGCGTGTGTGTGTGCGTGTGTGCGTGCGCCTGTGTGTGTGTGTGCGGTTTGGTTTAAATTCAAAAGCCCAGATTATTTTTCAATTATCTTTATTGTTTAAAAAATATTAGTCTTCTGCCAACCTACGGCAAAGGTTGGCACATGAACACATTCTGCAAGCTGGTTTTGCTAATATATGGTATGCCTGAAATATAGGGCAAGGAGGGAAAACTGTGTTTCCCCACCCAATTTCTGTCTCCTGTAAAGAACTGAATTTATTATTAATAATAACGGCATACAGTGAACAACTCACCTGCCAGAGTGCAGCTAACGGTGCGCTGTGTTATAGCAGCATAATTACTTGGTGCATTAAGACACAGCTCAAAAGACGCATGTGGCTTCGTATGCATGCATGTTTTACAGGCTTTGAACTTAGATCAGTCAATCAGATTTCAGAAGCAGAGCTACCTGTTCTATAATGACTGTTAGTACTCTTTTTTGTCCATTACCTATCAGAGAGCTGCGTATGCTTTGTTACCGAGAGACAGGGGGGTTTGAAAATAAACAAGGTTCTTACTTTAAAACAGCCAATACATGTCATGGGTTTGATTGATGGACTCCTCCTTCTGACACCTTCAAATGAAAGGGGGGTAGGAAAAAACACGTTATGATGTGAAAGACCTTTTCTTAAAACAATAGAGCCTGGCAGATCATTTGAAACAGCGCTGCATACAGCACAGGCACACAACACGCTTAGTAGGCTTACATTATTCATATTGATTGCTTTGATTAATTTTAAAGGGCAAGCCTGCCCAGGCATTGACAGATGTCGCCATCATCCAGAATGAATTTCTCTATTGGCAACCCACTGACATCTGGAGAGGGAAGCTGAGCAGCAAGCGTTCTCTTTAGTCCTCAATCACAGAACAAGTATGTATGTATTCTACAGTATTGTATTACACACTCATCGTCACAAGAATCGCTGCACCCAGAAGGAAGTGTGGGACTGCAGTGCTGTTGGGAAGGAAGATAAAGGTTACCAGGAACAATAATTGATAACAGATTTAGACCGATATGGGGAATATTTATTGAGCTACACATACAGAAGATGTCTCTCAGTATGCCATTGGGCCACCATGTTTGCTAATGCAAGATGTCTCAACATGGAGTTGTAGAGGTTCCTAATGGTTTCCTGTGATAATCCATAATCCATATCCTCACACAGTTCCTGCAGTTTGTGCGGTAGTGGTGGAGGTGGAGTGACACCAGGCCTTCTGGATCTGACGTGTGACAACAAACTTTTCATCTGGGTGCTGACCACAGTATCTCCACACACTGATTCATTGGTCATCTCCACCGAGACAAAAGCGGGACTGGTCACTGAAGATGACCCCTGCCATTCTGTCACCCCATGACCACCATTGCAGTCTTTGGCAGCGTTGATGTGGTATTAAGGGCAGTCGTTGTAATGGTCTTTGTGAATGTAGTCCTGGCACTAACGGGATGACTCATGGAGGGCATCACTGCTCATTGAATGGCTGTTGGGTCAGTCAGTTACAGCCATAAGGCCCACCCTTGCTTACATTACATGCACAACTAACCATTAAACAAAAATCATTTGCATGTCTCACAATGTCAGACCTACACACCCAGTTTCACTCCTGTCGCTCGATTCACTCTGGCTGCAACTATTTGTGCATCCGGTGCAACAGTGATGATGAGTGTATACTGGGGGAATAACAGACCTGGACACAATAAATGCACTTCATGTCAATGGACCATAGACACTGGTGCGGGAATTAGAACATAATGATTATTCATCCGTTAGGATGGTTAGCATGATTAGCATAGTCTAGGTGGTTGGTGTAGCTCAGCGGATAACACCGCTACCCACCAGTTAGCCACCTCCCACCATGTGGGAGGCTGGGGTTCAAATCCCGGTGTGGATGACTACACTGTGCTACACCAATAAGAGTCCTTGGGCAAGACTCCTAACACTACATTGGCCCACCTGTAATTTGATTAAGTCGCTCTGGATAAGAGCGTCAGCTAAATACCGTAAATGTAAAAATAGTCCAGTCATCTTTTTTTTTTTTTCTTGACCCAACCCACCAGAGGAACCCAAGCCCTTCTGAATGTTTATATGCAATGCTGATAATAGTAAAATAGTGGGGAATCTGGGAAAATATATTTTTTTATTTGGGGACTATTTTGCCTGATGACACACTAGGCGTATCCTACCACCGGGAGTGTATTACAGTAAAATGTGTTTTTGGCTATTATAAAACAATGGCTTGCAACAGCATTCCATTAGGGGACCATTAGGGACATTAAACTCTTCAGGCTGTCCAGTTACTATCACCACTACTGTGAATAGGTACTGTATGCTCTCTAGGACAGCAGATTTCACATCAAACCCCTCTGATTGGCGAGATTTGATTATACTGAAACCTTTAAAGAGACATTCTGAGATCTGAGTGTTCCTGCAGTTGTTGATACCATGCTGTAGCTCACTTTGATGGACAGTATGTGGACAGCAGCAGTGAAGAATGAATTCTTTACACATAACAAATAAGGCACATGGCATAAACATGAATTATTAAAGAATTAGTTATGGGTAACCAGTCTAGAGAAGAACCATGATCTCCATTCAAGATTCAAGATTCAAGAGATTCAAGAGTTTTATTGTCATATGCACAGCATAACAAGCAGTTACATTGTACAATGAAATTCTTACTTTGCAGTTCCTCCATTCCCGACAGTTTTAAAAAATAAATATCAATATAAAAGGAGAGAGAAAAATAATATATATATATGTACACTAAGTAAAGAAAAACACTAAGTAAAGGAAGGGAGAGTACAGTACTGTATGGATCCATGCCTCCTTCTTCTGTTGAGTGAATCAGAGCTGTTGCCTGTTACCTCTCAGAGCAGATGGACTTCATGCGTATGAACTCTGACACATGGCGAGTGCTCCCATCCAACCCCAGTCACACCGCTCCTCACCCAGAATGCAGTGTTAGATGAAGGCTTTGAACCAACTGTTCGCACTGTGGAGAGTATGCGCTAATCACTTTCGGAGAGTATAGGAACTTACACAGACAGAGAGAGGGAAAGAAGTTTAAGGTGAGGGCTTGCTTTCTTCATGTGGACAGAGGCTCTGGGCTTGGCCTACATTTAAAAATGTAGGCCAATTTAAAAAGCAACTCTTTCTTTTTCTGCAGGTTTTTATTTTCTCATTTGTACACGGTGAGAAGGAGCAGGCGTAGACGGTGTATTCAACCAGCACGCTCCATTATCTGTGTTAACAACAATGGTTAAAATCAGATTCAAGGCTTCAGTTCGAGCGGTGACTAGTGCTAGTGTTGAAGCCTGAACAGAGTCTGTAGGACTGTATTGAAGCGTAAGGAACTCCTCTACAGCTTCTAGATACTGTGTGCTAATGGAAACTTTCAAGGTGAATCTACTATTGTGAGACCCACACAACACAACAACCCAGCACAAAAGCCTCTGTGCCCCACTGGATGAAAATGGCCACATTATTGACATGAAAACCAAAAAAAAATGGAGAAAAATAAAAAAATTGCACAAGACGTTGCCCCCAAAAGGAATCAACTGACAGGAATGAAACTTGGTGGGTAGGTTTGACATCGTGAGACATGCAAACGATCCAAGTTTTACGCTGAACATGCGATGTAAGCAAGGACAGCCCTTATCACTGTACCTGACTGAAAATATAAGGTCGTCCTTGTATAAGGTCCCCTGACTGTGACAAAGACACACTGCCCATACGTGTTGCACTTGTCGTGGTAGATGAGCCCTACGTAGAGGTGTGTGACTAACTGATTTGACTAAGGAGAGACCAACTCACCTGTCCAGGGCCTCGAATCACCTTGGGTCGAGGGGGGGGGCGCAGCTCAGTCCTTAAGCCTGTGGCTGGCCAGCTCAAGCTTTGTTCATCGAAGCGTTCAGGTTTTTTTATCCGTTGAAGGAGGGATGTCCATCGAAGGAAGAAGAGAGAGAGTCCCAAACATAGTCTTCGAAGCCCTAAGGTTTCCCGCCGTTGCTCCAGCCACCATTTCCGGCTGAGCCCACAGTTTATAAGGCCCCAGTGATTGGCGCCCCCATGTGGTCCAACGCGATAGTCAGTATCTGGGCCAAGATACTAACTTTCCCTAATGCTAGCATCTTCGAAATCGTCTCAAGTGTGGCTTAAACTGAGTTACAAATGCTGTTTTGGAAAACCACTAAATAAATCACCCTGTGAACGATGTTGTAGAACTGTTTATGTAAAAAGCAAAAGAAATCTTTGTCTACAGACATTCTGCCTATTTCTTAGTTTTTGTCATGGCATGACTAGGCCCGGTACTCCCTGGTGCTTCCTCTTCAGTTGAGTTTATACTTGGCTATTCTCAGTTTAAGGTACAGTGGTTTACTTGTGGGTGGCTCAGCCTTGGAAGCTTCCTCTCTGAAATCTCACCAATCATCACGAGAACACCTGTCATCACCTTCATTCTTGGCTGCATTCGTTTTTCGGCATGCAACCTAATTTCTTCTCTTAACTGTAGTTTCTGGTTTAGTTTCTTTTTGGTATTTGGGCAGGGTGTAAAAAAATCACTGATCCGTAATCTAAAGCTCATTTATGCTAAAAACCGGTGTTCTTGTTACCAAGTGTTAAGTAGTTTAGATATTTGCCAGTGCTGGGTCTTCCCATGTGGAGAGGCTGTGAGGGGGTCAGCTAGCACACAGCAATGTACACACACACTCAAACAGTCCATCTCCTGCTCAAACTTATACAGTATTTATTGATCTGGCTTCTTCTCTCCTGAAGTCTTGTTCTATGCCTTTGCTGTGAAAGTGTATGAAAAAGAGAGCAGTGCTAATTATGCTAACAGGCTAACAGCCTAGTGGTGCTAATAAGTTAGCCATCTCATCTACATCTACAAATAAACACACATTTAAATCCATCCTTCCACAGCTAATGGATCATGTTTCAGACACTACAGATACATACATGTAAAAGTGTTGTAGTGCTTAAACAGATGGGATCTGTTGTTCATCAGTCTGACTCCATGTTTTTTTTAAATACCTGCTTTTCACAATCCAGTCATATCCTAGAGTTTTATTCGGAAATACATCAAACAAAGAGAAAGAAAAAGACTGCTTAAGATAAATAATTAATTTTCAATTCACAGTGGCTTTAACAGTGCTGCTAACTAGAAGGGAGGAGCTACTTAGCATTAGCTTAGCTAGCATGATAACAACTCTGGTCATCAAATAACAGGTTATAGCTACCTGTACCTTCTGACACAAGTTAAGAGGTTAAATGTGAGGGAGCAAGGTCTTGAAACTAGACAGCGGGGAGGACAGAAGGAGCATATTCAGATCAAACTTTATTGATATAATGCTTTTTACAGCTAATGTTATCTCAAAGCAGCTTCGCAGAAAAGTAGTTTATGGACGGATTGAAAGGAAAAAATCTGATCTGAAAACCTAATATTACATGTAAAAAAAAAATAAAATAAATAAAATATATATATATATATATATATATGTGTATATGTATATATATATATATATATATATATATATATATATGTATATGTATATATACATATACATATATGTATATATGTATGTGTGTGTGTGTATTAAATTAATGTAAAGCAAAAATTTTAAACTGCCATAATTAATGTGTATACATATAAATATATTTTATATATATATAATATATATATATATATATATATATATAAAAAATAATTTATATATATATATATATATATATATATATATATATATATATATATATATATATATATATATATATATATGTATATATGTATATGTTGATGTATGTATAATATATATTATATAAAATATATTCTTATATTATAAAAATATACTATATATTAGTGTGGGTGTGGATCCCCCAATAATTTCCTCCTCTTGCACTACAAAGCTGTATCTGGTTTGAGCCATTATGCGGAGGGTTGTTCACACTTGCACAGCACATTTACATAAATGGTCTAATTGGAAGGTTCTTTACGGAGCACAATACGGTTCTTCCACGCCAGGGCTCCAAAGAAAAGGTGCAGGAGCCGGACTGGGAAGTGTTCAGTGGATTGAAAGAATGCTGTTATTTCAGCAGATCGTCATTCTCATACGTCCAATACATAAATATGAACAAAGTGCCAGATCTTTATCACTAAGTGCACATGGCAGGCCTGCTGCAGAGCGATGCTTTGAGCTGGTGGTTTATATAGCGAGCTGCTTTTTTCTTTTTAAACCATTGAGGATTTAATGCTAGCCTCCACACTGACTGATTTCAGACACGTGTAATGCTTTTAGCAGCGGTGATGTAACTGGATGTAGTGGGGAGAGTTATTTTGGTAATCCCAGCAGATTTGCAGGAAGGCTCTAAAATCTTGATTGTGGGATGTCCAGAGATCAGTGCACTGCAGGAGTGTACCTGAGCTCAGCATCTTTCATCATTAATCCACTCTAATTAAACCACCAATCCATAAAGCCCCACACGTCTGTGCTTTAAAACTTAGAACAAACATTTCCAGCTCCAAAATATGGTCACCAGAGTCACATTTACCCACTAATGTTCACCCTACAGACACACGACCACGTGCATCACCTGATCTTTTAATTATCCATCAACAAATGCATTGTTTCATCACTGATGTAGGTTTGGACACGCATTGGTACAAAACACTGGCAGAGATATCGCATTCCAGATACAGAGAACGTGCTGTGTTCTTTGTTTAGATCCACAACATAACTTTGAGTTTCCTGTTTAAAATGTTACATTACTGAGCTGCACTCTGTTGTTGTAGCTGTCATGAAATTTGTTACTATGCTAAGCTAAATGAGCTACTCTGCTAACCTTTCCTTCTAGTGCAATGTTCTAGTGTTAACCTAAATTTGCTACTACTGTGTGTTAATCAAAATTTGCCACAGTGTTAACCTAAATTTGCTACTGTGTTAGCCTAAATTTGCTACTACTGTGTGTTAATCAAAATGTGCTACTGTGTTAACCTAAATTTGCCACTACCATGTGTTAATCAAAATGTGCTACAGTGTTAACCTAAATTTGCCACTACCGTGTGTTAATCAAAATGTGCTACAGTGTTAACCTAAATTTGCTACTGTTAGCCTAAATTTGCTACTACTATGTGTTAATCAAAATGTGCTACTGTGTTAACCTAAATTTGCTACTGTGTTAGCCTAAATTTGCTACTACTGTGTGTTAATCAAAATGTGCTACTGTGTTAACCTAAATTTGCCACTACCGTGTGTTAATCAAAATGTGCTACAGTGTTAACCTAAATTTGCAACTACCGTGTGTTAATCAAAATGTGCTACAGTGTTAACCTAAATTTGCCACTACCGTGTGTTAATCAAAATGTGCTACAGTGTTAACCTAAATTTGCCACTACCGTGTGTTAATCAAAATCTGCTACAGTGTTAACCTAAATTTGCTACTGTATTAACCTAAATTTGCTACTACCGTGTGTTAATCAAAATTTGCTAATTTGTTAATCTAAATTTGCTACTATCGTGTGTTAATCAAAATTCGCTAATTTGTTAACCTAAATTTGCTACTACCATGGGTTAATCAAAATGTGCTACAGTGTTAACCTAAATTTGCTACTACCATGGGTTAATCAAAATGTGCTACAGTGTTAACCTAAATTTGCCACTACCGTGTGTTAATCAAAATGTGCTACAGTGTTAACCTAAATTTGCCACTACCGTGTGTTAATCAAAATGTGCTACAGTGTTAACCTAAATTTGTCACTACCGTGTGTTAATCAAAATCTGCTACAGTGTTAACCTAAATTTGCTACTGTATTAACCTAAATTTGCTACTACCGTGTGTTAATCAAAATTTGCTAATTTGTTAATCTAAATTTGCTACTATCATGTGTTAATCAAAATTTGCTAATTTGTTAACCTAAATTTGCTACTACCATGGGTTAATCAAAATGTGCTACTGTGTTAATCTAAATTTGCCACTACCATGTGTTAATCAAAATGTGCTACAGTGTTAACCTAAATTTGTCACTACCGTGTGTTAATCAAAATCTGCTACAGTGTTAACCTAAATTTGCTACTGTATTAACCTAAATTTGCTACTACTGTGTGTTAATCAAAATTTGCTAATTTGTTAATCTAAATTTGCTACTATCATGTGTTAATCAAAATTTGCTAATTTGTTAACCTAAATTTGCTACTACCATGGGTTAATCAAAATGTGCTACAGTGTTAACCTAAATTTGCTACTACTGTGTGTTAATCAAAATGTGCTACAGTGTTAACCTAAATTTGCTACTACTGTATGCTAATCAACTTTTGCTGCTATGCTAACCTACATTTGCTCCAGTGTTAATTTAAATGTGCTACTATGCTAGCCTAAGTCTGCTACTACTTTATGTTAATCTCAATTTTCTCCTATGAAAACCTACTTGCTACAGTTATAACCTTATTATTTTAACACACATGGACGAAGTGCATAGTGGAAATTAGCATTATTGTTGGGTCCTTTGGTGAGCAAAGATTTCTGCATGAACACTGCTATATTATGGTAGTTTTATAGTCATGTGACACAAAGTTTAGGGTATGGCTGTAATATGCTGCGATGGAGCTATGGATGGTGAACTGGATATTCCATTGATTTCAACAACAGCATTCTGCCAGCAATGACAGCAGCAAATCGCCGTAATCAGAGGAGCTTTCTATTAAGAGTTCTGTTTTCCTAACCATCGACCACAGTGGGATGCTGGGCACAGTGGGACGCTGGGGGTTTTGAAGCGTTCAGCAGTCCAAAGTGCTGCACTCACTTTACTATGGTTATTATTAACAATGAATTGAATTGCTCATTTTTGGGCTAGCGGATCTTACATAAGCAATGGGCCCACAGTTTGGCCACGGATGGTAGCGATTTTGCCACACTGCAACACGCGCCCTCTTGTGGCTGGTTACGAGAAACTTGCAGTTCCTTACGAACTAATGCCAGCGGTGCTCTGATAAAATCCTACAGCCGAGCTTTCTCTGTTACTGTTGTCTCAGTATCCGAGTGTGTCTTTTTTACAGGGCCGGGTAATAATTTTGCTATGTAAGCAAAGTGATTTCTCAACCCGATTGCATATTCATAGAGCCTCGGCGAGAGAAGGCCCGGTAATCCTTAATGCATATATTACATATCAGAATTGACTGAAGTGGTCAGATTTTTTTCATGCATTAGAATAATGAAAATCAGAGCTCGTTATCTCCTGTGATGATCCGTGCTACTTAAGTCTCCCCACGCACTGGGCATCAGTGGAGACCGTGTTAAATTATGTAGCCCGGGCGAGGCGTAAGATATCCATCATCTCTTAGCAACTTCCCATTCATAGGTAACACACAGTGGCTGCAGACATAAAGTAATCTCAGAGCGGTGCATGTAGACACACAGAGCCACATACACACGCCAGCATCTGCCCTTTTTTAATGGATGACTGAGCACATTGCAGACGCTCTCAGCCAGCCTCTGAGAGAGGAGAAAGCGGGTGATGCTTAGAGGAGCAGACAGTAGACAGGGTTTAGAATTCTGCTACAGCCGTAGCGTGATGCTGAAATGAATCTTTAACTTTCTCAGCACAGCTTTTATCTTACAGACGTTCATTATTTACGCCTGTGATGTCAAAATATGTTGACCTACTGGATGCATTTCTAACACGCGACGTCTGACAGCCATAATGGAGCTGTCCGCGGTGCTGAAGAGCCAGCTTAACCCTGTCCTATCACTCAGGAAATACTGCATGCTATGTACACCCATCAGCCATAACATTAAAACCACCTCCTTCTATTCACACTCACTGTCCATTTTAGCAGCTCCGCTTTCCGTATAGGATCACTTGGCAGTTCTACAGTTACAGACTGAAATCTGTTTCTCTATACCTCTTTCACCCTGTTCTTTAAAGTTCAGGACCCCCCACAGAGCAGGTATTGTCAGGGTGGGGGATTTTTCTCAGCACTGTAGTGACACTGACGTGGTGGTGGTGTGTTAGCGTGTGTGGTGCTGGTGTGAGTGGATCAGACACAGCAGTGCTTCTGGACACCTCGGTGTCAATGCTAGACTGAGAATCGTCCACCAGCCCAAACTATCCAGCCATCATAGCAGCGTCCAGGGGGCAGCATCCAGTGACCACTGATCAAAGGCCAGAGGATGACAACACCAACTGAGCAGTCATCTCTGACTTTACAAGGTGACCTGCAGACATACGTATTCACTCACTCACACTCATGCCTAGGGGGCAAATTGGCATCTCCAGTCAGCCTGCCTGCAGGTCTTTGGATGGGAACCCACACAAAACATGCAAACTTCCCACAGAAAGGACCCTAACGGAATCAAACCCCGACCCCTCTTGCTGTAAAGTGACAGTGCCACTCAATGTGCTACCCACTTGCTACGGTAAACTTCTCCTTTCACCATTTCAATGAAGCAAGGAACCACATTCAATGTGATGCTAGTCTGGACTCCACTGCGGCACGGTCCATAGTTCATCATCACCTTCTTTCACTGACAGCTGATACCTGATGGTGGCAGTCTTGGTGGTCCACCAGGTTTTGCATGCTTAATAGGATCCACCTATTTGCTCTTCATATTCCACTCATTGGTTGTTTAGTGAGCTCCTCCCCCTTGGTTTCTTACTCACCTACACTTACCTTAGACCTCCCCTGAAGTCTTGCATGTCATCACAGACATCTCCCGAAAGAAAACATCTCCTGGCTCTCTTGACTGGAAAAGAAATGGATGAATAGGGGTCTCTGACCTCAGCACCGTCCTGTAGCCCCCTTAAATGTGGTAAGGACAAGCGTCCTGCCATGGAATATGCACAGTGCTTTGGAATTCCGAGCTTGGGAAAGCACTTCTGCGTGGTAAGTTCATTTCTGCGGCGCAGAGCAGGGTGAATATAAATCCACACCACAGGCGCACAACATTGATTGGATTATAGCGCGGGAATTTGATTGTCAGATTATGACAATACCTGTGATCATCACATCTATCATAGTAAATGTCATTTGTGCACCGCTGCTAACCTCGTGGCGCATTCTAATGTCACCGAGGACTGCTGGTTAGCCATTCTTCCAAGGCTTTCTCGTCTTTCGCACTTTTGCTTACTCCTTCCTCTCGCTGTTTTCAATCCAAAGCCCTTAAGCCATCCCAAACCTCTATTCTTTTGAGACTTACCGTTCGGGTTAGCTCATGAATACTGATATCGGCTAGGTCGTATCAGGCATAAGACCATCGAAATAGAATGTTAATAGCACCCTTGCATTTCTTTAAGGTTATTTATTCTCAGATCTCTGTGTTTGCATCAGGTTGAATGACATTATTTGTGTTTGAACATTCTTTGTGTCCTCAGTAGTTGGGCCCGATTACCATGCTACTCATGTTGTTTCGCTTTCCTTATTCACTTTTATGTGAAAGTGACACTTCAAACCGCAGCCATAGGCTCTGGAAAAAAGAAGGGCTTTGAAGCCGCCACTCTTGATGGCAGATCGGAATGGCTCTCGAGCTAAATGCACATTTTTCCAACAGGCGCAAGTGATAGAAATTCAATTGTTGTGTCGGCAAACACCAAATCCAACAGGCAAAAAAAAAAAAAAGCTGGAGAATGGCCTGCACTGTGCCGCATGCTAAGTTTCTCCTTCCCTCTTTATCTGGCTGGGAAGCGGGAAGGCTGCGCAACAGTGAGCATGCATGCTTCATGGTGTGACATAATCGATGACGTCTCATGCTGATCCGCAGCGAGGAAGTGAACTAACTTGATTCAAATGCGCAAGTCGCTTCCACATCAATACAGTACAGTGCGTAAACAAAGGGAGGAAGTACACTGAAGCACAAAGCTCTGCTGATATAATACATCATCACTTAACACCACTCATAACTGTACTGGGGAGGGGGGACGCTCTTAGCTTTAAAGGGGGTCTATTATGCCTTTTCTGATTTTTTTTCTCTGTATGGAGTTTTAGTGCATGTAAAAGATCTGAAGGAAGTTGTAAAGCCAGACAGAGAAACTCTCTCCCACACTCAATGTGCTAACAACTTCTCCTTTCACCATTTCAATGAAGCAAGGAACCACATTCAAAGTGATGCTAGTCTGGGCTCCACTGCGGCACAGTCCATAGCTCTAAGAACATCAGTACCCTCTTTCACTGACAGCTGATACCTGATGGTGGCAGTCTTGGTGGTCCACCAGGTTTTGCATGCTTAATAGGATCCACCTATTTGCTCTTCATATTCCAGTCATTGGTTGTTTAGTGAGCTCCTCCCCCTTGGTTTCTTATTCACTTGCTTACCTTAGACCTCCCCTGAAGTCTTGAATGTCATCACAGACATCTCCAGAAAAAAAAAAAAAACATCTCCTGGCTCTCTTGACTGGAGAAGAAATGGATGAATAGGGGTCTCTGACCTCAGCACCGTCCTGTAGCCCCCTTAAATGTGGTAAGGACAAGCGTCCTGCCATGGAATATGCACAGTGCTTTGGAATTCCGAGCTTGGGAAAGCACTTCTGCGTGGTAAGTTCATTTACCACGCAGAAGGGAAACCACTTGTTTGAGCTGCCTGAAATGGCTCGCTGGAATTCCCGCCCTTTTTAAAGTTACAAGGTGATGTCATCATGTTACACAATCCTTATTTCCCGCCTACCACCAAGCTTGGCATGCCCTCACACAACGCACAGTAAACCCTACCACTCTGAAACATTCTGCGCCGGTCTAGCTTGCGTAGGTAGATCCACCTGCTTGTTTTACCCGGCTTTTAGAATTGGACTCACGAGTCAGAACTTGGTCTCACATGGATATAGCCGAACTGACGTCATCGTAAGCATAGCCACAGCAGTGTCGTGGTGGAACTTGTGGCAGGATGTTGGTTGACTGGTGGGTGACCAGTTAGAACAGAGTGGGCAAACTGAAGAAACTGAAGAAGGAGCTTAAAGACACAAGAGCTCTAACAGAGTGTTTCTCTGGTGTAGCGCAGAGGATAACACCACTACCTGACAGGGAGCCACCACCACATGTGGGAGACTGGGCTTTGAATACCGGTCTGGGTAACTATGCTGTGCAACACCAGTAGGAGGCCTTGGGCAAGACTCCTAACACTACATTGGCCCACCTGCAATATGAGTAACCTTGTGAGTTCAGTCTCGCTTGTTGGCTGCTTTTTCTTGTTCTCACATTTGAAGTAATCAATCAATCAATCAATCAATCAAAATGTATTTGTATAGCACATTTTACAACTAAGGTCTCAAAGCAGCTTCACAGAAAGTGAGTTAATATAAAGGAAAAGAGAAACACAGAGTCCATGTAACCCAGAACACATTCAGTAGAGGTGTGGACTGTTTGACTGGTTCTTCGTATGGTGAAATGGTTCATTGATAGATAATGTGCTTTCAGTATACAACCTGTTTTGAATAATTGGCTCCATAAAGCACCAAAAATGGGCTCCAAATGTGGTTGGTGAAGCTCAGTGGCTAACACCACTACCTGCCAGGGAGCCACCACCACATATGGGAGACTGGGGTTCCCCAAAGCTGCAGTTCATAATAATAATGTGTAAGGTTCTAAAACTGTATCAGTAGTTCTATGTCAGTTTTGGACTGTTTCTATTGATCCATTCATCGTGAACTGTTCTATAGCTTTTGTATGTTGGTCGTTTATTATTATACAAAAAATGTAAATAAAGTGTAGACCTGCCGTATGCTTCTACAGGCTAATATCTCCTCCTCAGTGTGAAAAATCAGGCCAAATGGAGAGTGCTGAAATGTTCTATGACCTTTAGGCATCTTTATCGTGCAAAGGGAATAAGGACTGGGCTCTTTGTGAGAGCTCTATCGCAGAGCAGTATCTGGAGCTTCATGACAAATTCCTTCAGTTACTCTATAAAACTGTATTCCCAAATTCAAACACTTCCTCCACACTTTACTCCAAGCTGCTTATTCCTCCTACCATGTGCTCGGAGAAAGGCAAAATATCTAAAAATATCTAATTCCAAGTTTTCCCCAACTGTAGTTAACCACGCAAGAAATTTGCTTCTTCGCTTTTGTAAACTGTGTTTAATGAGGCCAATTTGGCTAACAAGTATCAAGCTGATTAGCTGTTCCCTTTAAAAACACACCAAGTGAAAGCTACAACATGGTTGTTATTAATGTTTAACGTAGTTTATATGTCCATAGGTGGGGCAGTCATGGGCTTTAAGGCTGTCATGGGCTGGAGGTTAGGGAAGTCAAGTCGAGTCAAGTCAGCATTTATTTATATAGCGCTTTTTACAACAGATGTTGTCACAAAGCAGCTTTACAAAGAATCTGGTGTTCGAGCCCCCAGTGAGCAAGCCGAGGGCGACAGTGGCAAGAACAACTCCCTTAGTTAGGAGGGAAGAAACCTCGAGAGGACTCAAGACTCAATGGGGAACCCATCCTCCTTTGGTCAACACCAGATACAAGACAGTACACGAAAGGAGCGTATAGTGATTGTAGAGTAGAATAATAAATGTCTGATTAGTCTGTAATTATGTCATAAGATGGGTCAGCAGGATGCAGGTCAAGCTTCCACAGTGCAGGACAGCCAGGAGCTCAGTGGGGGTTAAAGGCATCAGTGGCTCCCAGTCAGGGCAGATGTAGCAACAGCATCAGATCGCACAGGATGGGCAGCAGTTCAGCTCAGACAAAGTGAACAGACAGACTGTTAGCTCTGTTAGGGAACCAGCCTTGTGACCGGAGGGTCGCCGGTTTGATTCCCTGAAACGAGAGTAACGACTGAGATGCCCTTGAGCAAGATATCTAATCCCCAACTGCTCTTAGTAAGTGTGGTCACTGCTCCCTAGTGTGTGAGCTCACTAGTGTGTGTATGTGGGTTAAATGCGGAAAACAAATTCCTCTGAAAAACTCTCTGCTCAGAGAAATTTGGTGTCCTGCAAAAATCCCTCTTAATTAATGCAGCTTAATTATTCTCACTCAGTGTCTGCTGATGTAGCAGTAGGGTGTAGGTGGTGCAACACAAGGTCTTCTGGATGTGTAACGTGTGACAACAAACTGTTTATTGACCACGGTGCCTCCACACACAGATTTGTTGGTCGTATCCACCAAGACAAAAGTGGGACTCACCACTGAAGATGACCCGCTGCCATTCTGAGTCACTCTATGACAGTTTGGCATGACACCATTGCAGTCTTGGGTGATGTTGACGCAGCGATCTGCGTAGAAGTCCTGCGTTACGCAGCCGTCTGCTAATGGACTAACAGGACGACTCATGGAGGACCTTCTTCTATCCACTGCTGCCAACAGCATGCACTGATAGTATCCACAAGACCAGTACGGTGTAAGGTGCAAAATGACTGTTACTGGTGTATAACATACCTCATAAGTCCATTTTTACATGTGCTACAGCCTCAGTATTTTACACAGTGCTAATCGGTGCCATGAGGTGTTAGCTACATTAGCCTTGTAGCTGCATTATATTGTGGCGTCGGTGTGGAGTAAAACAAGGGAAGTGATTTAAGTGAATGCCCTATTGTCGAACACAGCAGCAGGGGAGATTTAAAGTCTCTCTTACCATGAGGTTGGAGCTCCCAACAGGCTTAGTGAGTGACCACGCCTTGGGTGAGTAACCCATGTAGAAGGGCCTCAGTCCTTCCTCTGGGCCATGCTCTCTCCTTTGGGGCACTGAGAGTGCTGTGCTCTCTGCTGAAGAACTCCCTCGCACCACTGGCCTGTTACCTTTGAGTTTGTGACCACTCCAGACCACTCAGGGGGGCGCTACCACTTTTCTGATACCAGTGAAACATTGAGTACAACACTGAGTGCCACAAGTAGTAAACACCAGCAGAAAGACATATACAGAACACACTGAACTCACAAGGGGGGAGGTCACCACTAAGCACAAGTACCACCAACCCCCTACACAAAACACTCAGACCCACCCACACAGAAAACCACATTAAACACATACACTAACCTTTACACTAACAAACACTGACACTTCATAACATGCCTATGTCCTGGTGGATTGTCTCATTTCAGGCTGGTTGCTAACCTAACACTGGTGCAAAGCAGGGCTATTTAGTGAGGACATAAAGAACCAAATATGATTATTCTAAAGAAGCTTTTAGTGGATGCTTTAAAGGCGTTTAATTGTACCCTACAATGACAAACAATTTGAACAATTTGAAAAAATTCTGGTTTTATGTTTTAACAGGAGTGTAGAATGTGGCAAGTTCACTGATATCTATAATTAAGTGTGTTTTATTACGCTTCATTG
The DNA here is from genome assembly GCA_024036415.1 of Prochilodus magdalenae. Classification (NCBI taxonomy): domain Eukaryota; kingdom Metazoa; phylum Chordata; class Actinopteri; order Characiformes; family Prochilodontidae; genus Prochilodus; species Prochilodus magdalenae. The sequence continues at coordinate 479,806 of JAMWET010003715.1, read as the reverse complement.
CTGTAAAACTGAAGTTCCTTATTTGAGTAGGGCACATTCTGGCGTTGCTTCACCGCTGGGTGATCTAGCTAATAGCTCTGTCTAGAAACAGGGAACGTACACTCATCATCAAAAGAATAGCTGCACCCAGAGGGAATGTGGGAGTACAGTGCTATTGGGAAGGAAGATAAAGGTTACCAGGAATGGTGATAAATGTAGACTGATATGGGCGATATTGGTGGAGGTGGAGTGACCCCAGGGCTTCTGGGATCAAGACTAAAGCAGGACTTGTCACTGAAGATGACCCGCTGCCATTCTGAGTTACTCCATGACAGTCTGGCATGACACCATTGCTGTCTTTGGTGAGGTTGACGAATGTAGTCCTGCGTGGTGCAGCCGTCTGCCAATGGTCCCAGAATGACTCATGGAGGACATCGCTGCTCGCTGAATGTCCAGGGACATAGCTGTCAGGTCAGTCAGGTACAGCATTAAGGCCTGCCCTTGTTTACGTCATATGCGGCCGAGCTTGAACCTTGAATCACTCGTATGTCTCACATGTCAAACCTGCCTCCCAAGTTTCATTCCTGTGGGTTGATTCCATCTAGGTGCAACTATTTTATTAATTATGAGTGTATATTTGTTGGCATATGTCATATGCCCACCTGTGAGAAGACAACTAGTCCCCAACAGCATCCAGTGCTGTTGCAGTTAACAGTGTTGGCTTATTAGTGCCCCCAAAGAGGCTGCCCTCAGACCTGATGAGCAGGGGCGTAGCAGCAAATTCTGGGCCCTGTACACTCTCAATGTCAGTGGGCCCCTATCCATGCCAGTACACGAGGAACGTGAGCAAAAAAATATGGGCCCCTCTCCCTACTCGGTCCACTTTTCCCCCCACTACCACGCCCATGCTGATGAGTACACTAAACCCCAGTTTTCTGTGGCTATTTTTGAATAATAAGATGCATCATTAAGATCTGATCCTCTACGACTTGCTACAGGAGCAGAAAGATAAGCCTACATCAATGTACACCTGATTTTATTTTTTTCGTTTTCCTTAAATATGGTATACTGATTATCCATTCAATAACCTGTACTGATACCGAAGCTTACAGATATACACTTATAGGTATAGATATAGACGTATAAAATATCACAACTGGTTAAAATGCACATCCCTGGTTTAACGCAGTGGCTTTTGAGGGATGTCGTCTGTGTTTTGTGCATTCAAACTTTACAGTTAAAACCGTGTGACTCAAATAAAAGAGCTCCTGCAGAAGAACTTGGACTTTCTTAAGCCTTGGTTGGGGAGGAGCCAGAATACAATGAGGCAAGAGATACGGACGGAGTTTAAATTGGTTCTATTTATTTGATCGGTGGAACCTATGGTTACAAATAATGGAACTGTTAATTGCACGTAGGCCTGAAAGACTAATATCAAAATCACAATTTTACAGGGTGCAATTTTCAATAACTGCATTTTTTAAATAGCATATTATTAACTATTTGATCCAATATGTTGACTATGGATTTACGTGGGACAATTGAACCCAGTAATATCTACCACCTGTAGATGAGTTGCACCAAAAGAAAACAACTCACATGCTATGTACATGAACACACCATAAATAACAGTCAGCCTGGCAGGTTAACTGGCAGCATTCAAGCCATAAACCAGAAAAGTTTAGATCCTGGTCTTCTGTCCTAAAAAATGCATGTAGCAAATTATCGCAATTGAAATTGCAATTCTATAATTGGTCAGAAAAATCGCAATTTAATATTGGGCCTAAATCGTCCAGCTCTACTGTAAACCCACACTTCAGACAACTGTATTGTTAGTGAGCTCAAGTCTCTTTCATGGGTTTAGGACCCCCCCCCTGGATCCCCTGTAAATCAGCTCCCTTTGAATAGTATCATATTTAAGGGTGCCCAAGGGGCTCAAGTCTCTTTTGGGAAGGCTAAGCTACCACCAGATCCCCTGTACTTTAGCTCCCCTGCCATTTTTAAAGGTGCTGCAGCCTGTTTTGGGAAACTCTAGTCTCTCTTTAAGGACAACTATGTTCCCCTTGGCTCGTCTGTTAGGACTTACTTAAACATGTCAGGTCATGCAAAGAAGCTCCACCTGAGTGACGCAACTGTCCAGCTGTTGGTCCTGTCATCAGAGGTCTGTAAATGGAAAGCTGTTTCCTAGAAATGCACCATAAGAACTTTCATTTGTACCCGGGTCTGGGTTTTTGTTCCGTGTGCTCGCGTGCGCTAATGCTTATCGAGCTGCTATGGTCACTGGTCACCTAAAATAGTTTTCCGCTCTGTTCGTGCCTTGCCGATGGAGCGATACAGCGCAGATTAATGAGGTGAATTTATTTTAAGTCATATTTTCTTTGAGCAGCTCAGTTCAAAGTCCCTCTTCAAGCCATGCCATCTGGTTGTGAGCTTTACATAACCCGCTGGACACACTCACACACACACACACACACAAATGGATGGAAATACAGACACATACAGAGGCCCGCAAACACACATACACACACACAGCCCTAATGTAGGCCAGCCTTTCCCATGTCTGCAGTGGTAAGGATTAAAGCTGGAGCTAGACTTTTAATATCTGCAGCTCTTTCCTGGGGGCAGCCAGGCCTGTATCAGCACACATACACAGCGTGAACGGGCTGCCAAGAGTGGAGCTCCGGTGTACTCTACTGGTTCCTGCATCAATTACCTCCATTTGACATGCTCTTCTGTTATCAGTCACCGCTATTGGATGACATCTGTCTGCCGGCTGGCCAATTGGATGTTTACGTACTTGTCAGGCGTGAATACCTTACCTTCCCGCCGACGTGAGAGAGTTATTTACGCTGAAGCTGACTCCTCAGCGAAGGCTGGTGAGAACAAGGCATTAATGACACCTTCCTTTTTTTTCCATACCGTCCTCGCCTGTGCCACGTTGTGTTATCGAAATAGCTCTGAAAAGTGCTGCTTTTACTGAGACCCATGAGTCACTCAAGCTGGCAGTCCTTCTCCAGCGGAGAATTACACTCCAGGAAGCATTTGCCCTCTTAACCAGTTTTGTAGCTAACGTGGAAATTCCGAACGTGACAACTGTCATCAGCAGGCCGTGAGCCAACCATACAGCCGAACCCCAGCACAATATAAACACGGCTTCATATAAAAATCATGATTTGTAACAGTGCAGTTTCCACACGGCTCGCATTGTGTCTGTTAGGCCTCGACAGCAGGTTTGTGGTAATGTTAGAGAAACCCAATCGATACAATAAGAGTCAGCGTTCGCCGCATTGATTATTTAACTATAGCTCTCAACAGATACTCGCAGGAGCAGCGAGTGTATCGCATTCTAAACAGACTTAACTGTAACGCAGTGTGTGTAAAATTAATGAGCCTCTCCTCTTACGCCCCGGTCTCCAGTCAAATACAGTGATTCAATATTCCAAATGTCATAAGCTGCATCTCTGTGCGGAGGTTACCGTAAATAACGGTATCCGTGTTGTAAAGAGCCACCTCACTGGCCTTTGGGAGCGCGCAAAAACCCACAGCAAGTGCCTTTCCTTAGACAGCCTCGAAAGATATCATCTGCCCTCTGCACACGTGGGAGGCTAGTAGGATAAACTGATATCACACACCACTGCAGAGGTACGGTACAGCACAGTACCGAGAGCACACTTCATCTGTTTCATTCCCAGTCAAAACAGCCATTAGCCACAAGTTCTTCATTTTCGGGAGATATTTCTGAGGAGATTACATAAAACCCACACATAACCCTCTAACGTTTGGTAGACACCCATTAACCAAAGGAAAAAGATAGGCAGATTTTATTTATCAAACAGGGAATCAGGGTCAGCAACCAAATCAGAGCAAACATACCAAATGGGGTAATCAAAAAGCGTAGAGGAAGCGAAGGTCAAACCATAGAGTCACACAGAGAAAGCAAACAAGTTGAAGGAATAATCACAAGATGGAAACCTGAAAACAAACAAAAGTCAAAACCAGAGAGACAAGAAACAGCAAAGTGGGAGAAATGCGCGAAGCCAACAAGTTGGCAATACCTCGTGAAGACGTAGAGCAAACCTCCTGGTATATATACAGGGATGGTAATGAGGGGCAGGTAAGATGGATTAGAATCGGGTGGAGTTGAACAGGAAGACGAGTTGTGACTGATGGATTAAGAGCACATGGGTATGACGTCATGCAGAGATGGCTGAGTAGTGTAGGGTAGCGGAGCATTGGAGGCGAAAGCGTGACAAACCCATTATATAACCCATTTTGGTAGACCACCAAAACTCTTTTATCATTTAATGAGCCGAGTTCTTAAGATAACATAGCGGGTCAAATTCATACTTCATACTGTAGTGGGCGAGGTATGACTAGAAAGAAGTGGCATCCAGCCCTACTGTAAGAAACAAGGAAATGCATGGTCCCTCCTCTTTAATGTTAACATCAACAGCTGTTTACTTACAAGCTTAGAAGAGATGTTTGTGAGTTCAGCATTAAACTTAATTCCTACCTGCCAGGAGAGTCTCCATCAGTGGGTAATGACTAGGCATTGGTGATAATAGTGGTTGCTAGCCAAGAACTGTAGTCACCATTGTGTTTGTTGTTCCTTTCATTAGCTACCTGCCCTTAAATGATCTAACCAGGAACAGCATGATTGACAAGAGGTTAGAATATGCCATTGGGGCAGCAGTGCTTTTTCTTCATCCTCTCATGTTGGACTGATATCTCTGCAACACGATACAACACGAGACGCCTTTAATGTACCTTCAAAATGAGTCTTTCTTCACAGTTTGTTGGCAATTTTGATAAGTTTGGAAAGTTTTCCACTTGGAAACTTCCACTGTAAGAAGACAATTCTCTGTGCTACGGGTCTGAAAGTGTAGCTATCAAGAAACTGTTACTGTTGAAAGGAAGATCAGAACAATGGACTGAGCATCTCAGCATCCAGGCCTCATTTTCATTGAATGAGTTTGGGAATACTTGGATTGGGAAAAGCAAAAACTGAAAGCAACTTCCAAGACTGAAATTTAGAGGTGTGGATAAATATCCTTACATATATCATTAAAGTGAGGGTGGGAGGGTTGGTGGCCGATTGACCCAATCCCAGGTCTCAAAGGGGAAAGGGCAGGCTATACCTTGGACAGGCCACCAGTCCTTCAAAAGGCATACACACACTTTCACTTACACCTAGAAGATAACATCTCCAATTCACCTGACTGCACGTCTTTGGACTATGGGAGGAAACCCACCAGCCCACACATACATGGAGAACATACAAACTCCACACATAATGGACAAGATGTTGCTAGAAAAGCATGGGACATGGACAGGTCATTTAAGCCATGCTTTCATGAAATCATGAGAATCCCAGGATTTAAACTCAGGATATTCCAACAATAGGGAGAAATGTTAGACAGCTATGCTCTGTCTGAATCTCTTTTTAATGAAAAGTGCAGTTCAGTACCCACGGTACCCTCAGAAAAGCTTATCCATTTATCGTGAGCACCGTATCATATAGCCACAGCACTCAGCTGCCTGTAGAACTCAAGCGAATGCCCAGTTGGGGTAATGCGTTCAGAGAGACTGCGGTTTGAACTCCTTCTCAGTGGGCTCTCCAGCCAACGGAGCGTGAGACGAGCGAACAGAGCCAAGAGAGAGATAGGGAGGAAAAAACAGGATGCACAGCTGTGTTTACCAAACACACCTCAGCAACCTTACAGCCTACACACTGACACCTTTTCCTAACATCTGCCTGACTGGAGGAATTTCCTTTTTTAAAAATCTGACTTCAACCCTTAGACGTAAAAGCAAGGTGTCAACTCCTAGCTCACTGAATAAGCCCAGGAATGATGATGGAGGTGCAGAATCTGACTTACGTTCATTAATAAAACAGGAGCTATTGTATTAGGATTTTTTGCCACCGTAAAAGTTCCAACCGGCCAAGCCATGGACTATACAGGATCTCTGAATGTGCCCTGTGATCTCTTTCACCAAGACATCATCAGCAGATCCTAAGTTGTGTAGGTGGAACCAGAAGTGGATCGGAATGGCTGTATCAGCACACACTACAGATGCTTGATTGAATTGAGATCCAGGGAAATTGGAGGCCAGGGAGCTCTTCATCATGTTGCCCATTCCAACATGCTGTCCATTCCTAAACCATGTGTGTAGAGCCAGCCCAGCATCCTACTTAAAGAGTCCACCAGCATCAAGGAATGCCATTACTTTAGGTAAGTGGTACATGTCAGATGGACATCCACATGACCACCCGGCACAAGGGAAACATTGCCCAGAGCATCACACTCTGTCCATTCACCTGGTCATCCACACTTCTTCCATTAAGAATAACCAATCCAGTTCCAACGCTTCTATGTGCCTTCATCAGCAGACGAGGATTAGCATGGGCACTCTCTTCTGGGACTGCTCTGTGGCTACGCAGCCTCATGTAACTGGCTACAGTCTTGCAACATGTTCTACAGTAGCCCTCTGTCAATTCATACCTCACTCAATAGCCTCAATGCCCTCACACATTGATGAGTTTCGGGGGGGAGTCCAACATCCTGTCTCCGCCTAATGGTTTGTCCCTCTACAGACCTCTGCTGATACTGACACTGCTGACTGGGATCACCCAACAAGCCCTGTCATTTCAAAGATGCTTCGACCCAGTCGTCAGGTCGTGCCCCATGTCAGGTCTTAATGCTTACCTCAATCTCCAGCACCCAACATGAGAAGCGACTGCTTGCTCACTGCAGCTTAAGTATTCTGGAGGTGGAGTGACACCAGGCCTTCTGGACGTAGGATGCATGACAACAAACAGTTCATCTTGGTCCTGATCACGGTGCCTCCACACACGGATTAGATGGTCGCCTCCACCACAAGACAAAAGCGGGACTCACCACTGATGATGACCAGTTGCCGTTCTTAGTAACTCCATGACAGTCTGGCACTACATCAGTCGTGCAATCTTTGGTGTGGCTTACGTTGTGTTAAGGGGTGTTGTCATAACGGTCGGCTGTGCATGTAGTTCTGCATCGTGTAGCCATGTCTCCAACTCTTCCAACTGCACAACCTTATATGGTCAGTCAGGTACAACATTAAGGTCGTCCTTGCTTATGTCACATGCATTGCCGAAACGTGAATCATTTGCATGTCTCCTGTTGTCAAACCTGCCCACCAAGTTTCATTCCTGTCGGTTGTTTCCCTCTGGGTTGCTGTTATGCGATGTTTGGGCCCATTGGTGTACATCGACTGACTATGTAGGCTAATTAAATATGTTTACATAATTATATTGGTATAGAATAGCACAAGGCAGACACAACGCTCAACTTGTAAAGGCTAATGATCTTAAAAACTTGTCGTCATAAATAAAGTATTTAATTGTGATTTCCCTGATAGCTTTTCTGCAAAGCCGGTCCATTAGATATCATGTTATAATAAACTGCTTAACAAAACAAATGGTAATGGGAGATTATGTGTCCCAAAATGCTACGAGATTTCATTTAATTAAATGTGCAAACTTACGGTTCAGCCTCGCTGAATTTGCTCATAATAAACTCTCAGCGCATAATTTATGACCGTACTCCTTAAATACCCATAGTGCATTTAGCCTGCCGTATATATCTCACACAGTTTAGTGACTAAAACTAATGAAAACATTCACTGATTTCCAGATAATTGAACATGTTCACACAAATACAGATGAAAATGTAACACTAATGACTTTTAGGTTTCTCTACTGCTTCGAAAACTGCCTCTTTGTCATAGCGGGGACCAAAATGAAGTTGCGACTAATCTATAATACAGTCATTTGCCTTTTAAAGTGTAGTTCTCCGAACAACCAAGCTTGTACCAATGACTGCAAATATGTTGCTGACTGATTTGGGCTAATTTGGTTCTTTTTAAAGTGCCATTTCAAAGTTTTGCTCTTGATCTAAGAAAAAAAATATGAAATGATGGCATCATAAAAGACAAATGGTATTTTTTTTCTTCTTTTTTTTTCTTTGCAGTGCTGTAGAACATTTCTACCAGTGCCTTGTTAATGTAGTATTCTCCAGTGCATATCTTTTATCCAGCTGCCGTGTTTAGGCCCAAAGCTTCCCAGGCCTAAATGCATATAATGATTATCAGTGGTCCCAGTCTTCAAATTTAGCAGGTGAATTATGGGTCAGGGTTGCAGCTGATGCAATAGATTAAGAAAACAGCACTACAGCTCCTGATACAGTCACACCCCTATAATACACACTACAGTGTTCTATAAAACTCCCGTTCATACCTGGTATTGGCATCTGTCTTGAGTGATCGGGTCATAAGTGACCAGAGAGATGTATAGCCATTTGAATCTGCCCTTTCCATGAGTCTCAAAATGAGCACTAGTGATCGGATTTTGTGACTGGAAGGATAAGCTACTTGGGCAATGGGGTCTTTTCTCTGACTAAAAGCTAAAATTTGGATCTGGTGTCCATTTAGTTAAATAAAAAAGGGTCAGAAAAAGTCTAAGGCATGCAATTCAGTGGTTGTATGATACAATGGTTGCACAAGCCAACAAAAACAATATTCAGATTAAAGATCTTGGCAGTATAAAGAGACCTGTGGCTAAAGCCTAGTAGCCAGACCCGAAACCCACCCCTGGGCTCTAGATCTGGGGAGAAGGCTGCTTTCAGCATATGCACATGTGGACATTCTGGCTGAATAAGTGATAAAATAAAAAATGTAAAAAAAAAGTAAGGTAGATACACTGAGGCAAATAAAATATATTTGCTCCACATGCCTCTTCCATTTTTGCTAATTTGTCACAGAGTAATATTGCAGACCATCCAACTCATTTTAATATCAGAAATTACAACACAAGCAAACACAACATGCATCCTCTCCATGATCATTCTATTTACTCAATCTAAAGATTTATTCAAGACCCCGTATCACCCATGTGAAAAAGTAACTGGCCTCCTAAGCCAAATAACTGTGCCCAGTTCTGCCATGCTTGCATTCCAGTATGGCTGCAGTCAAACATTTCTGCCACAGCATCTTAATGGCATTGAAGTCAGGACTTAGCAACTCCAAAATCTTAATTTTGTTTCTTCTGAGCCACTGAGAGGTGAACTACATCAATTGCTTTAGGTCACAAACTGATGTGTGGACATTCTCCTTCAGGATTTTGTGATAGAGAACAGAATTCACGGTTCCATCAAGTCATCCAGACACTACCACTGCCATGTTTGACTGTTGGCATGGTGTGTTTGCTTTTTGCCGGATGTAACTGGACCCATGTCTTCAAAGAAGTTCCACTTTTGGCTTATCAGTAAACAGAATAGTTTTGGTAATGTCTTGGGGGTTGATCTAGAAGCCCTGTGTTCTTTTTGGTCAGCAGTGGTTTGGCACCTTGCAGCTCTTTCATGGATGCCATTCTTGCTCAGTTTCTTTCTTATTGTGGAATCATGCGCATTGACCTTAACTAAGACTAGCGAGGCACACAGTTCTTCAGATGTTGGTCTGGGTTCTTTTGTGACCTCCTTGATGATTCGGTCAAGGTGCTTTTGGTCACATTTTGGTAGATCGACACTCTTGGCATGGTGCACTACTGTTTTAACTTTTCTCCATTTGTGGTCAATTGCTCTCAGAGTGGTTCTTTGGAATCCCAGAACCTTAGCAATGGCTTTGCAAATGGTAGAAGTGGTCAGTTGATAGCAGTAGGCGGTCCCCTGTTGGTCAAAACAAGCACCCGTCTACTCTGCTGCCAGGTCTTTCTTAGGTCTCCCCGGTGTGTTTTTATTCACTGCTCTGGAAAACTGGGATGTCTGGTCACCCAACAAATATTGTATTATCTTCAAGAGTGTCTCACAACACAAGAGAAGAACACAATGGTCAATGTAAATGACCTTCCACTGCCCGCCACCAACATGTAAACTCTGCACTACCGTCCAGCTTTCTCTATTATGTTCTCAATTAGAGAAACAGTTCAACTGAACACTGTGATGTGTTTTAAAAAAGGTGTTCAGACTTACAGCATAATTAAGAATTCGTCCAGTATCAGTAGCAACAGTTTGACCTTCTACACTTACCCAACTCAGTACTGAGAACCAGAGTGTGAGGGAAAGCCAGTTGCTCAGCACATGTGTAATTTTCACTTTCAAAGCCGAAAATAGCCCTGCGGAACTTTTCTGGCTGAGACACTCCCGACATTAGTGAAGGGGAGATAACCCAATGTCACGAACCCAATAGCACGGAATTAATGCTTTCAGTGTCTCCGTTATCTCGCCGACTCACAGACAGGAGGAGACATTTTTAATAAGCACTTTTTTGCTTTTGTCTGAGAAACCTGTCCAGTCGACAGATTTGCTCCCGGTGCCCCACAAAAAGGCAGCGATGGAGGAGCGCTCTGGAGATAAAGGTGAGCATAACATCAAAAAACACAGCTCTGTGAAGTGAGTTGCACCTTTGGGGGGGGGAGCTATCAATTTGGTGCGTGTAACTCCCTCGTCCTCCTACTCTGCTGGGCCGCTGTTTATCTGCCATGTCCTTACCCTTATCTGCATCACTGCTGTGGGTCATTGGGCATCAGAGGGCTAATCTATCCACCTGACAATCAGCCCCAGAGGCGTCAGACGTGCTCTGATGTGCTACAGACAGAGCTGTAGCCGCTGAGGAAATAGCTGCTTCCTTGCAGAGAGCTAGCTAAAGTTTTCACACAAAGGCAGTCACAACCCTCAATCGACCTATCCTCGCTCTAACCACGAATAAGTTATTTGCTTCAAGAGGTTGGACATGTCTTTCAAAAAGCTGGGAAAGTTATTCATTTCAAAATTCATGCGGCTTGTATGCGTGTGAAAGGTACTGTTAAGATAGATCAAGTGTCAAGATCAAGCTGGCCTTCAAACACAAGGGCACTGGTTTGGTTTCAACATCGGTAGGGACACAACAACCCACCCACTACCCCACTAATTAGGACCTCACCCGAAACCCTGAAGATGCCCTTGTTCCCTCGTCAGCCTGCTGTACTCCTCTAGCCTGCTGCTGTGATTCCTGCAGTGCATGCATACGAATTCATTAACGGTGACATTTTCATGGGATTTCTAGACTGAAATTCAACTCATAATTTGATATATCCACCCAGTTTATGTCTATTCTTGCTGGCAGCTTGGCTTCAGAGCAGATGTTAGGGATTGGCTAAAAGGAGTGACTGCATTTGGGCGTCCCAAAGACTATAATGTGAAGGAAGCAGCCGAATCTACAGGTGTATGGAAGCGTACAGTCATACGGGTCTACCAGCAGTGGCTAAAATCCCAGTCTACAGGAAACTCTCCTTGGAATTGTGCCAGGCAAGGCATCCAGCAAATCTGGCTCAACTGTGCAATTATTTGATGGAAGTGTGTCTGAACATTGATGTGGCCTACAACCAGAACCAGAACCGATCACAGCTGTTATGCACTATTAGGTACGGTTTAGTCACAGGTGACTCATTTTTTGTCTGGTTAGCGCATCTACAAAGTCCAAACATGCCCAAATAATGTTACATGTGCGATGCAGTGGAGGTAATAGAAGAAAGGCAGTAAATCATCTGAAAGACTAAATTGTTTGGCTTATGGATTGACTGCCATCTTCACTTCCCTTCACTTCCCATATATACAGCGTATGTATATATATATATATATATGGTATGATAGGCGACCTACGCTAACACCTGTGATATATAAACAGTATATAGGCTCGTCTACAAGGTCAGAAATGGCCTAAAAATGGACCAGCCCCTCCCTACCTTATGGCAATGGTTAAGAGTCAATCTGTGCCTCGAGCCCTTTGAGCTTCAAGTACATCTCGACTCGACCTGCCATCCCTGAAGACACATGGAAGACAAGCGTCCAGACTCTTCTCTGTCCTGGCTCCCAGATGGTGTAATGAACTTCCACTGGCTGTCCGACCAGTTCAGTCTCTCGCTGTCTTCAAGTGCGGCCTTTGTTCTACCTCCGATGTGGGTATGTCAACTTCTGAAAGCTTTAGTTTTATCCACCAATAGATAGATAGATAGATAGATAGATAGATAGATAGATAGATAGATAGATACTTTATGAACGTATGAAAAATGCATTTTGCCACTTGATTGTCTTTACCTCTGTTTTTCCCTCCTGCACATCCAGATAGTCATTAAAACACGCCGGATCCAAGTTACATACTGTCCCAATGTAATTGGACGACATTCATACTCATTACAGTTAATAACATGTAGCTTGTCAGACCGAATCCGCATATCTTACCCAGGTTAAACAAATGTGCTTTTTCAACATTCTGTCTACAGCACAGTGTTACTGTTCTACTTTTAATTGGGAGACAGTATATGTATTTGCTGCCCTGTGTGAGTGGCTGACCACATGGTGATGTTGGTTAATAGGATGAGGGGGTGGGGATTTCCTTATCAGTAACACCACTGTGAAAACTATTGCGCACGAGGAACACCATTAGAGATCACATTCCACAAAACAAATTCATTTCAGCTAGGTTTGATGCAGCCTGTGCTTGACCTGGCTATGCCAAAAATGTACCTGACATTTCTAAAAGTTATTAAAGATGGTGCAGTGATAACTCTGTAAAAGCCTACTCCTTTGCACATGCATTAGCGCAAGGTTATCAGGTCTCCTGCTTTGAGGCCTAGGTTGCGGTTTTGTGTCTGAACTCTAAGCGTGCTCCCGCTGGGTACAAAAAACTTGGCAATTAGCAGCACACTGTGCTTTGCATCCCTCGCTACGTTACCCCATACTGTCTCACAGCCCCTCCGGCAATTCACCACAGGAGCCCACCACCTCACAGCCTGCAGAGCCTTTCACCCATATCATGAAGATACACCACCCAAAGTACACTTAGGGGAAGACATTTTAACACAGCCTCAGTATGTACCAAACGGTTCCCAAATGCTTCTTGACTTGTACGTTCCTAATTGTTTACAGCGTTTAGCTGACATACATGGTTATTCGTATTACAGCTAGGCCGATGTAGCATTAGAAGTCTTGCCCAAGGACTCTCATTGGTGTAGCACAACATAACCATTCAGATCTGGAATTGAACCCCAGCCTCCCACATGGGGTGACAGCTCATTGGCAGGTAGAGGTGTTACCCATTGCGCCACACCAAACATAAAGGTGCTTGAGGGTGTTCTTCGCAGAACCATTCAGCAAATGCTTCCTTAAAGATCCATTGTTTACATTTACGGCATTTAGCTGACGCTCTTAACCAGAGCAACTTACAAGGTTAATCATTATACAGGTGGGCCAGTGTAGTGTTAGGGGTCTTGCCCAAGGACTCTTATTGGTGTAGCCCAGCATAGTCACCCAGACTAGGATTTGAACCCCAGTCTCCCACATGTGGTGGTGGCTCTCTTGGAAGTAGTGGTGTTATCCACTGAGCTACATAAACCACATGGATACAAGATTTGAGACTAGGAAGAACCTTTAAAGTTTGAGAAACCTGAGATAATGGTTTAACTCTTTATTTTTTAGAATGGTACATGCAGGCTAAGCGCTTATTGGTTCATGTACGAAAGAACCTTTAGGAGGTACCTTAAAAAAGGTTCTCAATTTCATCATATTTTTAAAAAAGACCCACCCTTCAAAAAGCTATTGAGGGAATCACATCCACCTCTTTCTATGCCAACATTTTTGGTACATTTATTTTGAGTTATCTGAACTTTGTATTTGCCTGAGAACCGAGAGAACCAGCTGAAGCAGCTTAACTCTCATACGGGTCTATACTTTGTTCTGAGAGCAAAGCTTTCATAACATCCGAGTCTAGCAAAGCATCGTTCCCTGAAACGGAAAGGAATCCTTATGTAAGGACTATTGCATTATTAGAATGAGCTCTGAGACCAAACATGGTGCCGGATGTGTTATGAAACCCGCAGACGCGCTGCTATTTTTTATGTACAATTACAATCTATATTTCCCAATGATGGTATTATTTCTCATCAGCAGTAATTCTGTTAGATCAGTGGTGTATTTGTTTTCATGTGTCGCCTCTCCGATCTCTGGACCCTATTTCCATTATCTGTGTTTCTCTGGAGGGGACTCTTTTGCTGGCAAAACTAAATGAATGCAATCTGTCATTATCAAGGGAGGCGAACATTTTTCCTCCAACAGGGTCACAGAGAAATATGTCTGTGTATTACACGGGGATCAGGGACACTCTACGGAAGTTTGCTAACTCTCTACCGAATGCAGCAGGCCGTCTGTGGACAGAGAGAGGTTCATTCAGTGGATTTGAGTGGAACATTTCTGGTACTGTTGCTCTATGCTCTATGTTCCATCTATTGTTGTTTATTACATGATTCTGAAGCTAACAAAGGGAAGACGTGTTTATTAGGTCTGGCATGACACCATTTCAGTCTTTGGTGATGTTGAAGTGGTGTTAAGGGTGATCATCGTAACAGTCTGTGCATGTAGTCCTGCATCGTCCAGCCGTCTGCCAGTGGTGCTGGTACTAACCGGATGGCTCAAGAAAGGATCGCTACTCAATGAATGTCTGCACTCATGGCTGTTGGGTCAGTCAAGTCCGACAATAAGGCCTTTCCTTCCTTATGTCACATGTACAGCCGAGCGTGAAGCTTGACTCATCTGCATGTCTCCATGATGTCAAACATACACACCAAGTTTCATTCCTGTCTGTTGATTGTATCCGGGTTTGTGCGGCTATTCTTTTGATGATGGCTGTATTATATCTATTATCAAGTTGGTCAGAAACGTGTAGGTGTACTGGTGGGTTTAGATAGTGAATATAATGGCTGTATTTGTGTTGTAGTACATGGTGACCCCTGGTTCCCATCACCACCTGTAAAGAAATCTAAGTCTGCAAGTTTTGAACCACTTCACACATAAACATGGTGTGAACGGCTCTGTCCACACCTCAAGAACGGAATTATTCTGAGAGTTTGGTGGACTTGCCCTTCGAGTTTTAGTATTAGTAAGTCAAATGAAGGTGAAAGTAGGTTGTACGTTGTGGGTAAATCAGCTGTCTCACCCTGGATGACCAGAGAGGGCTGCACAGCTGTTTAAATAAATAAATAAATAAATAAATAAATAAATAAATAAATAAATAAGCCCAGCACTGCTAATTCCTCACAAAACTACACACAATATTTTCCCTCGTAAATCCTAAAGCTACGGCGCGCGACCCCTCCTCCTCCTCCTCCCCTCCTCTAATACTCTCACTGTTGCTCCATGATGAAAACAGCCCACATGTGCTCCCTTCGTTGGTTTCTGACCGTTAGCCGCTGAGGAGATCCCTCAGCCCTGTCTTGTTGTGAGTGGGTCTGCTGAGACAGCGCTGTGAGTTTACCGAGACCGCACGCGCGGTGAAAGTGTTCCCTGAGGCGAATGCGCGCGCGCGAGCGAGCGTGCAGGACTCCGGCGGGAAGACGCGGCACTGCGGACTAAAAGTTCGTTACACGGTTGAGAAAAGATCATGCCGCGCCTCTGAGAGAAAGACGACCGTCTAAAGAGGTAGGACATGTCGGTAAAGGTGCCGTGGCGAGCGCGTGATGCGGGTTTTGTGCCGCACGGTCTCCTGAAGGAAGGCGCCGTGTCGGGGAAGGTAACGCGTATGCTATCACGGGGTTACTGCTGCTGCAGTCAGTCAGTCAGTGAGGAGGCTAACGGTTAGCTGACGCCTGCTGCTCCACTTCTTAACTCCGGGACGTTTACTCGGTGTTACTCGTGTTTAACCCTCGGAATTCCCGGTATACCCTGTCAGCTGAGTGTCTCCTGACTTTCCCCGGGACCCTCTCCTGACACAGCGCCTTCACTTCATTTTAACTCTGTCTTTTTTCACACGTCGTTCATAATAACGCGACTGACTGTGTACATAGATGTGCTGGTCACCTCGTTTTAAACGGGAGCTTCACCAAATTTGTCATCGAAATTCTGAATATTTAGCATTTTTATAGTGGTGGTGAATGGAACCAGAGGTCCCCATGTTTACACCACTCCTATAGCCGTTTGTGTCAGGAAGCACCACTGAACCTGAGTGTTTGTATGTAATGTTGACGGTAGTAAAATACTGGAAAATCTGAGGGGTCTTTGGGACCCGAATTGCCTCCCAACACCCCCTGCAGTTAGCCCTCCTCCCCACCCATCAATGAATTCACATATATCTTATCTGTATTTAAAAAAATGAATCACAAAATTATTGTAAAGCATGCTCTTAGACATTAGGCAGAGAAATGATAACCTTCTAATGTTGACCTTCTATGAGGGAGCTTTGAAAGGTGGACATCCGGTTCCTGTCCGCACCACTGTGAACAATTCTCTATGAATACGTTTTTTATTAATTTCAGAATGAAGCGTTTTACATCAAGCCATGAGTTTGTTTACATTTACTGCAATGGCATCGTGCCAGACTGTCAAGGAGTGCCTCAGAATGGCAGCGGGTCATCTTCAGTGACGAGTCCCCCTTTGGTCTTGCTGGAGACCACCAACGAATCCATGTGTGGAGGCACCGTGGTCAGCATCTAGGTGACCATTTGTTGTCACACGTCCAGAAGATCTGATGTCACTCCACCTCCACCCCTCCCACAAAATCTGCAGGAACTGTGTGAGAATATTCAAGCTGTATGGGATGGTTTATCACAGGACACCATTAGGAACCTCAATAAATATTACCCATATCAGTCTAAATTTATTATCATTTATTGGTTCTGGTAACCTTTATCGTCCTTGTGGGTGCGACTGCTTTTTTGATTTTCAATATTTGTTGGAGTTCCCCTTTAAATCTAAACCAGCTGTGGAAACAGGAAGAGGAGTGTGCCGCTCTTCTATGCTCACTACTGAAACATCACAGTGAATTGTAATTAGGCTGTTCAGCAGCAGCACATTGTAAGCAGGCGCAAGTGTACACTTAGTGCAAATAGCCTGCTTGTTTACAATGTGAACTTTAAGCTGGCGAAAGTCGATCTTGGTGGTCAGACGTCTCAGTAAAAGCTTTACTAATGGCCTTACTGGGCCTGAGTGACCTGGTCATTTATCATTGGCATTTAGTCATCCATCATCTCAGAAGCTCTTTTCACAAAGGGCGTTTCTAAAAGGTGAGTGAGGCTACAGCCTGAGCTAGTCGGCCTCTGGACCTTACACGATGACTTTAGAGTCTTCACTGAGTCTTTACATGCTTGTGCCCTTACATTTTTTTTTACAGCTGTGTTATCTTGCAAGGCTGACAAAGCTTCCTTTCTCAGTAACACAACTCTGTTTGCTTCTGGACATGCTGAAGGGTGCTTTGTACCGAAGTGGAGACTTTGAGGAGTTGGTTTCAGGAGATTAGAGAATGAATAGATGACGCTAATCCACTGCATAGAGAGGTAGATTAGTGTCACCTCTTAAGCTCTAAAAACAATATAGCCTAAGCAAGTGCCTGACCAGTGCACAGGAGCATGGGCTTATATGCAGCACCGTGCAAATGTCAGAGACCATCCTGCATTTATTTAATTTCCACTACAGACATTGAGGACAATGTATGAATATTTTAAGCACCAGGGTTAAATATTCAACAGAAAATAGAGTCTCTAAAAATAATCAGATTTATTCTCAGTATTTAGTGTGTTCACTTTTACCATAGCTTCTGTTCTTTTCAGGTAGCCACAGTTTTTTAGGAAATTTGTAGGGTTTTTTTTTCCAAACCTCCGAAGTTCAGTCGGTTGCCTTTTCTGTCTCTCATGATCCAAAAACCTCTCTCCACATCTTAGATAACACTCGTTTGGTGTAGTAGTGCATTTTCTGCTTGTGTAATGTGTTTTCTTAGTAACGGCTTTTTGACAGCTACACATCCTTTTAGACCCATAGAGTGGAGTTTTCTTCTCAGTGAAAGGATGGACAGAAACACCCGTGGAAGTTTTCAGATCTTGAGGGTGGAGATTGATTTCCTCTCAAAGATCAAAGCTTCGAAGGAGCAGTATGTAAGACTTTACCTTTTTAAACATTCCAGACTGAACATTATGATATTTTGATGGTGTATGAAGATGTCTATGTGTTGCAGATTTTCTTTCTATGGAAGTTAGCATGCAACCAGCTAGCCCCAGCCAGGTTCCTGTCTCATAATACCACTATGTACCTCAAGAGGGGATAGTGTTTCATTGTAACGTCAATTCGTACCTGTTCAACATGAGAGGATGAAGAAGTAGCACTGCTGCCCCGACCCCATATTCTAAATTCTTATTAACCATGTTGAAGGTGATGCTGATCATTTAAGGACAGGTATGCAATGAAAGGAACAAAAACACAGTAATGTCTAAAGCGCTTGGCAAGTGACCATTATAGCAACCACTGACGCCTGCTTGTGTTAAGAAACAACACAGTGATGTAAACAAAAGAGGTGATATAAACCGAAGCAAAACAAAAGACAACATTGGCATTGGTTCCCACCACAGGAGACACTCATGTGTCTTCACCATGTACGATCTGTCAGAACAGAAGTATCAAAACAGATAAAATAGGGCCACTATTATTAGGTACTGTCAAATACTGTGAACACAAACATTTACATTCAGTATGTCATATACCGTGCCTCACTAAATCAAGTTGAACAGGACTAATTGTGTCCTCCTTGTAATGAAACATGAGGCATGTAGTGTTTTAACAACTGACGATATTGTGACACTTTTTGTCATAATTTGATCTAACATAACATGACGTAAACTTGAGCAACAGTGATGCCTGGATCTTTTTCACAATTCCTGCTCAACATTTGAGCCGGTGTGCTTTTCCACTCTTCTGCTCCACATGCCATCAGTGCTTAACCATATGCAAGCTGTCATTGCAGCCTCACCTGTTAAGCTTCAATTACCACCCCATTAACATGACAGCTTACAACATATTACAGCGCGTGCAGGTGATATGTTGCACATGCCTCTGCAGCCGAGGATGAACGTGGTGATGGTGTGGCAGGAGCATAGCCCCAGCAGCCCAGAGTCTGACAGATGCAGTGCGCGATTCCCTAAGCTCCACAGATTACGGGGATTAAAAGATATAGACTTTGTGCAATATCCTAAATGCAGCAGCAGACAGTGGTCGAAGGCACAGTATAGTGGCTACCTAATGCAAGACATTAGTAACCCACTGTTTGCCTGCTCTGTTCCCACTGGCCTCCTTGTCTATGTCCTACAGCATGTGACACTTTCACTGACTGACCCACTTTTTACTGACTGCATTAAACCTGTTCTGTTTAAATTTACTATAGCGTAGGCCAGGGCAAACACTGTTTTAGTATCCTAAGTAGGCATGGCAAATTGCTAAAATGTACAGCATATATGTATGTATGTATGTGTGTGTGTGTGTGTTTGTATATATATATATGTGTATATATATATAGATTAGATTAGATTAGATTAGATTCAACTTTATTGTCATTGTGCAGAGTACAGGTACAAAGCCAATGAAATGCAGTTAGCATCCAACCAGAAGTGCAAAATACATTATTATTTACATAAAGTGCAAAACAGAATGACTGACAATTGAGATTTTTGTACATGTGGTGGTATATAAATAAATATCTAGAATGTATGTGTACACAGAATGTGGGATAAGGGGGGTGGTATATAGAATAGAATATGATTTACTATACATATATACAGTAATGAGTGAAATGCAAGATTGCACAGAGCAGCATATGATGAGCAAGTTGTAACAGTGTAAGCAATAACTACAGGTATAAATAGTGCAATATGAACAGAATTGAGAATATAAATAGAACTGTACAGGTATGAAATTTAAAAAAGAAGATGTGCAAAAGTGATAGTACAGTGCAGTGCAGTGAGTGCAAATATGTGGCTAAAGTGACGGTATGGAGTTCAGCAGGGTCACAGCCTCAGGAAAGAGGCTATATATATATATATATATATAAGTGTATATACAAGTGTACGTCACGTTATGTTAGATCAAATTATGACAAAATGTGTCACAATATCATCATTTTTTTAAAAACACTGCACACCACATAATATGGTGTGTATATATATATATATATATATATATATATATATATATATATATATATGTAATATAGCTGGTAGCAAGTGGTATCTAGAGTTTTTGGCAGCTTTTCTAAACGCTTGTGTTCCATTCTTGTAACAGGGATCACCACCATTCCACTATCCCCTCTTATTGCCTTTGTGTGACAATACTGACACTGATACTGAATCTCATCAGATAAAATATTACGGCGATGATGGTGAATAATTCAGAGATGGAGCTGAATAGGTGGGAACATGTGAGGCTTGGCTAACACAGCAGTTAAAGCGTGATAAATAGAAACTGAAACTGAGGAACAGTGATCTGATGAACATTAATATGTGTGTTCTTAATTTACACTTCACCACACTTCAGTTTTGTTTTGACCTTTCTTTTACATCACTAACAACCTCCGCAGCTAACATTATTTTGATTTCATGTTTGTTTCAGCTTTGTGCCTAAGACTGTTTACTTATTACTGACCTTGACTGAGTAATTTGGGTTTTCCTACTTGGAGATGAAGAGTTGTGAAGTTTCTTAATTTAGGGATTTTATTGTAAGCTTTGCTTCTGTAATACAAATTGGTGAAAAATCTATACCTTACCAGGTTTTCTTTGTCAGTGTGAAGTCGTTGTGCCTCCCTACATTACTGGCACATGGGTGGGATGGCTGGGTTTGCACAGAGGAGGGGATAGCGCAGAGAGTGTGCACTGAGGAAAGGAGAGGTGCACTGGCATGGTTTTACAGAAGAATTTCAGCATTTAAAATATTTGCCATTTGTGCTTAAGCACACAGGGATTTGTCCTCTGCATTTAACCTATCCATGCAGTGATGCACCAGCACACACACTAGTGAACATACACACAGTAAGCACACTCACCTGGATCAGTGGGTGATTATATCCACAAACAGGTAATGTATTTTAATGCAACATCAGGCTATATCAATATAAACAGTATAGTCTCATCCTGTATCTTGTCTGAAAGGATATAACAGTGTTCCTTAAAAGGTCAGTATACCGGACAGCCTAATGGCTGGAAAGGAGACCTTGTAGTGGAATAGAGGAACTGCAAAGTAAGAATTTCATTGTACAATGTAACTGCTTGTTATGCTGTGCATATGACAATAAAACTCTTGAAAAGTCAGTATGCATCACTAGGTACACTACCAGTCAAAGTCTTTATGTTTAGAAAAAGTCTTAATGTTTATCCTAATGCTTTACTTTAAAATAAAAGCAGACATCAAACTGCAAAATATTGCTAATGGAATTGTACGGTCCTCCCTAAAAAAGGAAATGAAAAAATGAAACTTTACCGGAGGTTAAAACAGCTTTCTTAACTTGCAGTGGAAGTTGATATAAAAGTTTTGGACCAATGTGCTGACAGACAAGAGCTCTGATTGGTAAGTCTCGAACTCTTCGAGTAAGTCTCGAAGTCTGAGAAATGGCATTAATGTACATGTGTCCCTGTTTAAAACTTCTAAACTGTAGACACTTGATTAAGTAAATACATGTAGGTGTGTAGATGGATAATTAGCTCATTTTGCCACTTACGGCTTGTTCTTAAAGTCCGTGGAAAGCATTGGTAAATATGTTCTGAGTTTGTCACGCCACAGAAAAAGGTGTTATTATCCACCCAGCCAAATTTGATTGGCGTCAAATACCACTGTGGCCTGAAAAATGGATGTGCCGTCTAGCAGTTTTACTGGGCATGTCTGAGTCACCAGAGCCAAAATCTAGTTCAGAGCCAGAAGCCACTGACCAACCCAAGAATCACTTCTGTCTCTAACAGAATGGTCATTTTTTCCTCCTGTCTATGAAAGTTGTAACTAGTGTTAACTAATGAAGAAGGAGAAACCTGTAGTCTGTATCCCTGTTCCATAAACAGCTGTTGTAGCTAATGTATCACCTGGAGAAACGCTTACCTCGGGTGGCCCTTAAGTTGGATAGACTTAGCTACTCAAAATGCCAAGTAGTGCCGTTAGCCTAGCTTAAGTTAGCAAAGCAGGTCACTAGGCATTAGACCTAGGTGATGCTAAAGTGCAATAGTTTTTATAAGGCTGTAATGTTAGGGGAGGGGTCAGGGTACTAAGTAGAGCTCCAGTGCATCATTAAGCCCTGTTTTGATTTCAAGTAACAGCGTAATGCTCTAGCACCACAATTCAGTACTACAATGCTCTTTTTCAGCAGTTCAGCCGTGTGCAGCACGGACGGCTGCTACTTGGGCTGAGAGTGATTCACTAAGGTCCTGGTAGGTTGTCACAAGTATCTGGAGCCATGCTGACTGCAGTGCATCCCACATCTGCAGGAGGGTGTACATGCATGTGTTTAGAAAGAAATCTTTGACCTTAGTAGTTGCATATGTTTAAAAATAAAGGTTATTAATTGTAGTTACAAATCTGAAGATTAATGGTCAGCTAAAATATCATGATCATAACAGCTGTATTTCAGATGTAATATATGTTTTCAAACATACTGTTCTCTCCTCTGTCTCTATATAGTCCATATATGGAAACTGCAAAAATAGCCTTCTTTGAGTTGATTATTTTTGCGTTGGCACAAAGCCTAATTTACAAATCCAGGACAGAGCACTATAGCCTTGCCCGTTCAGATTGACAATCATAAGGAGTGTTGAAATCCAAGCAGCTCTTTGAACGAGGGTTAGTACAGGGCGACCAGTCTGAACATTGGTCAATTACATATATCAGTTTTTAATGTGCAGTGGGAAACACAGTCGGTTTAATACAAGGGGCTAAAGAGAGGTTAGAAAACGACCATGTAGAAAAAAATTGGTACATAAACGCTACAAGTGTAAAGCGTAGAATATGGATCCTCTAAAGTGAAACAATCCTAGTGAACTGATACTTCATTGAAACCTAATCATCTCTTCTGGTTAGCCAGTTTGAACACCAGCACTCTTATTTGTCTTCCACTCTGGCAGCCAAGCTCAGGCCTGGGGGGAGCCGCAAAGCTCTTCCGACCGGGTTTGGCTATTCGTACTGAATTTTGTACATCACTTCATCAAATCTTAACCATTCCACTTTCTCACCTCTCCCAACATAAAAGCTTTGGCATTTCTTTCTGGTAAATGCTAATTTCCCAGGAATGTGGCTAGTTAACAGGCTTTTGTATGAGTGTGCCGTTTTGCCGTTGGTAGTTTCACACTTCCTCAAGAGGCTCCTTAAAGATCCTATTAAATAAACTACCTTGTCTTCACTGGCAAGGTGCCGTGCCTTGCAGGTAATGGAACATAGTCTAAATTAATAAAAGGGCACAATCAATTATCAAGCCTCTGTAGGCTACAGGTTCAACATTACCATGGAAAAAATATTGATCTCCCCCTTTTCTCTTTCTTTTTAAATGAATAAATTTAATTATTTTTTTTAAGTATTAAAAGATTGAATACTTCATTATAAGAAGGGTTTATCATTTTTATTTTTTTAGAATGTCTTTCTTTTATTTTACCATTGAATACCTGAAGATGCAGGTGACAAGTTAAGAATAGAAGATGAACCATTACAGAGCATTTTTATGTGAACTTGTTCAGCTCAGTATGAAAACATGAAACATGTATTTTCGTTTTAATGTAAATACGTTATCTGAGTCAGGAATAGACCAGAAAACTGATAGAGTAACCAGCAGGTCAAAACGTCAGCTCAGTATGCATGATATCAGAAATAAATGACATTGCCATGGTTTCCCTGCGTCCACATACAGAAGTAGTGTCTCTCAGTATGGCGTAATACTATTTCTCTAAAATGTGTGAATATTTGTGATGTCGCAGAAACATTTTCTTCTACACAGGCTGCAGCTTATTTATAAATGCTCATTTAGTAATGCACCTGGAGCTTTAATGACTTAAATGTGAAATTCAAAAATTCTTTATCACTTGTAACATTGAAGAAAGTTTTTTACTGTCAGGTTCTGTAAAAGTTAACACGCTTTAGAAATAATCTAGTTACTACAGCTGGTCAAAACCACTGTAACATAAGGATACACACCACATTTAGGCTCAATATATGGTATTTGCAGTGTGTGATTACAGCATGAATTATATGCTACACAGGTTTGACTCTGAGGTCTGATCTTATACAACAGTGCAGCTGTAGAAATGTCTCAAATATTAATATTAACATGTCACAGAAGCACGGTAAGTATATGTGCAAAAAATTCAGCATCAAGTCGAGACCTAAGCATTTACTATAGCTAAGATACTGTTTTTTGGATGTACATTAGAGGAAAGAGAATTCGGGGAATATTCAATACTAATAACATTAATGTTAATGTGCCAAGTTATCAAAACCACTGTGCAGTTTATACAGTTAAATTATTTATTGGCATTACCATTAATAAAAAATCTGTGCTTTCCCTTTCACAAAAAAATATACTTAAACATCTTATATATAAACACCTCCCCCTTTTCAATTCTATACACATGTATGTATGTATGTATGTATGTATGTATGTGTGTGTGTGTGTGTGTGTGTGTGTGTGTTACCTTAATACTTAAATATTTTCTTTTACTTCTACATTAGAAATGATTGATCATTTATAGTTATTTGATCATGTTCTGTTGTAGTGCATTGCGTCACGCTGTACGCACCAATACTGTACAGATTCAAATTCTTAAATGTAGTGAGTTCAGGATAAGTGTCCTTATCTTGTCACTGAATTGTCACGCTTCCCGGTCTTCCCTGCTCCCGTGTCTCTCCGGACTTAACTTCCCAGAGGGCAACGCTCGATGATGCCACACCCGCGTCCAATCCCCTCCGCTCTCCATCACTGGAGTTTTAGTAAACAGCTGAACTTAATTAAGCCCTCCTATTTAGACTCTCCATGCCGCTTCTGCATTTGCAAAGCTTTGCCAACACTGTTAGCAATTCTGAGCGATCTTTCTGTAATTTATCTCTTTCTGGTTTTTGATCTCTTTTCTGTTTTTCCGACTACTCTTTTGCCTTACCCTCCTAACTTGGTTGCCCCGCTGACTGCCTCTTTCCGGTTTCGACTTTTGCCTGTCCCTGACTATGTTTCTAGCCCTACCCCTTTTGCTGATTCTGCATTGCTGCTTAGTTTGTTCACTCCCTTGTATAATAAATATTCTGCCTTGGCTTTTAACTCTGCAAACATCGACCCGGAGTCTTTTGTCCTGACAAGAATGCTACATTTTTGGGTTGTAATACCAAAATGGAGCTGGACTAAAGAACATAATTCCTAGAAAATTGCTTCTCTAAACAGAATGTGTAATCACATAAAGATTAAAAGAACATACACTATGGATAGCAATATATACATAAATAGATGGGTAGGTAGAAATCACATGGTAGATGGATGTCATTAATTCATCAACTTCCTCCTACTAATTCTATGATTAACTTATTATATCAGTTGACAGCTCTAATTAAAGTATGTGACAGCTACAACCAAGTACAGAGCTATTTTAAATCCTTAAGTGTGATCTGGCATAACTAATTACATCAGAAATCTGAACTCCGTGAATTGATTGAGACCACTTATGAATACATTGTGTATTGAAACTAGGCGGAGTGTCTGTCCAAACCATCTTCATATATAGAAGATAAAAGGCTTTTTGTAAACGCCTGCACAATGCAGTTTTGTAAAAGTGCCATGTGAAAAAAACATAAAATCCAATCAGATAAGAAGCATTAAAAAACCTGTGGTTAAATACTTCAACCACAGCATCACATCAGTAGAGAACATGCTCAATATAGCACCGTCGAATGGAAAACCCGAAATGCAACATTTACAGCTTTCAAATCCAGCCCAATCACCTAGACTTTGTGGAGGGTGCTGAGGCCTGGCTCTTCCCCTACGCTGCTCCCACTCAATCCTATTACAGCATTACAGCATACATGTGCATGGCCCACAGCGCTGATCCCTGAACAGGCTCAGGCTTCCATTTTGTGTAACGCTTTTTCATTTAATCCCTCACCCGGCCAGCTGAGCTCCGTGGCCGTTGGCAGAGCCCTTGTTCTGCTGCCCAGTCTGTGCTCCAATTCTCCGCCAGACAAGGTGCGGCTATGCCTGCTGTTACTGATGAGAGACAGAAAGGAGGAAGTTGCTCAACTACTGTCAAAAAGTGTCTTATCCAGTCAATCACACCCTTAACTGTGCAAAAATCTGGTTCTTGATGGACTCCTGCAACATTGTTCTCTGTTCTTGGTGGCTGGGGATGTTTTAGATGTATGTGTTGTGTTGCTCACATAGCCGTTCACTATATCAATGTTTTATTGCTAATTACATGTGTTGTAGAAGATTTTAAAAAATAGGCTTTTGCCTTAATCATTGTGTTGGTTCTGTGTAAAAATTTAAACGTGTCACAAGACATGCTTGTGTGCCTCAAATTTGCTCCTTTCATTTAGTACCGGAGCTTCAAGGCCAACTTTACAGACAAACACTGGAGGTCTTTTGGCCAGTTCCAATGCTGATAGCAGCGTGTGCATATTCTTGTCCACCATTTGGTACTGCATAATAAGTTGACCAGATTTCTGAAATGAAAACCGGGATGTTTCCAATTTGGCTTTCAATATGTCATTAAAAATATGGAACCAGCAAACCAACTATAGATGATTTAGACCCATCAAAGTAACCCATGTAAATAACCCAGAAATGGCAGACACATTAGTCTTTATAGACTGAAAAAGGGCCGCCTCTCAAAATATAAACAAATGTTCCGAATATATGTTGCAATTGTAAAATGGGTAAGAAAGGAAAATAACAATTACATATTTTGCCCATACCGTTTTGGAGATGCATTTACAGATTTACAGCCACGAAAAGACAGAAAAACAAAACCCCTAATTTAAGTCAAACATGGCTGAGCTAAAGGACTATTCAGTTCAGTTCAGTTCAGTTCAGTTCAGTTCAGTTCAGTTCAGTTCAGTTCAGTTCAGTTCAGTTCAGTTCAACTTTATTGTCATTATACCAATACAGGATTGCACAATATAACGAAACACAGTCAGGCTCCTTCTTTAGTGCAGTTACAAGAATATATGTGTATGTATATAAATAGTGTAGTGCAAAGACAAATAGACAAAAACGATGTGTGCAAACAGTACAGTGTAGACATCTTGCGTCAGCAGAATATGGTGTAACTTGAATTTCTCCACTCACCATCTCTTTAAAAATGTATTTTTCAAATTGAAGTTTTGTCCCAACAGCGAGTTGAATCCTGTCAAATCAGTAGACTTGAAAACTTCAACATCAGAGCTTCAAAAACTGGAAGCGAGTCCTTCCCTCTGCTTAAGCCCACACTGTCCTAGAATGTCAACAACTGGTTGTAGCTGTTTAGTCCTCAATGGTTTGAGGAAACTGCTGGAGCTTTTTGTCTGGCTTCAAAACCTCTGCCCATGAAGCAGAGCCCATTTCCAAAGCAATTTACCAACCCACTACTCTGCTTCAGAGTCACTGGGCAGAGGGTACTCATGTATGTGCATGTATATTTAAATGTTTTGCTTGTTTATGTATTTATTCACTGCCTTTGTGGCCAAGCCTGTTCAAGCGGAGCTCTGTCATTTTAGTACTTTATGGATTCCTAAGCAGGCAAGTGCTCCGTCAGCCAGCAAGCTATGAAATGTAAAGTGGTTGGCGTTGCAAAAAGAGACCAACACGCTCGCACATGCGCACACTAACACGCTCAAGGTGCTCTGGTGTCTGGGAGAACGGATTGAAGTTGTTGAATCTCCAGAAAGTATGTTTGTTGGAGCTGGAGCGCATCCACCTGCTTCTGACTTGTTTATCAAATAGCGAGCCAAGGAAAAGTTAGGCGACCGGTGAAAAAAAAGTGAAGATTAGTTCTCAAATTTTCCTTCTTGTCTTCGTGTAGGGCATTTTTGCACTTCACAGGGTGTACTGCATTTCATTAGCAACTTTTAATTATTTTCAGCATTAAAACTGGTGAGGGTACGGATTTTAATTGAAATCCCATCTTTCCACTACATGAAGCAGGAGGTCGGATGGCCAGCTGGTGGTTGGGCCGGGTTAGGCTTTCTTGGCAAGAGGGCTGCCACTGAAATACTAAAATGGTGTAAAACAGAAGGCCTGGAGAGACTCGTGCCAGGACCTGCTCGCTCTATGGCTACAGTTTTTTTTTTTTTTTTGTATGTGTGCTTCATGAGCATCACTCAAGAGCAGTGGGCTGTAGGTCTCAGTTCTCTTTTGATGCCCAACAAGGGTTCTAAACATCACCCACCTTACTGAGGTGTGTCAAATTGTACGCCAACATGGACCACTCTACTGTTTTGTAGGCGAGAGGAACATGTTTCTTATTTAAATACCATGAGTGTTCGCTCTAAGATTTCAGATGTGCTAGGCTTGAAGCCTTGACTGGTCTTCTTCTACTTGGAAATGCGTAACGGGACCGTGTTCATTTCTGATCTACGTGTTGCCTTGTAAACATTGTAAAACACCTCATCTTAGCCATATCCCATTATCCACTGGGAAATCAAACATTCTTAATTACCAACAACAAGCTAACACCGTTTCTCCAGATGTATCCAGCCAGTAAGTCCAAATTTTGCTTCCTTGGTTTAGTGCTCTGCAAAAACTACCGACTTGTCTAGGATGTTTCCTGCCTTCCTCCGGCCCACTGAAAGCTAGCATAGGCTCCAGCAAACCTCGCAATCCAGAGGGATGAATAGGTTTAGAAGATGAGAGGGTGAGATTGGATTAGTCCTTCAGCTGTATTTGCTGACTAACTGTAGAACTCAGCAGATACGCAACTAGTTTTTATAAGTACGTCCCCAGAACATCTCTTAACCATAAGGTCACACCTACAGACATGTTGTGGTAATGCTGTGGCAGCCACTTTTAACCACGGGCATTGTGCCAAATTCCACCACCCCCGCAGAAGCTGACTACCCTTCGCATGGACACATCACACAGGCATATGGAACAGAGACGGCAGTGATCGCTGTCATTGCATATGCCCGCATGACGGTGGTTTTTACAGGGAGTCGGATTCTGCAAGGAAGGCAGATCTTGCACAACACCTGTGGTCTAAAGTGGCTTACCATGACTTTTTGTTCAGTCTTGGTCATGTTAGGGTCAACACTTCACCTTAATGACCGGGATCCTGTTTGAGAGGTTTATGAAGACCTGGATGTGGATTAAGTGGATGGTGAGGGTTGAGGATTTGTGGGGTATTTAGGGAACACTTTTGGGCATCATTTGTTTGTTGACTAGCGTTAACATATAGCTCCAACACTAAACATTTTCTGGCTGATTGACTACCTCTGGGATGTGTGGAAATGATTATGCTATTATGCTACATCTGCTACTCTGCGTAAGATACCTGCAGAGTATCTCAGTTCAGCTGAGTGTGAGAAGTCGGCTATGAGGGCTGCTCTTCAGTCACTGCGTACACAAATGTAAAGGCAGCGCAAGGTCCCGGAGGACATGACTTTATTGAATTTATTGTGGAGAATTTTCTTCAGATGAAGTGAACTGAAGAGGAGGTGTTGTGTTGGGCAGCCCAAGGCACTGCAGCAAGTCTGACGGAGCTCATCTGCTGACCGATTGCTTTGGCAAAGGTCACTGCACCTCGGGATGTGGACTGGTTCAGGATTGGTCTAGGTTTGCGTGCACTCTGTGTCTGTGAGGTGAGAGAGCACAGAGAGAGACATTTTAGCCGCCGTGCTGAGCGACTGAGCCTCAGAGGCCGTGCTTTCCAAAACAGTGGCGCTAATCCTGCTTCAGTACCAAGGACAGTGGTGCTGGACTGGAGCAAAAGGGGTTCTGGGACATGGTCCAACATCACATTGGTCACTGCAGGAATCATGCACACAACACTTCTATTCTTGCAAGACGTAGAAGAATAAAATAGGAGAAAAGGTTTAGGGAGGGCCGATTTCTGAAGCTATGAGTATGGAATCTGCACCGTAAAAAGTACAACCTAAAAATGAGTTTTACTCCACTCGTTTCTTTGGAGGTTTTTAGGGTGAATAATTCTAAAACATGTGCTTGTAAAAAAAAAAAAAAGTAGCCTCTTTAGGTTGGACCAACAAAACATTTTTTATAATGTAGACATAAGCTAGAACAGAGACAGTTACTGACAATGTTCTTAATTTATTAGAAGCAAATGAATTTTGTTTATTAGGTTTACAGGTTTAACTTTAAAAGCCACTTTGGGCAATTAATTTAATGAGTAAAGCTTTTTTAATGTGAATCATGCTAATTCACATGCTTGTAACAATTACATTTTTTAAGTTGGAACAATTAAACACATTTACAGTGTAGACATAAACTAAAACAGGGACACTGATACTTCTCCATGAGTCTAACATGCACTTCATTCACAGTTCAGCTTCCCAAATGGTGAGTAATGTTTTGCATGGATACATACTCCTGTACTATGAAATATGCATATTAATCTCCTAGCTAATATATTTAAAACAAATTTAGCTCAGTATGTGTCAGGTAAGTTTGTTATTTATCACATTGTAAAAAAGTGTTGTGTTGGTCCAACCTAAAGAGGCTACTCTAATTTTTTACAAGCACATGTTTTAGAATTAATTGGGTTTATGCAACCTAACTTTGAATGATTCTTTCAGTGAGTAAAGCTTATTCAGTTGCTTGTAAAAAATTAACAAAGTATTTTTTTAGGTTGGAAACACCTTTTACAGTGTGGTTTTAAATGCCACAGTGTTGGCTTCGGTGTTGAGTCTTTATGCTCCAAGCTAGTCTGCTTATATTGGCTTATTTTATGCTTTTGTGGCAGAGAAACATTACCACATCACCATGTACTTAACACATTATATATACAGGGGTTGGACAATGAAACTGAAACACCTGGTTTTGGACCACAATCATTTATTAGTATGGTGTAGGGCCTCCTTTTGCGGCCAATACAGCGTCAGTTGGTCTTGGGAATGACATATACTGCGTCCTGCACAGTGGTCAGAGGGAGTTTAAGCCATTCGTCTTGCAGGATAGTGGCCAGGTCACTACGTGATGCTGGTGGAGGTTCGTCCTTCTTGGTGGTATGTTGACATTACCCTGGATACCGTGGCTCTTGATACATCACAAAGACTTGCTGTCTTGGTCACAGATGCGCCAGCAAGACGTGCACCAACAGTTTGTCCTCTTTTGAACTCTGGTATGTCACCCATAATGCTGTGTGCATTGCAGTATTTTGAGCAGAACTGTGCTCTTACCTGCTAACTGAACCTTCACACTCTGCTCTTACTGGTGCAATGTGCAGTTAATGAAGATTGGCCACCAGGCTGGTCCAATTTAGCCATGAGACCTCCCACACTAAAATGACAGGTGTTTCAGTTTCATTGTCCAACCCCTGTATATACAATACATTTAAAACAAATATGGCTCAGTGTATTTCAGCTATGTTTGTTATTACACTGTAAAAAGTGTTTTGGTGGTCCAAGCTTAAGTACTTTGATCGCTTTGAACATACGATTCTTTCAATCAAGTAATGTTTTGAATTGAGTGAATTGCTTGTAACAAACTGAAATCAACTTTTTACAGTGTGTTAGGAAAGGTGCTTGCTTGCACTGTAAAAAGTGCAACCTAAAAAGTATTTCACTTTGTTACAAGCAATCGGATAAGTTTTATTCAACCTTGAGTGACTTTGATTGAGTCATACAAGTCCTGTATTTTTTTTTATTTGTTTTTTTTAGTTTTTTAGTTTTGTAACAAACTGAAGTAACCTTTTTAGGCTGGACCAACGAAACAATCCATCTTACTATAGACACCCTCCGACAGCTCCAGTTTTCTTAAGGTATTTTTGCCTTAGAGCTATTTCCTGGACGCAGGACTGTGCAAGTGTGGTACGTTTTTGGCTGTTGTTGAGTCTGGAAGCGGTCCAGAGAACCAGGCTTTGGTCCTCATGAAATCTGGGCCTTGCTTCTAGCAAAATATGGTGCTGTCCACTGCACGTGTCAGCTATCCGCTCCCAGCGATGAGCATACTGTTGCATGATTGGCTCATTTTGTAACGAGCCCATCTCGGCCCTGGGTGCGGACAAAGTGTTCGGGCCAACACCTTTAGTATTCACAAGCAGAAAGCATGTCTTAAAGACTTTTTTTTTTTACCAATTTCACAGTCGTGTGAAACAGTTGTGTATGTGAACATGTTTGTTCATCTCACAGAACATTTAACTATACTGGAGTTCAGTGCTAAAGCGCCTCAGTGGAAGATGTTTGGGTCATGGAGTGCAGACATAGCCAGCAGCAAGTAAGATGAAGAAAATCATGCTTTGTAGATTCTGGAATGCAACTGTTCAAAACCTCTGAAAGTGTATCACAAAATGTAGCGGTGTTTATTGGGAATGTTTATGCAGGGGGATGGAAAATTGACCATGGCTGTTTGAAAGTGTATAATGGGTCAATTTATTGTTAGCGCTCCAAAACAATTTCACCGCTAAGCACTGCCTTAATTAGGAGAAGGCTATATGGTTGCCAAGCAGCATAATGGTCAAGCGTTAGTCCATGAACAGCAAAATTACTTTTTAATAACTTGAAGTTGCATTAATACAGAATTCAATTGATGTGTACAGTGCATGGTTTATAGAAACTCTGTCAGATCTCAGGACTGGAGCTATCAGTTTTATATTATAGATCATCAGGCTGCTAGACAGTTACCCCATAGACCAGGAGTTGCCCTTTTTTGGTCTGAGCCACTGCCCTGGAAATGTCTGAGGACTGGCTATGCGGTAGAGCTGATGAGACACGCTAATGAAGATTAGAGCTCTGAATGTCCACTCATGCTCATATCACAGTTGCATGGCTGAATTGAGTCTCGCGGTTGCTCTGCAAATGTCAGCAGTGGTTCACTGACATTGGAAGCACGTGGTGCAGGTAACCGATTATGTGAAGTAATGTAGCATTTGGAAATTCAGTTCCTCTGCATTAGGCAAAGATGTGGTGTGCCTGTGGCACATTAGAAAGACTGCAAGTCTTTATTATAGACTTCTGTCTGTTGTAGTTCTGTACCCATTTCTAGCATCTCACACTTGTTTTTAGGCCACACCCACTTTCTGTTCAGAAACCTGTATTGAATTTAATGTAGAGGTTCCTAATGGAGTCCTGTGATAATCCATCCCATTAAGCTTGAATATCCTCACACAGTTCCTGCAGATTTTGCGGTAGGGGTGGAGGTGGAGTGACCAGGTGTGATACGCTGACCACGGTGCCTCAATTCACAAAATCGTTGGTCGTCTCCACAAAGACAAAAGCAGGGCTCGTCATTGAAGATGACCTGCTGCCAATCTGATACCATTGCAGTCTTGGTGACGCTGACGTGGTGTTAAGGGCAGTTGTCGTAACGGTCTGTGTGTATGTAGTCCTTGCTTATGTCACATGAATGAGCTAGAAACTTGAATCATCGCATGTCTCAGGATCTCAGACCTACACACCAAGTTTCATCCTTGTTGGTTGATTTCTTCTGGGTGCTCCGTTCTTTTGATGATGAGTGTATACTAGAGCTGATCCATCAAGAGTATGTGTGGTATATCAGGATATGAATGGTTTCAGACGTCTCATCAGTTGAAACTGTTAAGTTCAAGCCTGTAGAGACTTTAAGTTAACCAAGCACATCCATTTAGTTCAGTGTGTCTAAACTTTTGACTAGTAGTGTTCCCTCACCAGACTTCTAGCTTGTGATTGAGCCGTTGCTTCAAACCTAAACCTCCTGAAACTAGCCAGTGTAGCACAGAAATGGCCATAAATGACACAGTTCATTAAATACAGTGTGCAGTGTCTTTGCCATACATTTAAGACATAAAATACATATCATAAAAAAAAAAAAGCCACTTCACTCCATATGATTTATTCTTATCTGTGAGCGAGAAGCGAATTAGAAGCAGTAAATAGAAAGCCCAGATTGGAAACGTCTGCCACTCCACCCACATACTGTGGTTCCAACTTATCAGACCTCAGAACAAAGATATATCCTGATTCCTGATGCCTTTCAAGTATTGTGAAAAAGGTCTTGAAGCATCAGCATGTTATATTGATATCACCGGCCCATTCCCTATCTGATTCCTGCCTGTTGGAATCCTAGTTTAATCGTTCATGGCTGCACTATACACAAAAGACAGCGCTCTCTGAAGGCAGATGTTTCTTCTAAGAACCTCCAGAGAAGCTAGTTAAACTTCAATGCGGTGCCGTAAAAGAAAGTAATCGCGCACATTGAAAGTGCCTTTACACGGTAGCTTACTACTTTGAAGATGAGTAGAGAAGAAAAGCTTTGATTGAGGTAACTCATTATTAAACACTGCAGGACTAGTAGCTTATTTACGTACACGTCTTGGAACAAAATCATTGCGCTGTATCTCAAGCAGTACAGGAGATAAGAACATGCCATTGCAGATTATTAACTGCGACTCACAATTCCCATTCCAGAAACTGCAGTTATTTAATAAGACATTTTGGCATTTTTTCCCATTTAGGTTCATCCTTGCAGTACTTCCAAGAGAACTTGAAAGCAGCACTGGAATGATCCAAATTACAATCTTCCAGGGAAACCTAGTCGAGGACCGTACAAGTGGACTTCGACTGTCACAACATGGATTCTTTAATTAGGCCCTTGTAGACACTTGTAGAATGTGCCACACTCGAGCGCTCTTTGGAAGCTTGGATTTCCCACTTGCCGAAAACTCATGACAAAGCAGTGTTCATTTGCTGTTCAAGTCAGGGCTCTGCCCTAGTTTTAAGCTTTTCACCAACATCAGACACGGTTTTCTTCTCCCTTCCTCTGACACACAACTGCAGTGTTGCAAAATGGGGGTAAATGTGGTAAAGGTGTTTTATGGTACTGACCAAATCCTTTCAGTACTGCCAAATATCACGCATCAAATCAAATCAAATAACTTTTATTGTCACATCACATTTTCACAGGTGTGAAGGTGATTGAAAAACTTAGGTGCGTAGTCCCTTACAGTACTTCAATACAAACATATAAATTACACAATAAATATATACAATACTCAGCACTAAAATCTCTGTTAACACTAATTTACAGTTATGAATAAAAGTTCTGAAAAAAAACTATGATATATGCAGATGTACACATTACCATATAGCACTATGGTAAGGCTGAGGTAGATGAGAGATGCAGGGTATATACAGGGCATAGAATATTATATATGTATAGACATACACTACAGATATACAGTGTGGATGGAAGATAACAGTAGATCAGTCTATATGTGCAAGTGTAAATATGCTAATGTAAAGTGCAGAGTGATGGTTGTCCATGGAGATCATCGTTTAGATGGTTTTGGTGAGATGTGCTGAACCAGGTCCATATACCTGTGCATCAGCACTACTGGCTGTTCAGTAGCCTGATGACTCGGGGGGGAAGAAACTATCTCGGAGGCGGCTGGTTCTGGACTTTATACTTCGGAACCTCCTCCCCTTCGGCAGCTGTGAGCACATAGCACTCAACACCAAATGTCATTACGTTAGTACACATTAGTGAGCCATTGAGTGTGCTTGTTCAGAAAAGTTGACTGGTCTACTTTACTTTAGGTATGCATGTTAAGGTAAGCAGTGCGTGGTGCTCCTGTAATGATTCTGCTGACCAGTGTGGCTAGTAACGATGCCAATTTTTAGCAGTCCACACTCTTCTTTTTAGGCCACACCCACTTTCTGTTTGAAATTCAGTTTAAAGAAATGTGTTGTTCAGAAATCTGTATTGAAGTTAATGTATCAGTATTGATATCTGGACAGTGCCCTGGACAGTCCAAGCTATGACATGAGAATTGAAGTCACCTGTGACTGAAACGAACCTACTAGCATGTAACACCTCCTCGAGCATTTATGTAAACAGCTGAGATTGGATTTGGCATGGACTGGATGTAGGCCACATCAGTGTTTAGACACTCTTGCATCAAAGAGTTTAGCAGTTGGGCCAGATTTGGTGGATGCCTTCCCTGACACAATTCCGAGGAGAATTTCCTGTAGACTGGGACCACTGGTAGACATGTATGACCGTGCGCTTCCATACATCTGCAGATTCAGGTACTTCCTTTACACCATGGTCTTTGGCACACCCAAATGCTCAGTCACTCCTTTTAGCCAATCACTAAAATCTGCTTTGGAGCCATTTTCCACACATGGAACGAGACATTCCCTGCACTGTAGCACCAATACTTATAGCCCCACCATCCTTGTGCTTCAAGGAGCCTGAAATTACTACCACCTTAAGCACGCAAGATGTGACTCATCTTTTGTCCAGTGAGCTTATAATTGTAGTGTGTAATTTATTATACTGATTTGATTAGTTGAAAATGTATGCATCATTTTCCTTTAACAAATAACTCATCAAATCAAATCAAATTCTAATCAGAAATCTGGATTAAAGACAACACCGAAAGTAATTGTCCTTTGCAGTGATTACATACAAACCAGGCTTTGCATGCAATTTGCTGGAAATGGCTCATTGTCGTGATATGAGGCAAAGTGTTCAAGTCAGAACTGGCTGCAGTCAGTTGCTGGTGGCCGGTGTAATTGTACAATGGCCGATGTCTAATGAAATCAGAAGCGTGTAATCTTTGCTTGATGCAGGATCTGGCCAAGATAATGGAGAGAGAAACTCATTTTTATCGTGGTCAAGTACTACATTTAAATAGCCATTTTCCCTCTGTAATTTCAAAGACATTAAAGTGGTTGACTGCTTCATTACTTGAGTGGAATCTGATCACTCCAGTAGGATCTATCTTGTTGGCTCTTCTGGGCAACGTTCCACATAATGGTATGGGGCTCTGCTTGGGAAATTTTGTGCTCGCTTGCGCTCTCTCTCTCTCTCTCTCTCTCTCTCTCTCTCTCTCTCTTTCTCTCTCTCTCTCTCTCTCTCATATTCATCTTCAGCAGAGCAGTGCAATCATGGCATTTAAATATGATGTTGGCAAATGTTCCCATTTCAGTAATTCACTAAAAGTGGATAAACTGTGGCTCGGCTTCTACCTGAGCTGTGCAGCAGGCATAACATCTATAGATGCAGCTGGCTGAAGCTGTTGGGTTATATATGTCAGGCTGCTCTAGGGGGTTTTAGACTGGGGATGGCTAAGTCTTGGTCTGTGTGACACTTCAGATGAATCTTTGGAGAACACACATCTCCAGTTGCCCTTGCTTAAAGGAAGGCATATACTTGCAGGGTTCTGGATATTTCTGGATGGATCGATGTGCAGTGCAGCATACTGAGGTTGGATAGATTTGCCCCACTACTGGACGGTACAAGAAACTTAAGAAGACACGATAAAGACAAACTCAGAGTACAGGGATCATATGGATATTGAGATTACAGATGATAAATTGTGACAAATTGTGTGAGTCAGCCCTGTCTTCCCATTCCTATCTCTCTACCAATGAGTCAGACCTGTCTTCCCATTCCTATTCCTCTACCAATGAGTCAGCCCTGTGTTTCCATTCCCATCCCTCTACCAATGAGTCAGTCCTGTCTTCCCATTGCCATCCCTCTACCAATGAGTCAGCCCTGTCTCCCCATTCCCATCTCTCTACCAATGAGTCAGACCTGTCTTCCCATTCCCATTCCTCTACCAATGAGTCAGCCCTGTCTTCCCATTCCCATCTCTCTACCAATGAGTCAGCCCTGTCTTCCCATTCCCATCTCTCCACCAATGAGTCAGACCTGTCTTCCCATTCCCATCTCTCTACCAATGAGTCAGCCCTGTCTTCCCATTCCCATCCCTCTACCAATGAGTCAGCCCTGTCTCATTTACATTTACATTTATGGCATTTAGCTGACGCTCTTATCCAGAGCGACTTACAAGGGTAGTCATATCACAGGTAGGCACAGGTAGTGTTAGGAATCTTGCCCAAGAACTCCTATTGGTGTAGCACAGCATAGTCACCCAGACCGGGATTTGAACCCCAGCCTCCCACACATGGTGGTGGCTCCTTGGTGGGTAGTGGTGTTGTCCGCTGAGCTACACCAACCCCCCCTGTCTCCCCATTCCCATCCCTCTACCAATGAATCAGCCCTGTCTCCCCATTCCCATCCCCATTTTTCTACCAATGAATCAGTCCTGTCTCCCCATTCCCATCCCCATTTTTCTACCAATGAGTCAGCGCTGTCTCCCCATTCCCATTCCCATTTTTCTACCAATGAGTCAGCCCTGTCTCCCCATTCCCATTCTTCTACCAATGAGTCAGCCGTCTCCCCATTCCTATCCCTATTCTGATACCCAAATACCTACCACTGAATCAGCCTCGTCTCCCCATCCCTGTCCCCCTGCTAATGAACCAGCCCTGTCTCCCCATATACCTACCAGTTAACGTGCCCTGTCTCCTATCTCCATATCCCTACTACTGAACCAGCCCTATCTCCCAACCCTGTCTCCTCATCCTCGTACCCCTACCTTTAAACAAGCCTGTCTCGCCATTCATCTCCAAATGAACCAGCTCTGTCTCCTCATTTCCCCTTCCAATGAACAAGCCCAGTCCCCAAATACCCCTATCAATAAACCAGCCCTTTCCCCCAATACTCCTACCAACAAACCAGCCATTTTCTTATCCCCGTGCCCCTACAAATGAACCAGCATTGTACCCCGCCATACCCCTACTAATGAACCACCCCTGTTTCCCCCATACCCCTACCAGTTAAGCCCTTCCCCAACTGAAGAATGTGGTGATGTGATATGGCATAATAACAGGGAGTCTATGGGATTTTATTATCGTTATTAATTTAAACATATTAAAAGACTGAATCTGTTTCAATGATAACATTGCAGTGTAGTGGGGAGGCCCAAAGTGATATCTCTTTTACGGGTCCCAAAATCTGTAGCAGCTTCTCTGGGTTCTGTTATTGCCAACCTTGACTAGGTGCCAAATACAAAAAAAAAAAAACCTGGAACCTTGTACTGGAGTGATGGGCGATTGAAAAAGTTCCAATTTTTTATGGTGCCAAAGGTTATGGTACTTTGTGCAGTGGAATAATGCCTAAAACAGGCTGGATGTCAACTCAAGTTTACAAGGAACAGTACATCCCACTGATTCGGCTTTGAATAGAGATTTAGAAGAAGACGTAGGTGAATTAATAAGGTTACATAGGTAAAGACTATGTAGACCTATGTAGACCAACATAACAGATCTGGAACTGTGAATAGTCAGTATGTTCACACAATACGAAACGTTGTGATTGGTTAGAGGGCTCATTTGCATATAGTATCTTTCTGCAGTGTCAGTATTGCAAGGCTAACACCATAGTAGAGATTAACAAGCAATGTATTGCTCAGTCCTAATTTCCGTCCATCACAGTTTGTGGTGGTAGTACTTAAGTAACTGT
Source organism: Prochilodus magdalenae (assembly GCA_024036415.1). Classification (NCBI taxonomy): domain Eukaryota; kingdom Metazoa; phylum Chordata; class Actinopteri; order Characiformes; family Prochilodontidae; genus Prochilodus; species Prochilodus magdalenae. Next base: position 440,572 of record JAMWET010003715.1, on the reverse strand, counting down.
CACCCATCCCCAAGCAGTATTTGCTTAATTCACTCCCTCTCTCTGCACGACCCTGTGGGGAAACAGTTCCAATTACTATAGTTGGCTCATTCCTACCAGCACCGTATCCATACTCTCTCCAACGCCGCTGTTCTCATCGCTGTCAATTAGCATGCTCAGGAGGTCTCAGGCCTGATAAAAAATGCTGATTTATAGACAGAGGTCGACATTAATCCCTGATTGCTCAGTAAATTGAGCCTGGTAAAATGAGTTATATCCTCCACTCTGTGCTGGCGATAAAATTCGTCCCCTCTGTCGCTCCGATCCCAAATGTTTAATGTAGTGTCCTACCACCCAAGCGTGGTTCCTTCATACTTCTTCTAGTAAAATGCCACAGACGTAGGAGGGAAGATGATTTATAGGACTGTCAGAGAGCCCGGGACCACCCTTCGTTTATTTAATTTCCAGTCTGCCCATTAGCTTGTTTCATTTTCAGTATATTTGACTAAAAATGGCACATGTGCCTCAGTAGCCAAATCTGATGTCAAAACGTTTAGTGTTTACTGCGTCCGCTTTATTACAGCTTACATTTCACTTAGGAGCCTACGTTGAGTTCTGCTGAGAGATTTGTGTTTTTTAACACCATCAAAGACGTCGGTTGTGTTCTCGGCTTCTCTCAGTCCAAGTAATCCCAAACGCATTCTTTTTGAGGCTGTTTGGGGCCTGGACTCTGGAGTGGTCTGTCCATGGTTCTGAGAACAGGCCAGCACCTTATTGTAACACCACATAGGGGGACCTGTGGAGTTCCTATTTTGATAGTTGACACTGGCATGCATTTTGGATGGTGTTGGTTAGGTTGACCCACAGGGAGCCAAATCCTTGATCACCTTTGTGACTGATCACTGGAAGGTTTTGATAGTTGGGGCCTCATTCTATTTCTGGTAATTTTATTATGTTTTGTTTTTCGTATATCTTATTTTGACTATGTTTCCTGGTTGTTTCAACGGGGGACTCTTATTTTGAAGGTAAACCCTGGTTGGGAAACGGGGGAAAAGTAAAAAGGGTGGCAGCCATTTTGAATGAAGGATCAAGTTTGGGGAAGATAGGCCAGGCGGATCTTTGCTGGTCAAGCCCTAACCAACTTGCACTCCGGCTTATTCTCATCTTTGTCCTTGAAGATTGGATTCCTTGTTATTCATGGAGATACCTCAAGGAACTGGGTGAGCTCATTCCTGTTTTTTTGTTTTGTTTTTTCATTGCTGGGCCCTGTTTTGATTTTTGATTTTTTTTGAGAATTTTTTTTTTGAAAACATTATCCTTTTGGAATCTTTTGGGACTATCTATGGACATTACTCCACTCACAAGACCTTTGCAGCCACTGTTATAATCTACTGTTGTTGGTGTGTTGTTTGTTGTCTTGGGAAATAGTGACTAAACTCTAACTGGTTCAAACTCTCTGCTATTCTGGTGTTCATGTTTTTATCTCACCAAATTAGTTTTGCATCTTCTTTTTAGTAACGGCGGAGTTGGTCCGACTGTTACATTATTTTGGTTGAATTCTTGTCAAACATGTTAAAGGTCATGCTCCTGGTAGATCGTTTAAGGACAGGTAGCCAATGAAGGGAAGGGTAAATGCAAAAATGACTGGAGTTTTTGGTAACTGACTGACTGACTGACTGTCTGTCTGACTGACCGCTCACTATCATCAAGAAACCACATTCAGTGACCAACTATCCATATAGAATCTGTAAAGAAGCAAAACAAGAGTTAACATAGGTGCTGCTTTCCACCACTGGAAAAGCTCTTTGCGAGTAAGTTTCGATGCCGAATCGACAACATTGCTTTTAGCCAGGTGAAAGTTGAAGGAGGGCGAGAATGGGATGATCATTTCCTGCCGATTTTTTTCAAAGTTCGCTTTATTTAATAAAGCCCCAATTTCCAAATTATTATAATTGGCTAGAATTTATGTATATACCCAAATATTATTATAATTATTGCCCTCCAGTTTTGAAAACTTCACTTGGATTTGATGGCTGCTTTGCTAGAAATGAAACAAACATAGGGTGTTATCTGATGTTGCACACATCATCTAGGACAAGTTGTTTGCTGGCTAAAAAAAATATGTGTGATATATTTCTGAAAAAGTTATATCAGAGAAATAGTAGACCGTTTTCACCAAGTATACCCCATAACTATGAGCAGTAATTTAACTGTAACTTCCGATTGCTCTAGCTCAAATAAACAAACATTGCTCATCACCGCCCTCTACAGGTGCTACCTTAATTTCGAACTCTTGGTAACGTGTCAAAGCAGTTATTTCTCTTTGATTTACATGGATTTGCCCAACACATAATTGCAATCTTCTGAAATAACTGCGATCAGGCGATTATAGAATAATTGCGACAGGTCTGTGGACTATATAAACCAACAAGGCTGCAATAGGAAGTCATTACGTGCTCTTGAAGCCTGTTTCAGACCCAGTGCCACACCATACATTTTTGTGTCTGCTGCATATAGGGCATATTTCTAAGCTCTTTTGAAAAGGCCTTTTTAGTTAAAACAGAATAAGTGTGAACGGGCTGCTGCAATCTGTTGCTTTCATCTTCTCTTGCCTAGCTTTAACTCTTTATATAGCGCCGGAGTCTGATTTTTGACAGCTCCAAGTAGATTACTCACAGGCCTGTTTTAATGAGCAAGGAGAGCACAAGCGCAGTCTGAGAGGGGAGGATAATCAGCCTTTACCACAGACACGCTCAGGGATGAAAGCACCACCTGTTGCATACATACATATTTGGCATGTGCTTAGACAAACATACAGACAGATACCCCAAGCTTTTTAGGAAACGCCGTTATGGCCCATTAGAAGTAGGTGTGACTGAAGATGAAGTATCACAATACTTGACATTTTCACAACACATGATATGTATTACGATATTACAGGGTATGTTACAGTAGCGCTCCGAATTAGCTTCCACAGTCATTCCCAGTCCACAAGTTGCAGTGCAGTCAACAGGACAGAATGCCTTGTGCATCTTTTATACAGATGTATGCAAAAGTTTGCAAATGACTTAAACCGTCTACAAGAATCCATACTTTCCTCTGGCCTGGCACTAAGATGGTGGAATGAACTTCCACTGGCTGTCTGAACAGCAGACCCTCTCAAGGTCCTCCAACCCAAACTAAAGACCCATCTTTCTGTAAAGCATTTAAGCGAGTAAACACTAATATATGCGTATATAGAAATGCTGGTTTGGGATTGCTAGGTAGGGCTCTTATGCTGTATATACTCTGTAATCTTCTTCCAAGGTATTAGCACTGGCCGTTGTTCAGACAAATGAGTAACAGCGATATCATAATGAGAAATATTAGATATATTAAGCAGGACTCTTATGCTTTTCATATTTTCTTTCTTTTTTTATTGTGTTATGTAGTTATTTGTGCATATAAATGTCTTCAAAGTTATAAAGCCCTCCCCCTCTCCCACAGAAACCACTTTTCTCAGCCGCTTGGTGGAATTCCAGCCCTTTTCTCTGTTACAAGGTGACATCATCTCATAACACGCTCCTTATTGCCTGCCTACTGTCAAGCTTGGCACACCCTCACACAATGGCACAGAGAGCTAAAACAGTAAAAGCTGACCACTCTGAAACATCCTGTTTCCGTCCTTCTTGCACAGCTAGATTTACCAACTTGTCCTGCCTGACTTTCAGGATCTGACTCTGGCTCAAACTGATACTGTGGAATTGAAGCCTAGTAAGAATAGCCACAGCGGTGTGCAGGCGGAACTTGCTGCAAGATCGCTCTGACAGTTCGCCAGGCAGAACAAAGTGGGGGAGCTGGCCAATCAGAAAACACTGGGCTCACTGGGAGGCGGGGCTTAAAGACACAGGAGCTCTAACAGGGCATTTCAGACAGGGTATGAAGACAGATGTTGAGAAATGACCATAACAGGTCCATTTTTAACTATAGTTAAAGTCTTTTTTGGAAAGATAATTGTTTTTTCTATTGTTAACACCACCTCTGCTTGTTACAAACCTGTATGTGAGCTATTTCTTGCAGTTTCAATGCACAGCAGTTAACTGAGTTGTAAGAACCCCTTGGGGTGAAAACACAACTCCATCTATTCTTGATTCTTGTTTTCCCACCTTTTCTTGCAACACTGCAATCTGAGGACAGTAGGCCATTGTCTCTTGAGTCAGGTCATGGTTAAGTCTGATTAGAATTGTATTTCCTCGTTATACTGTATGTAATAATCCAACTTTTCCATCTTCAATTATCTTTCAACATCTTCACTGCTTATGGGACGACATATTCCAGACTTGACTGATATTCAGTGGAACTGAATAGATATAGATATAGAGTGACTGTCTTATCCATGTGTTTACGTTTGAATACTTACAGACCTTGACTTTGGTAATGAGGTCACATTTGATGTAACCTTCTGATGAGTCTGTCATGTAGATGATGTCTATGCAACAGCATTGCACAGTGAACTGGTGCCGTGCTATTTCCATGGCAGCCAAATCATCCTATAGCTTATATATAGAGTTAAACAGGCTTATTGTGAAGTCATTTATCATGGTTATAATAACAAATGTCATCCTGTTGCTTACTGCTAGCTATTCAGTCACCCAGCTATTTTAATTGACCCGAGTGGTCAAAGCGGACCCTCCTTACACCTAAGAAACGCTTATTTCATTATCACAGTTGACCATGACCAAGAGGTTGATTCATTTCTCTTTTTTAAGACTAATTAAAAAGTTCATTAAAGTGAAATTGGGATCGCATACATTAAGTAGCCTATGCAATTAAATTCATTGCAGATGATTAAAAGTTAGCATTTCAATTAATCAGAGCGAAAAAAGTAAAGAACTGTGAAGTGTGAAGTTTCCTCAGAGCTCCAGTAAAATGCCAAGGTCCAGGGAACATTATTGCCACTGTGTGCGCACACTACATCGCCTGAGGCTCCCATGTGTCTTCTGAGGCTTCGCAGTAAAGCAGCGTACGAGAGCGAGCACGTGCTCTTATGCATGACCGTCAGTTCTGCTGGCTGGATAAAAGGGATGGATCAGCAATAAGCCTTCACTGGAAATGCTTGTAATAGGGAATGTTTAAAGAGTAAACATAGTCATTAAGAGCGGTGGTGCATTCTTTAGCAGTGGTGGATATGTTAATCAGGGCTCAAAGTCTCTACAGAGTCCTACGATCCAGCTTCTCTCCAACCCATCCAATTGCTCTGAACGGCAAAGGATGCTACCAACACAACATCATGACCCCGAATTAATAGTACCTGCAAGGACAACCTTGCATAGTCAGTCAGGTTCAGCGATAAGGCTCGTCCTTGCCTACGTCACATGTGCGGCCGAGCATGAAACTTGAATCATTCCTGTGTCTCACAATGCCAAACCTGCCCTCCAAGTTTCATTCGGTTGATTCCCTCCTTCTGGCTGCATATCAACAGTCCGAATTCTGTAACTAGTGAAAGGAACGTCCCTTCACATAGTCGCTTTCATGAGTTGGTGATTGTGTTGGGAGAATTTGGTTATCAGTTCCTTAATCATAACAGGCCCTGCTGAAGCATGAGCTGCTCTGTGATATTGACCTGCCAGGAGTCAAGAGGCATTTGCATCCTGTAACCTCTCTTCATCATTCATAGTTTATGTCACTGCGGCATAAATTCACAATATGAATATGCAAATGAGTAGAAAATTAAATGCGTCCCATTAGCTCTAGATAGAAATAGTGAGGAAGCCAATAGATCACGTCAATATTTGACTTCATATATTGTGCAATTATCTGTACTGACCTTTGATGTTGTGGATATGGGCAACGAGGATGAGGATGCAGCTGCTACTGAAGATATGCTGCTTTTAGCTCTGAGGGAAGCGCCAAGGGAGCCTAAAAAGAGGATGGTTTTTTTACTTACGGTAATGCTGGGCAAACAAACTAGACACTTAGGGATATATTGAAGGGTCTGAGGTTTATTCCCAAAATTACAATGCAGGAGAGCAGTCAAAAAAGCCAGGCCGGGTCAAAACCATGAGAACCAGTACTGGAAGTATGGGGGAGATGGAGGGCAAATACGAGAAGAGGGGCTAGGGTCAAAACCAGGGGAGCAAACAACAGTCCAAAAAACCAAAGTACAAATTATCAGAAGCAGGTTAAACAGCAAAAATCAGTCAACAGGGAAAACTACTCAGGAGGCAAACAGGAAGTCAGCAATACCTTGCAAAGAAGTGACTGACACAGGCTGCTATATATACACAAAAGCAAACTGACAACAGGTAAGAGTCACTCAGGGGGGAGTGATCTGTATTCCTGATTGGTGGCTGTGGGACATGTGACTGTGATGTCATATACCAGTGACCCCTGGGAGTTGTAGTGTGAGCAAGAGCAGAGGAACCCGGGAGGTGTGACACTTTTCTATGCCGGGCTTTTACGCTAACGGAAGATCTAGGAGTCTCCGAAGAGTCTCAACATATGTATCCCATGTTAAACGTGATGCTGTGGATATCTCCGGTGGGGTTCTCAGCATACGGTGTTTAAACCCATCACCTGCGCTGCATCACATCCACCACAAAATATCCCCCTATCCTGATTTTCATCCTTAACAGCACGCGATGTTACCGACATCCTCGCGAACGATCTATAGTCATTATTTGATTAAAGGCGTAATTGGAGTGAAAAGTGCGATGGCCCATGCCGAGGATTATCTGAGCTTTTGTGGCGGGAGCCAAAGCTGGATCACGTCCAGTCAATCATCTGTAGCCGAGCATGAGGCTAGCTCAGAGAGCTGGAGCCGAGCCAACTGTTTCTCCCTCATTACTGGGGAGCGCCATCAATATCAGGCTTGGCAGTTATTATTATTATTTTTTTGGCTTCTTTCTCAGGAGTTCTAATTCACTCTCGTTCTCAGCTAGAGAACCAGCCTGGAGCGTTCGTTCAGCAGGGCAGTCGTCCAGGGGCCAGATTTGGGAAAGTTTCTTACGAAATAAAATCTTCTTAAAGTCAAGCAGACTTAACATTAACATGCATCCCTTGTTGGTTCTTGTCTGTGGTCGTACTAACAACAAGTAATCACAACCCGTTGCAAAGCATTCCCTTCTCCTGAGGCTTTATTACTGGCCTCGGTGGTTGGTGTAAATGCTCGGATAACACCGCTACCCACCATGAAGTTACCGTCCCATGTGGGACACTGGGGTTTGATTCCCGGTCTGTGCTACACCAATAAGAGTCCTTGGGCAAGACTCCTAACACTACCTACCTGTAATATGATTAAAGTTGCTCTGGATAAGACTGTCAGCTGAATGCCGTAAATGCATCATCAGTGCTGAGTCAGCACCAGTTAGGACGTACAGTGGGGTGTGAAAGTTTGGGCAGCGTTGTTCATTTTCCTGATTTACCTTTATAAAGCATTGATTGCTTGGATAAAAAAATTGCGTTAAATATATAATATAGGGGACAAACACAGTGATATTTGAGCAGTGAAATGAAGTTTATATGATTTACAGAAAGTGTGCAATAATTGTCTAAACAAAAGTAGGCAGGTGCATAAATTTGGGCACCAAAAAAAAACCTTTAGTAGATCCTCCTTTCACAGAAATAAAAGCCTTGAACTGTGCCTGTGGTCTTCCATTTTCTCACAGTGTTTCTCACAGTGGAGACTGAAAGCTGAAATCTCTGAGACAGAGATTCCCTAAACCATGACGGTGAACAATCTTCGTTTTCAGGTCATTTGAAAGTTGCTTGAGACTCCCATGCTGCGACTCTTCAGAGAAGATGCAAAGAGGAGAAAAACTTACAATTGCCCCCCTTAAATACCCTTTCTCATAATTGGAGTCACCTGTGTATGGAGGTCAAGGGTCACTAAACTTACCAAACCAAATTTGAGTTCCAATAATTAGTTCTAAAGGTTTTGAAATCAATAAAATGACAGCAGTGCCCAAATTTATGCACCTGCCTACTTTTGTTTAACCAATTGTTGCACACTTTCTGTAAATCATATAAACTTCATTTCACTTCTCAAATATCACTGTGTTTGTCCCCTATATGATATATTTAACGCAAATCAGGAAAATTAACAACGCTGCCCAAACTTTCGCACCCCACTGTATTTGTCTTGAGTACTCTTCAGATGGGATCGATGTCGCATGGAGAGGTTAATGTCATTTTTAGCAGATTTTCTTCCCTCAGCTGTAAAGATTCCAGCACCCTTTACCTCCTGTAAAACAAGTTATAGAAACAAGAGTGATCAAAAAAACATTAATTCATCCTCTTTCAACATGTTTGATAAAAATGATCCACAGTGAATGAGTGTGTGGAGACGCCACACCTTGCCTTGACTGAAAATGTTACCAATGCTATTGGACAAACGCTATTAACACTCCACCCCTACCTCAAAATCTACAGGAACTGCAGAATCTTCAAGCTGCATTATAGGACTGAGAATATTCAAGCTACATGGTAGAGTATTGTAAATGGTTTGTTAATCTGCTGTACGTGTTGGATGACGTAGAACTGTAGGCGGAGTGGGTGGGTGGGTGAGCGAGTGAGTTAGAGAGAGAGAGAGGGAGAAAACACAGGAGAGTGGAGAAGAGGGGCTGAGACAATATGGCGGAGTTATAAGTGGCTTAAGAACAGCATTCAAGCAACTCAACTAAACCACAGCCCAAGCCTGAGTCTGAGTCAGATCGACCACTTCATATCCCCTTTCACACTACCAGGACCTTATTGAGTCCCTCCCAGCTCATCTAGCTCATGCCTGTTGTGGTTACTCTGGATATTAGTTCATTAGCTGATGTGATTTGACTGTATATCTTATTTTTAGTTATGGTTTTAAGATAATATCATAGTTGACTATAACGACCCACGCCACGATGCTTGTACATTTCATTAAGGCGACTGAAAATCCATCAGCCTGCCTTCTTTCAGGCTGCTGGAACTTTTCAGGACTCTTTTATTTTCCAGGTCCAGATCTGACCAGGCCTCAGTATATGTCTATGCATCTGGTCATGTCTCCAGCTAATGGTGCTGGGGTAAAGAGAGCAGTAGCTTTTGGCTCTTGCTGCCCTGACCATGTTGTAAGGCTGGGTACAAGGCTGTGAGGTGGGCTGTGGAGTTGTCTGGGGTTATCCCTCAGTGGATGCTTCACGGTCAGTCGGTTGCAGTTTAGGTCCTTAGAGCGCATGGAGCTGGAGAGCCCTCCGAAGCTGAAGGTCGAAGCAGATGTCTGTGGGTTCAGGTCTGACAGGGAGCTGTCAGAGACATGCTCTTGTGCTGTATTATGTCTGGTTTGATGGACCTTCTCTGCTGTAGTTAGGATTGATTGGCAAGGCACTTACAGCACCTGCCCTTGGAGTTAACGTTGTGCTCGGTTAAACGAGTGCCAGGATCTGCAGAGGGAGACGAGCTAAGGTTAATTCCATGGTAACAAGTGCATAGTTCTTAACTCTCTTGTTTATTTGTTTGTTTGTTTACTGGCAGTTTTGACTTCCTTTGTTCCAGATAAACTGGTCCAGGGCCAGCTTTGAAATGTGCATTTCTCATTGCTACTTTTTAATCTTACTAAGTTATTTGCTTTGTCTGCGTTGCTACTTCTCATTTAACCTACCGTCAGAGTGTTATTTTCATGAGCAATGCATTACACTGTTTGGATCTGTCGTGACCTTAGGCGTTAAGCTTTCCAGAAGGATTACCGAAATCCCAATCCCCACTTCAGTTGAGTCTGAAGAACATTACACGTGTACAAAGTTTTATAAAATCTAAAATCGTACTGATTTTAAAGGTACACAGTTAAATAGCATTCCAGCTTAATACAGTTTTTCTCAATTGTTTACACACAAATACTGGTACTTGAGACACAATGACCACAACATGTAACTCATGCACCAACCCCCTGAACCAATTCTGCCAAACTACAAGCACAATTCCTGCTTTACACTCAAACTGCAGTTCTAAAACACACTTTTTTCAAAACACTACACACAATTTTCTGCATTTATCACAAAGTTTTCACAAGGAACACACTGATATTCAAAATTCTAAAGTTAACTGCCCTACTATGCACACTGACTCATCACATGAGCTAACACAATTAGCAATCAGAGCTTTAGCATAAAAGGGCAACAGGTGAGCTCTTCTGTTTTGGAGAAATGGATGCCAACATTGGAAACAGAGGCAGACACATGTGGAGATATAGCAGTTGATGCTTTTCATGGCTGGATTCGCCATGCTAGGCGATATTTCCCCCGCTGCTTAGCCAGGGAAAGCGTTGCTTGTGATGTGGATGAGGTGCTGTGGCCAGACGGAAACAGGAGAGAGGATGCAGCATAGTTTTTTGTTTTTTTTACTGTAACTGTGTACAGTAAATTCTTCTGTTGTTTTGTATGTAGACCACTGTATGTGCAGCTTTCTGTTGGTTGGGATGTACACTGTATATTGTTTTGGTGGGAAAAATAAAATATATTAGTTACTGAGTATTTGTGTGTTCTGAGTATGAAAACAATATTCTAAAATGGTTCACAACACACTGTCTGTATGTACTCTCTGTAGTAAGTGTCATTATGATGAGTGGAGAGGAAGTGTTTTCCATTCATCCTAGTGTTTTACATTGAGCACATCAGTGTTCAGCTGGTTCTTATAAATGTCTATTCATATGATGGTTTGTGTGTGTCATCTAAAAACAAAACACCACTTTAAGAAGAGAGAACATAGTTTTGAATGTAAAGTTTCATTTTGCAGGAGAATTGAGGGGTTTTGCCCATTGGGTGTGTGTTTTTTGATTTGTGTGTAGAGTTCTGAGAGTATGAGGTATGCTTTCAGAAAATGTGTGTAAGCAATCAAGAAAACTGTAAACGAGCACTCACTCTTTCCTCATCTCTCTTGCTTACCCTCTTGAGGGTCCCATTCCAACACTCACTGGGCGGAATTCAGGAAACACCCTGAACAGGTTCCAGTCCATCACAGGGCAGGCACATCCCCAACTTCCATAAGTGCAAGTCTTTGGACTGTGGGAAGAACCCCACAGAGCACCCATGGTCAACCGGCAAGGGGAATCAAACCCAGGCTCTTCTTGCGACAGCGTCAGCGCCACCCACCATGCTGCCCTCATTCATTCATAGAAGAACTAGATATCATGGTGCATATTCTTGCACTAGTGTTGCCCTTCTTGCGACAGTGTCTGGCTACCCACTGTGCCCCCAATATGGTGCCCTCATTCATTCCTTGAAGAATTCAGTATCATGGTGCATATTCTTGTACTAGTGTGGCCGCCCTTTGTGGGACAGAGTTAATAACAGGGTTAGCCACTACGTTCCCACTGCGCTGCCCTTATTAGTTCCTAGAAGACCTAAATATAGTGATGCATATGTATACCCTATGCATATGTGCATATGTACCATGGGGCTTACCACTCATCGCCATTCTCTGCTTTTCACTTGTTCTTTCAAAATTTCTGAGAATTAGTTCATTCTTGCTAATGAGTGCTGATAATGACCAAAGACTTGAGGCAGTGGGGGATAGCAACAGTTCCTAAGCAGTTTCATAGTGCAGGGCTGAGGGGAACATAAGGCGGAGCTTGACCTGGAACATAATGACTTGATTGGCCATAATACAGCGACAGACCTCACACTAAACAAATAAAATTTCATTACCCTGAAAATGTGAATCGGTAAATAATGGATTCCCGATTTTTGAGTGTGTGGGTTCCGCCCCTGAGTAGGTAACCATTAACAGAACCTTTACAGATCATAAATTAAGACACATGAAGGTCGGACCCTCGGTGTCGGCATAGCCTATGGGTTGTGCTTGCCTTTTAACTACCTAAAGCAGCGTATTTCCATCTGATCTGGGTGCGGCTTAAATAATTTGCTGTTTGCCCCGGGGCAGGTAAAACATGAAGTGGAAGACAGTGAAGAAAATGACTTGCCCGTTCGCTGATGTTCAGTAATGAGATCTTTTTGAGGGGAAAACGCGTTCAGTGAGCAGCATGCTTGACTGCCTTCATTCGCTGTTAGATGCGAACACCACCTCGCTGTGGCAAAGCAGTCTAATCCAGTTGCATTGTTTGTTGGTAATTGTCTGTAGTGTGAGGTGTAGCGAAAGTGTGTGAAAATCGTTATGCCCTCATGGAAAAATACCACACCAGGGTTGTTTCACACAGCTTGTAGTTCTTGCCCTGGCCTGGCAAAGCCAACAGAAGCAAAAAGGTATGGATGGTAGAGGATGAATGCATATCAACCACAGTTCTGAAATGGTGGTTCTGTAATTATGGTATATAAGACACTGTCCCCTGCTCTGCCATGCCCACATGCAGGTGTTTATTAATGTAAAGCACAAATGTGTAAGGGATTTTGTATATAATAGTAAATGTTAGGGTTGGCACAGGGAATTCACAGTTATGGAAAGCACAGTTATGGAAAGCACAGTTATGGAAAGCACAGTTGGGGAATGCACAGTTGGGGAATGCACAGTTGGGGAATGCACAGTTGGGGAATGCACAGTTGGGGAATGCACAGGGAATTCACAGTTAGGGAATGCACAGTTAGGGAATGCACAGTTAGGGAATTCACAGTTAGGGAATGCACAGTTAGGGAATGCACAGTTAGGGAATTCACAGTTAGGGAATTCACAGGTAATGCACAGTTAGGGAATGCACAGTTAGGGAATGCACAGTTAGGGAATTCACAGGTAATGCACAGTTAGGGAATGCACAGTTAGGGAATGCACAGTTAGGGAATTCACAGGTAATGCACAGTTAGGGAATGCACAGTTAGGGAATGCACAGTTAGGGAATTCACAGGTAATGCACAGTTAGGGAATGCACAGTTAGGGAATTCACAGTTAGGGAATTCACAGGTAATGCACAGTTAGGGAATGCACAGTTAGGGAATGCACAGTTAGGGAATTCACAGGTAATGCACAGTTAGGGAATGCACAGTTAGGGAATGCACAGTTAGGGAATGCACAGTTAGGGAATTCACAGGTAATGCACCGTTAGGGAATGCACAATTAGGGAATACACAGTTAGGGAATGCACAGGTAATGCACAGTTAGGGAATGCACAGTTAGGGAAAGCACAGTTGGGGAATGCACAGGTAATGCACAGTTAGGGAATGCACAGTTAGGGAATGCACAGGTAATGCACAGTTAGGGAATGCACAGTTAGGGAATTCACAGGTAATTCACAGTTAGGGAAAGCACAGTTAGGGAATGCACAGGTAATGCACAGTTAAGGAAATGCACAGTTAGGGAATGCACAGGTAATGCACAGTTAGGGAATGCACAGGTAATGCACAGTTAGGGAATGCACAGTTAGGGAATTCACAGGTAATTCACCGTTAGGGAATGCACAGTTAGGGAATTCACAGGGAATGCACAGTCAGGGAATGCACAGTCAGGGAATGCACAGTTAGATGCACAGTTTGTTACTCCTTCTTGCATTGCTTGAAAGCACAAAAATAGAAACATACCGACACCAGCTGATACCACATGACATACGGTATGTTGTATGCACACTGCCCCACTAATCCATAAACGTCACAAGCTGGCGGTACAGGAGAATCTGCTCTTACAGGGAAGTGTTTTATTGACTCCGCAGAGGTCGGAAACAAAGCCGTCAGTTACTTTAAACATTCCGCCTTGGCAGATTCCTTTCAGCCAGGAATACGCTGTGCGGTTTTAGCCCATTTATAAACAAACAAACAGAATCCCAACTGTTTCCTCAATACGGGTGGAGATACAAGGCTAACAAAACACAGGAGAGAAAGTTGACACTTCCTACCAAAGTCTGTATCTTTGACTTTACAACTCGATTGCGTGTGTGTGATGTGCTGAGTGAGGAGTGTCTGAGTGCACGCTGAGTGTGTGTGTGTGGGTATGGTGTGCGGGGTAGGTGGTGTGAGTGTCTGAAGTGTGGAGCATGAGTGTTTGAGTGTGTGTGGTGTGTGGGTGTGGTGTCGTGTGTGAGTGTGTGAGCATGTGAGAGTGTGTCAGCGTGTGAGCGTGTGTGTGTGGGGGTGGGCGTGTGTGAGTGCGTGTGAGTGTGTGTGCGTGTGTGTGTGGGGGTGTCTGTGAGCGTGTGTGTGTGGGGGTGTCTGTGAGTGTGTGTGTGTGTGTGAGTGTGTGTGTGGGCGTGTGTGTGTGTGTGTGAGCGTGTGAGCGTGTGTGTGTGGGGGTGTCTGTGAGCGTGTGAGCGTGTGTGTGTGGGGGTGTCTGTGAGTGTGGGGGTGTCTGTGGGCGTGTGTGAGTGTGTGTGAGTGTGTGAGCGTGTGTGTGGGGGGGGGTGTCGTAAACCATGAGTGTCGTGAGCGTCGTGCCGCCGTGTGTGGGGTGTCTGTGAAGGGTGTGTGTGTGGTGTCTGTGTGGTGCATGGGGGGCTGGGTGAGCCCCCTCGCGAGTGAGCGAGTGTTAGTATTTGCAAAACGTTTTTTTAAACAGTCTGAGAAAGTGAACCTTTTGATTTGCTTGTCTGATTGGCTGGCCTTAGTGTTGGAGACGGGTAACCGGATTACTCTTTAATGTAAAGTAGTTGCAAACAGCTGCACCCAGAAGGAATCAGCCAGCAGGAATGAAACTTGGTGGGTCGGTTTGATATTGTGAGACATGCTAATGATTCGAGTTCCAGACTCGGCTGTGCATGTATTGTAAGCAAGGCCTTAACGCTCTACCTGCCTGACCCAACAGCCATGCCTGCAGAGCATTCAGCGAGCAGTGATGCCCTCCATGAAGCTTCCTGTTAGTACAGGCACCGTTGGCAGGCGGCTGCAGGACACATGACTGCATGCACGCAGACCACTAAGACGACTTACACCACCGAAGACTGCAATGGTGTTGTGCCAGGCTGTCATGGAGTGACTCAGTGATGTAGCTATGGTTTAATGATGAGTGTACAGTACATGTTTGCATGAGGAGCTGGGTGCTCCCACGTTTGAGAGGCCGTGCAGACACGTGCGTACATGCACTGTAGTGTAGAGGTGATAGATGAGCACAAGCCTCATATCAGTGCGGCAGAGAACCGCCTTTTGAGTTATATGGATTTAAGCAGTGTGGGCTGGGTGCTCTAATTTAATCATCTGTTCCCCGGCACGCTGGTGCGTGGGCGAAGGTGTGAGAACTGTATGTACAGTATCACTCATTAACTCCCAGACTGTGAAAGCGATCAAGATCAATCGAGAGGACTAGGAATGTACTGCGCTGCTGAGTCATGTCCAGTACTACCTCAGCATTATAGAACGTCCTGTGACTCTGCTGGCGAATGATCTGAACGGGGCTGGGGTTCTGTTTAAGCAGAGCAGCCAACACTCTGGTGTGGGCTATTACTATTTATAAAATTCTACCTTGAGGTGAAGTTAATATTTCAGCATGTTTCTTATTACCGTCTTGTAGGAATGAGAAAATGATATGTTCACGTCCATTCAAACAGTGTCGAGTGAAGCCATAGGCCACGACAGGCTGTGTGCCAGCGATTTTACCTTACCTTAAAAGGTCTCTCTAACACGTTGCCTTGGGAGGCTGATTATCAAAGACTACACACCATATAATAAAGCACGGCAGTGTAAACACACATACAGGGGTTGGACAATGAAACTGAAACACCTGTCATTTTAGTGTGGGAGGTCTCATGGCTAAATTGGACCAGCCTGGTGGCCAATCTTCATTAATTGCACATTGCACCAGTAAGAGCAGAGTGTGAAGGTTCAGTTAGCAGGTAAGAGCACAGTTCTGCTCAAAATACTGCAATGCACACAGCATTATGGGTGACATACCAGAGTTCAAAAGAGGACAATTGTTGGTGCAACGTCTTGCTGCGCAATCTGTGACCAAGACAGCAGGTCTTTGTGATGTAATCACAAGAGCCATGGTATCCAGGGTAATGTCAGCATACCACCAAGAAGGACGAACCTCCACCAGCATCACGTAGTGACCTGGCCACTATCCTGCAAGGAGAATGGCTTAAACTCCCTCTGACCACTGTGCAGGACGCAGTATATGTCATTCCCAAGACCAACTGACGCTGTATTGGCCGCAAAAGGAGGCCCTACACCATACTAATAAATGATTGTGGTCTAAAACCAGGTGTTTCAGTTTCATTGTCCAACCCCTGTACATTTAAATGTGTCCAATATTAAATACATTGCATTTATTATTTATAATAATCTCAATACAAATTCTCTTACCAAGCTGTGCCGTTCGTAGTAGATGCCAGTAAGGAGCCAATGTAAAATACCTAATTAGGTAAAATATTTGGTGAAATCTTATTATGCAAATGATCTAATTAGCTAAAATATCTAGTT
Source organism: Prochilodus magdalenae (assembly GCA_024036415.1). NCBI lineage: Eukaryota > Metazoa > Chordata > Actinopteri > Characiformes > Prochilodontidae > Prochilodus > Prochilodus magdalenae. Next base: position 424,301 of record JAMWET010003715.1, on the reverse strand, counting down.
AGGTCAGTTATTGAAGTTTGTAAAATATCTATTTATGCAAATGGTCTAATTAGGTAAAATATCAGATTATGTAAAATATCTAATTGGGGAAAAAAAATCTGATTATGCAAATGATCTAATTAGGTAAAATGTCTAATTGGGTTAAATATTTAGTTAGGTAAAATGTCATATGGGGTAAAGTGGTGCCAGTGAAGGCATCCACCAAACCGGCCCAATTCTTTAATGGAATATTGATGTGGCTTCGCCCAGAAACTCCAGTATATGCCAAATCGGATCCCAGCTGTTACTCATGCTAGTGGAGGCTTTAGTACACTAAGTCATTGCCTTGTTGGAATTTGATATCTTCCCGAGATGGAATGTATCCACTACCCAAATAGCGGTTTCAGTAGTCAGATACCGAAACCTGGAGTGATTACATCAAGTACACATTCACGTGCCTAAAGGCCAAGCGACATTCCGGTAATAATTCCATAAATCTATTACAGGATTAATGTTTTTATGAATGGCTTGTGTTAAATATGGAATTCCGATCATATGTCTGCATCCGTTGAATATTTCACACCAGTGTCGGATACGGTTTATCGGATTTTGGAACTTGACTGATGTGTTGCTGTTAGGATAATTGCTAATAAGATGTTAATGTTCCACAGGCATTAAGGTGGGCTGGTGAAGGAGACGTTGTGGAGTTAATGGCATGATGTAGAATAGATGCGCATTAATGAGCAAAGTGAATGTGTTCACCTGAGGGTTAAGTCATTAGGTATCAGAAAAAAAAAAAGCCCTGATTAACATTCATGTCCCGGGAACTTCCCTACACGCCTTTTCTTCCCTGCCGATGTCGCGTGCTGCCAAACGGAATGTGTGGTTACTGCGCATTTCCAAGCCCAGCTGCTCCCCCATTTCATTAGTGTACTGAGGCAAGTCTTTCTCCTCTCTGATTAAAACTAAGAATATGCTGGCTGCAGCGTCTGCTGTGTGCCGTGCTTACCAAAACAAATCTCTGGCTGGGGGAAGCACCAGGGCCCTGAATTGGCCTCTATTCCGCTTCTCATTGCGCCCGTGCGCCCAGAGCCCAGCCCCTCTCATCTGCCTCCGTTTTCTGGGCCTCCTTTGGCTCGCTCCGTCTGTGGGATTGCTCAGGTTTATTCGGACTATTAGAGGCTCCATTACAAACATGAAAAGGTCAAAAAGCACATGTGCAGATGTAACTGGGCTCCGCACATCGTTAGTACGCTGGAGTGGAAGAACGCCTCCAGCCTCCTCCGCGTTTGTCCGGGGACGCGAGCCTTTTAATTATTTATCCCGGACCTGGTTGATCGATGCGAGGGAACCACGCTTCTGTACCTCCCGTGGCACAATACCACTGTCCGGATTCTACAGAATATTAATGAGGGAGGAGTGAGAGTGAGAGACAGACGCAATGATGAGAGAGAGAGAGAGAGAGAGAGAGAGAACAGTAGGCAGTTAGAATGTAAGTTAAAGCCTTATAGAGGGATTGCTCCCCGCCCCCTCTCTCTCCCTCTCTCTCTCTCTCTCACCCCCCTCTCTTTCTCCTTCTCTCTCTCTCCCTCTCTCTCTCTCACCCCCAATCTCTCTCCTTCTCTCTCTCTCTCTCTCTCTCTCTCTCTCTCTCTCTCTCTCCTTCTCTCTCTTTCTCTTCCTCTCTCTCTCTCACCCCCCCTCTCCTTCTCTCTCGCCTTTTCTCTCTCCTTCTCTCTCTTTCTTCCTCTCTCTCTCTCTCACCCCCCTCTCTCTCCTTCTCTCTCTCTCTCTCTCTGCCTCTCTCTCTCACCCCCCTCTCTCTCCTTCTCTCTCGCTCTTTCTCTCTCTCTCTCTCTCCTTCTCTCTCTCTCTCTCTCTCTCTCTCTCTCTCTCTCTCTCTCTCTCCTTCTCTCTCCCTCTCTCTCCCTCTCTCTCTCTCTCACCCCCCCTCTCTCTCACTCCTTCTCTCTTGCCTTCTCTCTCTTTCTCCCCCCCCTCTCTCTCTCTCTCGCCTTCTCTCTCTTTCTCTCTCGCCTTCTCTCTCTTTCTCTCTCTCCTTCTCTCTCTCTCTCTCTCTCTCTCTCTCTCTCTCTCCCTCTCTTTCTCTCTCTCTCTCGGCAAGTCTTCCATGGTAATGTAATCCTAGAGAGATATGATTGAAGCAGAAGGGCCGCTGTTGCTTCTCCTCGGTTATCTAATGTGTAACACACTCTGTGTCTTTAGCATCTCCGGAGAGCTCTGTCTTTCTTGAGCATTTCCAAGGCATCCAAAACTCCAGATCCCTTCAGGGGCCAGCCGCAGTCCAACAAGTCTAACAGTAACACCAGCCAGTACCACATTCCGTCTCTTCTCCTTTCCTTTAGAGTCATGTGTATTTCAAAGGCTTCCTGTATTGAAGTGCTTGATCTTCACTCACATTACCCGGTGTCTGTGTTTTCCTGGTATCATGGGAATCCCGTGGTTGAGATGGAATTAAAGGAGAAGTCGAATGTTTTGAAACCTTCTGTATTTTTAACCTCGTCTTTTGCATCTGTAGTGTACAGCTGTTTGCCTTATGACTGGTGCACAGTACAGGAAAATCAGGCCGGTTCTCAAGCCACCATCCCAACAATCAGAAAAGGTCTCCTGTTATCACCATCACAGCGAAAAGGCCCGTCCCTGCTTACGTCACATGTGCATCTGAAACTTCAATCATTTGTCTCACAATGTCAAACCTATAGGCCTCTGTAACACATGACTAGCGAGGAGTTCTCACTAGCAGTGTGGTTTGTTATGCTGGATTTCCAGTTGCATAGAGTTTACGGCCTGTGCGGAGAAACGACTTTGGCTTTAAAGCAAATAATTATGGAAAATCTATTCGAGCTACCTTGTAATGTAACCTTGGATGTAATATTAACTCTTTACATAAAACTGTAAGCAGAGCATTTTGATAGCTGCCATCACTTTATCAAAAAATATTACCAGCATTAACACTTCAAAGCCTCGGCATTTACGAACAAGAAAATTAGAAGGCAAATAAGAAGCTATGATAAACCCTTCCTACAGTTTTACATAGAGAGATAATGTTTCCTATAAATAGGAACTGTGGATTTTAAGGTGGAACGAGAACATTCAAACAAGAAGCTGGTGAATAGGAAGACAACTTAATACTAGAGGATCTGTAAGGTTGGTTATTTTCAAACATCGCCAACACATTTCACGTAAGGTGTTATTTTAATTATTACTCCAACATTTGAATGTCTTATTAATCTTTTTTTAAAAGATAAAAAGCTATTATCTGCTGACTTACAGGGGTTGGACAATGAAACTGAAACACCTGTCATTTTAGTGTGGGAGGTCTCATGGCTAAATTGGACCAGCCTGGTGGCCAATCTTCATTAACTGCACATTGCACCAGTAAGAGCAGAGTGTGAAGGTTCAGTTAGCAGGTAAGAGCACAGTTCTGCTCAAAATACTGCAATGCACACAACATTATGGGTGACATACCAGAGTTCAAAAGAGGACAACGTGTTGGTGGTGCACGTCTTGCTGGCGCATCTGTGACCAAGACAGCAAGTCTTTGTGATGTATCAAGAGCCACGGTATCCAGGGTAATGTCAGCATACCACCAAGAAGGACGAACCTCCACCAGCATCACGTAGTGACCTGGCCACTATCCTGCAAGAAGGATGGCTTAAAATCCCTCTGACCACTGTGCAGGACTTGTATATGTCATTCCCAAGACCAACTGACGCTGTATTGGCCGCAAAAGGAGGCCCTACACCATACTAATAAATGACTGTGGTCTAAAACCAGGTGTTTCAGTTTCATTGTCCAACCCCTGTATTAGCTACCTTGAAGATACCTTATAGCATCCAATCATGGCCTCAGCCAGAACTGAATGAGCATGAGCATCACTTTAGTACAGTGATTTACAGGAAGAATCTTATGTTTATCTGGGAATGTGTGTCTAAAATATAACACCTGACTATGGTACAAGTTAGTAGTTGAAATTTCCAGTTTTGTCACAATATTATTGTGTAATAGGAACCAAATTTCCAGTTGTCAATGAAAATGAAAAACATCCTATCACCTTTTACATTGTGTTTAAATTCAGTAAATTCAATAACGACCCACAGAAATGATCTACAATTACGAAAAAACAAGTAACTCGAAAATGGCAGCTGTACAGGAGAGGGGAAAAACCTGACTACAGTTGAATGTAAGTCAACGGAACCAGACCCTTTTCCAACCATGTTTTGGATATTTCTGGTGATCCATTCGTCATGAAATCTCGATCCAATATAAACAGCAGCTCATGTGATCAAATGATCCCAAAAAATAAAAACCAACCAAATTAGAGATACATGGTTTCTTTGGACAGCAATGATATATATATATATATATAATGAAACCATCTTGTTTCATTAACTTTCATTCAAACTTGGGAATATCCTGGAAATGTTTTTACTTCCCATTTCCAGTTTCCCAGAGGGAAGACTTTGGGCTTATAGGTCACCACTGCTGTAGTGTAGATATTTGCTATTGCTCCAAGTTGAATAAAACATCAATGGAATAGCTTTGCTAAGGGATTCTGTCATGCCTCTCTCATTCTAAGACGTACGTTGTCAGAGTTTGAGGGTAATAGTGTTATATCAAATGTTATAACAGGTTAAAAAACACTAGAGCATCCTTCATAGCCGTGGTTCTGAAACCGGTCCTCAGGGACCCCAGACAGCCCGTATTTTTGCTCTCTTTCTACGTGTTGGGAGCTCGGATCGATCAAGATTGTAGACTGCCTTCGGGGCCCAAAGGACCAGTTTGAGAACCCTAGCTTTAAAGAGCATTGTTGACTGACTGGAGGTCCTTAGGGACATGGGGGACATACCACAGTTAGGCCCATATTTTTCAGCTACAGCTGTTGCCAGTTTTCGGCTGATGTTTTTCATAGCCAGTAATTGTAATTAAGTAATTGGACAGTTATAAATAATACACTCATCTTCAAAAGAGTAGCTGAAGGAAGGAATATAAAGGACGTGCTGCACTGCTATTGGGAAGATTTCAGGATTTAAATCCCTTGTTGATCCCACAGTGGGGAAATTTAGTCTCCACATTTAACCCATCCGTAAAGTGAAACACCCACAAATACACTCACTAGGGGGCAGTGAGCACACTTGCCCAGAGCGGTGGGCAGCCCTATCTACGGTGCCTAGCAGCTAGAGGTTAGGTGCCTTGCTCAAGGGCACCTCAGTCGATACTGTAGGCTCAGGGAATCGAACCGGCGACCCTCCGGTCACAAGGCTGGTTCCCTAACCTCCAGCCCACGACTGCCCCCAGGAAGATAAAGGTTAAAAGTAATAATGGATGATGATACATTTAGACTGATATGGGTAATATTTAGTGAGCTACACATACAGAAGTAGTCCCCAGAAGTCTCTTAGTTTGGTGTTGGGCTGCCATGTTCGCTAACACAACATAGCAGACGTCCCAGTGTGGAGTTGTAGAGGTTCCTAATGGTGTCCTGTGATAATCCATCCCATGCAGCTTGAATATTCTCTCACAGTTCCTGCAGATGGTGGGGTAGAAGTGGAGGAGGAGTTACACCAGGCATCTAGACATGTGGTGCGTGACAACAAACCGTTCATCTTGGTCCTGACCACAGTGCCTTCGCACCCGCTGCCATTCTGAGTCACCCCATGATGGTCTGGCACGACAACATTGCTGTCTTTGGTGACGTTGACTTGGTGTTAAGGGCCGTCATTGTGACTGTCTGCATGCACGTGGCCCTGCGTTGTACAGCCGTACAATGCCGACTCATGGAGGGCATCACTGCTTGCTCAGTATCCAGAACTGAGACTGTTAGCTCAGTCAGGTACAGCAATAAGGCCGTCCTTGCTAAATCATTCGCTGGTCTGGCTGGTTGATGGTGCAAAGCAATGCAGTGTCACTGACAGGCACTTGCTGAACAGAACAATTGCTGTTCCTTTGTATGCCCATTTGACCAAGGCAGACAGAAGCAGTGATAATGACAAAGTGGGGAGTGTCTACCTCTCTCTCTCTCTCTCTCTCTCTCTCTCTCTCTCTCTCTCTCTCTCTCTCTCTCTCTCTCTCTCTCTCTCTCTCTCTCTCTCTCTCTCTCAGAGTAATGGGTCATTGTGTGGAGAGTCTCAGACACTTTTATCTCTGAGCACTTTTGCTGGACAGACAAATCTGATTATTGTCAGCGCAGAAGTCCTGCCATCCCTCTCCAACTCTAAAAGACTCCATTAGGACAGAGAAAAGTGAGGGAGCACCAGAGAGAGAGAGAGAGCGAGAGAGAGGCCGAAGTCGAGTCAGGTGAAGATGAGATATGGTTGCTATTTTATTACAGCCTTTAAAGTACATTAATCAACTGGCCTGCTTCCTCCATTGCAACCTGGTGAGCAGATGAAAGTGAAATATAGAGGCCTGCATAATTTCAGTAGTTTCCCAATTCTTTATTCATCGTGGTAGGGGCATCGAGCAGTCAATGCTCTGTTTGGTATGGGGGTAGCGGATGAGGACTACAGTGCACCTCGTTGCTACGCTGGTTGGAAAATTGATGAGACATGTGAAAAATACGTTCATGGACTGTTTTAATGACTTCGGACTCTCAGGGCACAGAAGTGAAAAAGAGACTTGGGCTCACTGTTTTCAGCACACTGCCAAGGAAAAAGTTCAGGAACGAGGGGCGGGTATGGGGACAGAAGACTGAATATGTAAATGGCTGATCAACAGGATACAAGGAGGCATGTCTTATATGCAAAGGGCTGAGCTCGGGCAGGAGGGAAAGCAGGACTGTTTTTTTGGAGTTGGTTTGGTGTATTGGCTTGTCAAGATGAGGTTTTGAAAAGGGTTAGGGTTAGAGTACCTGAAGTACAGGGGTTGGACAATGAAACTGAAACACCTGTCATTTTAGTGTGGGAGGTCTCATGGCTAAATTGGACCAGCCTGGTGGCCAGTCTTCATTAACTGCACATTGCACCAGTAAGAGCAGAGTGTGAAGGTTCAGTTAGCAGGTAAGAGCACAGTTCTGCTCAAAATACTGCAATTATGGGTGACATACCAGAGTTCAAAAGAGGACAGATTGTTGGTGCACATCTTGCTGGCGCATCTGTGACCAAGACAGCAAGTCTTTGTGATGTATCAAGAGCCACGGTATCCAGGGTAATGTCAGCATACCACCAAGAAGGACGAACCTCCACCAGCATCACGTAGTGACCTGGCCACTATCCTGCAAGAAGAATGGCTTAAAATCCCTCTGACCACTGTGCAGGACGCAGTATATGTCATTCCCAAGACCAACTGACGCTGTATTGGCCGCTAAAGGAGGCCCTACACCATACTAATAAATGATTGTGGTCTAAAACCAGGTGTTAGAAGACCCTGAACACATGCTGAAGTAAACGTATCTGACACCAGCATCATGAATTTAAACAGGACAGGACTCGAATGTAAACAGGTTACGCTCTTTTACATTGAGTCTTGACCAACTAACATGAAGTAGTAAGCTCACTGGAGTCACCTGTGACTGAAAAGTACCAGGCATGGCATGGACAAGTTTCTGGATGTAGGCCACATCAATGTTCAGCCACTCTTGCCTCAACGTGTTGTTCAGTTTAGCTAGGTTTGGTAGATGCCTTCTCTGGCACATTTTCCTGTAGACTGGAATATAGCCACTGCTGGTGGACCCGTATGACCGTACGACTCCATACACTGCAGATTCAGCTACTTCCTTCACACTATGGTCTTCGGCGTGCCCAAAACACACTCACTCCTTTCTGCCAATATTTAACATCTGCTTTGGAGCCATTTACCACAGTATGCCAGACATGAATCCCGTTGCACACCCTGCAGGTATTTATAGCCTCATCACCCTCATGTAGTGCCTGCATGAGCCTGAAGTTACTACCAACTCAAATATGCAAGGTGACCATTTTTTGTCCGGTGAGCCCATATTAACAATGATGAACTAATGAATGTTAGATAAGCATATAGTAATGCATCATTTCATGTTAGTTAGTCAACGCTTCGTATAAAGTGTTCCCTCAGGCCCGCGCTTTAGCCAGAGAAGGATCAAGACAACCAGGCTAGGAAGAAGCTTCTTCCCACATGCCATCACACTCATGAACAGCTGAGCATTAAAATGCACATTACACTCCACATTCAGGACTCTTTTCTCACTTCCTGTTCTGCTGTACTGCACTTTTAATTTATCTTCTTTATCTGTTTATAAACAGTGTCACACATCACTCCATCCTCTGTACTGAGTGTCTCAGACCGGTGTTTCTTCTTGTACTGCACTTTATAAGCTTCAATCTGGACTGTTCCACATCCGGACTGCTGCACTCTGCACTTTAATATACATATACAGCTGCACATGATGTAAGGTTTGTGTGCGTGTGTGTGTATTTGTGTATGCGTGTGTGCATGTGTGTCTGTGCGTGTGTGTGTATGTGTGTGTGTGTGTGTGCACGTCTGTGTGTGTGCGTGTGTGTGTGTATGCATGTGTGCATGTGTGTCTGTGCGTGTGTGTGTGTGTGTGTGTGTGTGTGTGCACGTCTGTGTGTGTGCGTGTGTGTGTATTTGTGTATGCGTGTGTGCATGTGTGTCTGTACGTGTGTGTGTGCACGTCTGTGCGTGTGCGTGTGTGTATTTGTGTATGCGTGTGCGTGTGTGTGTGTGTGCGCGTCTGTGTGTGCGTGCGCGCGCGCCTGTGTGTGTGCGCATGTCAGTGCGTGTCTGTGTATGTGTGTGTGTCTGTGCGTGTCTGTGTATGTGTGTGTGCGTGTGTGTGTGTGTGTGCACGCGTATGTGTGTGTGTCTGTGTGTTTGTGTCTGTGTGTTTGTGTCTGTGTTTATATGTGTGTGTGTGTGTGTGTGTGTGTCTGTGTGTGTGTGTGTCTGTGTGTTTATGTATGTGTGTGTGTGTGTGTCTGTGTGTTTATGTATGTGTGTGTGTGTGTCTTTGTGTGTGTGTGTGTCTGTGTGTGTGTGTGTTTGTGTCTGTGTGTTTATGTGTGTGTGTGTCTTTGTGTCTGTGCGTGTGCGCGTGCGCGTGCGCGTGTGTGTGTGTGTGTGTGTGTGTGTGTGTTAGAACGTGTTATGTTGTGCACTGTGAGGCACTGTTACCAACGACAAATTCCTTGTATGTGTGAACATACCTGGTAAATAAAGCTTGATTTTGATTCTGATTCTAAATCTGATTACCTGAAAATACCTCAGTTACAGGTACTAACATGTGCATGTTAGTACCTGTAACTGAGGAAAGGGGTATTCAGTCTACAGCTATAAGTAACTGGAACATTGGCTGCGTAGTTGTTTCTTGGGGAAGCGCTATTCCATTGCGATGTATAAGATGTATTTGTATCTGGAGTGTATTGCAGTTGTTTTACAAAATGACAACCAAAGAATGTCGATATGCCTATAAAACAGCCTATCATGGGACTGACAAAGAAGAGTACATCAGTTGGTGCCAAAACATTTGGTACATCAGAATACTAAGAAGAGAGACCACAGTAACGGACCACAAACACTTTCAGTAGTGAAAGTGATCAAGAACCCTGTCAAGAGTGAGACAGAGATGTGTAGGTATTAACAGAAGGACAGACCTTGGAGATTTCCCAGATGCTTTATGAACAGGCTGCTTTGACACTTAGCTGTAAAGTTCTGTCTTTTTTGGACCGATGAAGTTGAACCTGCATCAGTGTGATGGAATCCGAAAAGCTGATCTCGATCCAATTCATACCTCCTCCATCTGTAACATGGGCATGTATGGCTGCCACTGGAACTGGCCCACTTGTCTTTACTGATGATGTTACTGCCAACGGCAGCAGCAGGATGAATTAGGAAGTGCAGGAGCCATTACCGACTCAGTTCCAACCAAATGCCTCAAAACTCGTTCTTGGCTTGCCAGGTCAGTCAATTCCTGTTAACTCATTGTTACTAAACACATTTCACTCACTGAAGGAAAGACTGAAGGCCACAACGCAAGAAGGAAATGAAAATGGCTGCATTCCAGGAAAAATAGTGCGTCTGGAAATGGCTGTCTCTGAGTTGATGTGGTTGTTGATTTGAAAGGAGGGATCATTTTATGGTTTTGTAACCAGGTACTCATAGATAATGTGCTTAAGATTTTGTTGAGTGGCCACACTTGTAGCCAGTGTTCTTATACTGTAGCTAGTAGCTGAAGAAATTAGTTTTCCTGTCTGTAACATTTGCCGTAAAGTAGTAAAGGCTGTACTGTTAAGAGTAAAAAAGGTAAAGGCCCAAACAGGTATGCTTGCCACGTTGCATCTTAAACCAGGTGTACACTGTGCGATTTTAGAAATCTTGTTGTATGCCGAGAGCTCACACTGGCTGTTTGAATCGCCCACTGTGTCCAGAGAAAACCTGATTTATTTACCAACATTAGATAAGGCCAATCATTCTCTGAGAGTTTTTGAGCCAGTTTTTTGCCTTTTGTGGAATTTTATTTCCACATTTGACCCATCCATGTAGTGAAACACCAGCATACACTAGGGGGCAGTAAGCACACTTCCCCAAAGCAGTGGGCAGCCCTATCCATGGAGCCTGGGGTGCGAAGGTAGACACTTTGCTCAAGGGCACCTCAGCCGTTACTGTCGGTTCAGGAAATCAAACCGGCAACCCTCCGATCACAAGGCTGGTTCCCTAACCTCCAGCCCATGACTGCCCCCTTACTGTGACTGTACTCACACTGTAAGAAAATACGTTCAACTGACATGACCTGACATGGGAGCTCATACTGCACATGCAACACAGCCCTTACCGACAGCTCAGCTCAGTCTACAGACCATTTCCAATAAAGTGTCCAGGTGTTTTATTCAGAACATCACGCTGCACGTCCGAGTCCTGAGCAAACACACTGGCTGATTCTCAAATCTCTGTTCAACTGACACCTGCAACTGACAGTGCATCATATGTGCATCATACAGCCATTTGGGCTTCAGCCATGTGTACACAATTTCTTATCGGACTAATGTGTTTTGCTGTAGAAGCTATGTAGGAAGTCTGGGATTCAGCTGCTGACAAATCAACTGTGCTACACCAGCTTTGCTAACTGTACTACGACACTGAGAACAAAGCGAGCTACAGAGACAATGTAAAACACTACAGTAGTACAGTCTGCATATACAGTTGTAGTTGTGACTGTTTGTATGCGGTTTGGGTACGAGAAATCGACTTATGAGGTCTGCTCAAAGTGTAATAAATGAATTTCAGAAATCCATCTGATCGTCTGCCTGCTCAATCAGAGCTCGTATGGGCAGTTAACCATACATCTCTTCCCTTCTCACATTCCTAAAAACACTTAAGGAAGCTAAAATTGCGCTCTATCATAAAATCCAGTTGGCTACCACCAAATCTGGCTTAAAATCGGGCTGAAAACCTGGCTATAGCCTCGACATTTCGACAGGAGCAATCATGCATATAAAACAGTGAGCAGAAATATTTAATCAGGTAAACCGTCTTTCGGAGCAGCCTAGACATAAAATCCCAGTAGCAGATTGTAACCTACATTGTCTGTAAACTTGAACCTGCATACTACATAAAGCTAATGCACTGAATCTAACTTTTGCTAATGTTATTTTACAATTTGACAATTTCCTTATGCTGTCCAATGAAAAACATGTATCTCCACTTTTGTCCATTGTCACTTTTATGCATCATTTGGACACACCAGCTGCTGTTTATACTGATTGAGAATCTCATGATGAATTGACCAACAGAAATAGCCCAACAGTGTTTGGAAAGATGTCTGGTTCCATTGACTTGTATTACAGTTAAATGAGGTTTTTGGCCTCTCCTGTAAAGTTGCCATTTTGGAGATACTTGTTTTTCTTTGGACAGCGACGATATATAGGATTAGCAAAGTAGGCAGCTACCCATAACTATAAAGTTAGGATAGCTAAGCTAAGCTAACCAATATTATGTTCCTGTAGGTTGGAAATGGAGTCTTTGGATGCTGTAAGCAAGTTAGTAGCAGGCAAACAGAGGCTGCACTACACAGTAAAGTTCTGCTCCTCTTTTAAATGATAAATGATGTTGAATTTCCAGAACAGAAACACATTTCTCTCCTGGTTGTGTCGTGCCAGCTCCAGGACCTCGAGTAAGCAGGCAACTGCACATGTAAACCAATAGCAGCATGTTTTTTTTTTAAGGGCTTCTGTGAAATATATGGAATCGCTGTACTTGAATAAGTACAATAATACAATCTATATTTACATTTACGGCATTTAGCTGACGCTCTTATCCAGAGTGACTTACAAGGTTAATCATATTACAGGTAGGCCAATGTAGTGTTAGGAGTCTTGCCCACGGACTCTTATTGGTGTAGCACAGCACAGTCACTCAGCCCGGGATTCGAACCCCACTCTCCCATGTGTGGTGGTGGCTACTTGCCGGGTAGTGGTGCTATCTGCTGAGCTACACCAACCACACCATATGAATAAACATGTTATATAGATAAATCCCTTCATGTTCAGTGTAACTGTATTCTGAATACTGCCCATTTACAATTTCACTGTTCAGTTACTTATGTTGTGTGTTCCAAATATGTAAAGCTGTTACATGGATCCCGTTACACCCTAAGACTGCCTGTAGCCACCTGTGAAAGTGTGAGTGACCACAATACACAAGCATAGCTGCCCAATCTAATCTTTTTCTTCAGGCTTGTAGACAAGCAGGTATCTGTGAAATCCACAGGGGTTGAATTCCACCATTCGGGTTTATAGAGGGGTAATACAGAACGCTGTCTGACCACTGCAGTGTATAAATTCAACAGTCCTATATATTGTTGGTGGATTTGTAAATTTTGAACCCTCTGGGAACATTTTACACACGTATGACAGGATCTGAGTCCATGGAAAGGGTTGTCATCAGGAGCATACATCGCTGTAGGTTAAAGTTAAATGCCTTAAGGCTATTATTGTTTAGGAGAGTTGACCATCTGGTTAAACAACACTAACCTACCTAGTTCCAAGACTACACCCCTCATGTATAATCTGTAAGAGGGGCTGAAATGGGATGTAAAACCTGTGTCCAGATACTGTTTTCAGACAAGAGCTGAGACTTGAAAATAAACAACTCCCTCAGTCTTGTCCCCTGGTTCTCCCTTCGAATAGGATCACCTTCAGCGGCCAGCAGTACAGACTAGCTAGTGTGTTTTATATTTGGCGGTTGGATCAAACAAAGGTTTTATTAAAATTATGTTTGACAGATGAATTGTCTAAAGTATGAAATGCTTGGAAACCCACACAAGAATGTTAACCGTAAACCATACTCAGTTATAGGTAGAACCGTGATGGCACTTCACAGTGCAACTGGCAACAAAACGTGTGATCATTAGGGATGCACATTAGAAATCGGACTCGGCAGCTTTTTGCACAAAACAGGGAATCAGCAGTCAGGCAATGTATTGTTTTTATTATGGGAGATACAGTTTTACGAGGTGAGTAATGTGAGGCAGTTAAGTCCACTGGCACTGTATTATAATGCTGCTGCTGATGCTGCTGCACCGGCCCCGAAATGTCATAGCATAATTATACATGTCTCGATGTGCTAAATAGCCAGTTGCTTCTTTCAGTGCAGCACTTTATTTGATTCATGCTATTTGAATAGGCAACTGATATAAAATTGAGCATTTTGAATGGCTGTGTTGCCCATTAAACAGCAATTAATGCAGCTCATATCGCAGATTTAGATAAAAAACACTGGAAAAATGTGCTGATGTGTTTCAAACGTTCATTTAGCCCCAGCAGCGTGTGTTTCAGATTTAAAAATAAAGGCTAATAAAAATTATCTATGGCCATTTTGGCCGTAAAGAAATTGGAATCTTAATCAGCCATACGAATTAATCATAGGTTCATCCTAATTGATCGTAGATTTGTAATTCTGGCTGGTAGAAAGCCGTTAAGTGTTTACCCAGTATAGGTACACTCATCTTCGAAACCGTAGCTGCACCCAGAAGGAATCAACTGACAGGAATGAAACTTGGTGGGCAGGTTTAACATCATGAGACACACATGACATGGGCCTTATACCTGACCTGTACCTGTTGTGCATACTTTCCATTCAGGCTTGTGCTGTTGTGTTGGTAGCATGCTTTGTATGCGATGTATGCCTCAGAGGAGAGTTGGAAAGCAATTTGAGCAGTTGCAGAGAAGTTGCATGGTCTTATTGTTGTATTGTGCATCCTACCAGTTGTGCGGATGCTACCAGTTGTGCGGATGCTACCATAGCGCACTGTTGGCAGCAGTGGATAGACAAATGCACGTACCTAAGACATGAAAGATCTGGGAGACCTACATGAATGACAGAGAGAGCGAACTGACCAATTGTCCAACATGCACAAAATGACCCAACACAACAGCCATGAGCGGTGATGCCCTCCATGAGTCATCTTGTAGGTGCCAGCACTATTGACAGATGGCTGCACGATGAAACATTTACATTTACGGTATTTAGCTGACGCTCTTATCCAGAGCGACTTACAAGGTTAATCATATTACAGGTGGGCCAGTGTAGTGTTAGGAGTCTTGCCCAAGGACTCTTATTGGTGTAGCACAGCATAGTCACCCAGCCTGGGATTCGAACCCCAGTCTCCCACGTGTGGTGGTAGCTACTTGGCGGGTAGTGGTGTTATCCGCTCACAACATGCACATAGATCGTGCAGCCACTGCCCCTAACATCCCGTCAACATCACGAAGGACTACAATGGTGTCCTGCCTGTAGTGACTCAAAATGGCAGCGGGTCATCTTGACAAGTCTCGCTTTTGTCTTGGTGGAGACGACCAAAGAATCGGTGTGTGGAGGCACCGTGGCCAGCGACAAGTCCAGAAAGCCTGCACACCTCCACCCCTAATGCTCCACCTCCACACCTACTTAATGAGTGTATTAACACTCTTTGTTTTTGAGATCAGTGATGTTTTACTAAACTGTAATGTAACTATGCAAAAATGTAGCATCATGTCTCACCTACAACGACTCAACACAACCAACAAAAAGTGACAGTTAAAATGTCGGATGGCGGAAGTGCACATGCTGCTCTGAGAAATACACAACTAGGCATGATGGTCTTGATGGAAACCGGCCCAACACAACCCTTCGTACTCTGTAACATGAAACTTACATGGCCTTAGGTGTTTTGCAGAAGTGACATCATAACTTTTATAACTATACGTCAGTTTGATGGGAACATTTTGCCAACTATCTAGTGTCACTGTTTCTTCTCTAATCAATACACTACAGAACAACACAAACGCATTACTGTCCAATTACTTATAGACGGCACCGTGTATTAGATTAGTTACTTGGATTCAGTGGAGTATAATGTCTGGCATTGCATGTCCCCACTAGAGAGTGTGTTGCTGGTGCTTTGGAGAACAGATCCTCTGACAGATCTTACGAGAGATATCAGCATTATTGCTTTTACGGTGAAATCTATTTACGGCCGCTTTACAGACATCTTGTTTTGAGGATAAACTCAAACGCTTTTCCGTTTTTACAGTCGCCTTCTGCATACAAGCAACCTTCACAGCACAACTGTTATCCTGTCTTACTCAAAGCATTGCTCTCCAGCTCAATTTCTGTTCGGTCCCTGTCTTGCATTCGTGCCTGAGGTCATTAATCCTGTTTCAGAGATGTATGTACATGAGCTCTGTTCTGATTGGCTGGTCTGATTGTGCAGTCCAGCCTGAAACGCTGCAGTGTGGCTAAACTGCTATAGCCTGAATAGGATTGGTCCGTGATCCGTGCAGGGGATGAGGTGTCCCAAACCTCATCTTGGACTGAAATGCCTCCATACAGTACACATCACCACAAAGGAGCTATTTCCTGTAACTTCCGCACACCGTCTTTCTGAGTCCTGACACCATTGATGGTAACGGAATGCTACAGGACTGGTTTCTGGATTAACTTGACACTCTTGCTTCATGTGTTATTTTGGTGGAGTCGAGTTCGGGAGTTTCATTATAGACGAGAAGTCAAGTCTGAAAATTCTACTTCCTTTATGTATTGCAATCATCAAGTGCGGACTCGAAGACTCGAGTAGCACCTCTTGTCAACCTAAGTCTTTATAGCCCCATCATCCTCATGCCCTGCATCTAGCTGCTAGCACCCAGAGATTAAACATGCAAGGGTGAGGTCCAAGTCAAGTCTATAGTTGGAATAAGATCATGAAGTCAGGATACTTAGTCCAAGTCTGCAGTTCAAGTACCTGGTTATTGTCTGTTGTTTTTGTTTGTTGTTGTGACCTTTGGGCAAATATGCTGAATATTTGAATATCTGATCTTTAGTAGCTTGAGAGCGTGGCTTTGTGTTGGCTGAGGTTTATATGGTCTGCTTTTCGGATTAAGTGCACTTTGCAAGGGCACATTGGCAGTGGTCGGAAGAAGAGCAGACCCATTAGAAGCAGCATCCTGCTGGTTTGCATTGTGCAAGCCTTTGTTCTCTACACACTGCTGTCTGGTCTTCAACCAAGGGCCCAGGAGTGAGTTAAAGTTGTTTTCCGTCGATGCTATTATTACCGAGTCTGGCAGATTGCTCATATGGGAATAGAAACTTCATTAATACACACGTGTGGAAGCTTACTTGGTGGTGAGTCTTGAAAGAAGGATGCGCACTAATTTTACTTCGCAGTGTGAAAGATTTGTGAGTCCGAGGGGGTTTAATAATCCTGTCTGAGGTGTGAAAAGGGTAATAATGAAACTAACTTGACGGCTCACTTTCAGTGGCCGCTTGCTTGCTGTGGCACCGTGGCTACATATCTGGCAAACTTGAGAAATCAAAAACAGGTGGCTTGTTTATCAGGGAACAGCATCACACGCCGTGCTTCCAGAGGCCTCATTGGTTCCAACCTCAACTTTCAGTGGTCACTTGCCGCTATGGCACTGTAGGTCCATATCTGGCAAACTTGAGAAATCAAAAACAGGTGGCTTGTTTTTCAGGGAACAGCGTCACACGCCGTGTTTCCAGAGGCCTCATTGGTTCCAACCTCAACTTTCAGTGGTCACTTGCCGCTATGGCACTGTAGCTCCATATCTGGCAAACTTGAGGAATCAAAAACAGGTGGCTTGTTTGTCAGGGAACAGCGTCACACGCCGTTTTTCCAGAGGCCTCATTGGTTCCAACCTCAACCTTCTGCGTAACATTTCGAAGTCCTGAAGCAAGTTACATGAGCCGTCACAAAATTCCGCCTGCATCCGTGTTCCATTTCTTCCATATCCACAAAAAAGTGACGGAAGATGACCCGATGCCATTCTGAGTCATTCCACGACAGTCTGGCATGACATCATTGCAGCCTTAGGTGATGCTGAAGTGGTGGTAAGGACAGCCATCGCAACGGTCTGTGTGTACGTAGTCTTGCATCATGTGACCATCTGCCAATGGTGCTGGTACTAACAGGATCTCATGAAGGGCCTTACTGTAGCTGAATGTGGCCGTTGGGTCAGTCAGGTATGGCAATAAGGCCCCTCCTTGCTTACATCACATGCACAGCTGAACGTCAATGTCAAACATACCCACCCAGTTACATCCTGTCGGCTGTTTCCTCCTGGGTGCAGCTATTTGTGCAGCTATTCTTTTGATGATGAGTGTAAGTAGTGTTTGCTGTCGCAGCGTATTGTGAATGAGAATAAACCATAAGTGTTTTGAATTAGTGATGTGCTTGTATGTCTGAAGGGTGGCTAAATAACGTGATGGGCCTAAAGCCCCCTAGATGTGATCTAAATACGACCGTGCTCTCGGCTACTGCTTTGCCATATGAATAAATGTAAAGTCATTTTGTTGGGTGAACAGTTGCTGTGGCTCCATATCTGGCCAATTCGAGGAATCAAAAACAGGTGGCTTGCTTATCAGGGAACGCCGTCACACATGCTGTTTCCAGAGGCCTCAGCGGTTCCAGCCTCAACCTTCTGCGTCGCATTACAAGTCCTGAAGCAAGTGAAATGAGCCTTCACAAATTCCACCTGCATCTGTGTTCCATTTCTTCCATATCAGGGCTTAGCTCACAATACAAATGAGACGCGGATCGTACATATTTAAATTGAACCTCGACGCCCAACTTGAGATGGCGTTAATGGCATTTTGTTCAATTACTTCGATGCGATTCCTTGTTCCCCCGTCTCCTACGCTCAGGCTACGCAGTCAATGGATAGAACGGGAGAAAGAAATTGAATGCTATTGTGCTTGCATGGCGCTCGTGTTGATGCAGGATGCGGACAAGGACCCGCTCCTGTCTCCGAGGCATTAAAAAGCAATCCGTGGGGATATGAGGGGATGTAAACGTGTGGCCTGGTTTATCTGTTTCGTGGTAAAGTGCTTAGAGAGGGCTCCCTGCTGTTCGCTTGATCCACATAGCTAAGTGCAACGGTCAGGGAGCGTTCCGGGAACGTTTGCGCTCATCGGCTTCTCATGTCCACGACCTGTTGTAGCGACTGCTTACAGGCATCCAAGCCTAAGCCAGTGTGGCTCCTCTGCTTTTCACAGTGCTGACTCGCTACCTCCAGAGACTGTTGGCCTGACTGTGGCGAAAAATCTGATTTACACAATGTGGTCGATTAGCTCTTTCCCTCTGCACTGGAGCTGTGAGGCTAATGTAGCTTATAAGTAGTTGAAGCTTATGTGCGCCAATTATCATCATGCAAACTGCCCGCTTAATTTAATATGCTCCTGCCTCAAGTACTCTCAAATAGACTCGCTTATGTGGTCTACTCGAATCGAGTAAAACAGGTTGGTATAAGCTAAGGGTTGTTATCAGCTAACTCTTATAACTCCTTTATAACTCACGGAGTCTAATGGTGTAGACCAATAAACAACATGGCTAGGCTAATAAAAACAGACACTTAACATTTCATAGTTTATCTTGGTCACATACCACCCCCTCCTGGGCCTTGGCGGTACTGCACGTAGCTTCTTTTCTGGCTCCACCCACTCTCCTCCTCTCTCACACACCTGCAGACAATCTAGGACGATCTTTCTCATCCCTGGTCCTGGTGGCTCCTTGCCCTGCACATTTTAGTGGATTCCCTGCTTTAACACACTCCTTGCGACTCTGAAGAGGCTTGTTAATGAGCTGGTAAGTTGAATCATACCTCTTTTTCACCAACAAAGTGCCAGTGCTCATGCCCATGCTGGTGGTGGTTCCCTGACTCTACTGAATCTGTTAAGAATGGTCTCCCTTTTTCACTGGTTCGAGAGCCGAGCAAATATACGTATCTTGAGGTGGGCGGTCTTTAGTCTGTAAAGCAGAAGATGGTGGACATCGCCATAGAAATAACCCGGCAGAGCATTTCCTCCAAGTCTAAACTTTATTTCTTGTTTTGAGGGCATATCTTGCCATCCAGAATCGACTCTTTCGGCATCTGTTCACAGCCCGAGGGACTGTCAGAAGCACAAGGTGACTCTTATGTTTCCTCTTTCCGTTATGAAGGTGTGCTATTATAAGGCAGCATGTTAAGCTTCGTAGCTATCTGTAGTGTTTCCCACAGTACAGATCTCCTGCATGTATTGAATGGCAAGCGTTTTGAATTGTTCACATTGTAGATAGTCCTGCAGCTCTTTAGAAGAAGGACACTTCCTGTTGAATGCTCTCATCCACGAGGACTTCACCGGTGGGATCCGAGTGCTCCTGAGTTATAAGATGTATCAGTGCAGTTCATCATGCAGTGGCACACCACTTTGCAACTTGAGGTTCCTCGATTCCAGACCAGAGAGGTAATGGTTTGAGAACAGTTTGAGATTTGGCACCAGCACCATGTTGGTGGAAAAGGGCAGTCAGATGTATTGCGAGCAGGGAAAACATTAAAATCGCCACAGTCTTGAAGTCTTTAGCCTAAATGCCTTTCTCACTGTAAATATTAAGTCACATGACACCTACTATGAATGTGTGGTTTGATTTTAACACAGTACAGTAACAGTAAGAGGCTGAGTGCCGTCGACTGGACGCATCCAGTGTGCTGTATCTTGAGACCAATAGGAGTCCTGTACTTTTTAGGGGGCTGTTATTCTACAATTTTTAAATGTCAAGTTGGACTGGCGTGCCTGTTGCTTAAAGAATGGCAGGTAGTCTTCTTATTGTCGCTGCACGGTTTGTATTGGTGATCCCCTAGTCCAGGGCTGCCTCGCTACAGTCCTGGAGGTCCGGTATCCAGCAGAGTTTGGTAGTTTGCCTAGTCAAGCACACCTGACCTGTGTGTTAAAGCAGGATATCCGTATACCGGCCAGGGCAGGGTGCTTCCAGGACCAGGGTTAAGAAACACTGCTCTAGCTCCTCTCAGTGGTCACCAAACCCTACCCAAAGGACACTGGGTATTTTTGGATGATGAACAGCATGAGAGCACTGAAATCAACTGTGCAGCTTCATATGACTGTTTTACTAAACCTGTTGAGTCTCTTCGAACATCCAAAGAATGTTGTCTCAACCAAAGGCCATGTACACCAGTGCACAGAGAAGCAGCGCAGCTGCAGAAGAAGCACCAGCTAATCACCATAAAGCAGCCGAAAGAATTCAGCTCCTGACTTATAGCTTAAATACTTGCTTTCCTCTTAAACATGAGCATCACACATACGGTGTGGTTATCTCAGCATCGTCACAGCCCCTTAACACAATCGCACACAAGCCTCCACAACAGGCAATCACCATCATCCACACACACAAGCATTTCCTCTATGATGTTGCACCGTTTTTGTACTGTGCCTTCCTTTTCAGCCCTCTCTGCTAGCGGATTGTGAACAGGCGAACTGCTGGATTCTTTAATTAGCTCTTTTGTCTCTCCCTGACCTCGGCTTGTTCGCTCTGCCTCGTGGTATCTGACACAAATCACACGAGGGGAGTTTTTTTTCCATCTCACAGTGGCGCACGGTGACAAATCGGCACTAATCGCTCTCTGATAATTATGGCTTCATGAGAATTGAGAGCAGGGCCCAGCCCAGCAGAAAGGTCATCGTAAGTGCAAAGTGGTTATCCGCTGTGCGGATCTGAAGTCAGGTCATCTTAGAGTCATATAGAACATACACTATCTATCAGATCTGGATACAAATCAGACTACCCTGATAGGAATAAACGTGATGACAGTTAGGAGGAAAGAGGGAACGCCCTTATCTACATTGACGCTGTAGCCCATTGTTTTGTATATGCCCAAATCAATTAGGCTGCCCAACTGGGTTAACTAAAGTCACATTATACTCTATGAAAGATTGTTCTTGCCACTTTATATAGAGCATCTGATTGGCAAAGAGAGAGACAGACAGACTACAGTCTGTTTAAGCATACATCTTCCCCAATCCATCATCTTATCATCAAATGAACAGCTGCACAAATACTTGCACCCAGAAGGAATTAGCTGACGGGAAAGGATCTTGGTGGGTAAGTCTGACATTGAGACATGCCAATGATTCAAGGTTCACGCTCAGCCGTGCATGGTATATAAGCAAGGACCAACCTTATCGCTGTACCTGACTGACCCAACAGCCACGCTTGCAGACGTTCATTGAGCAGTCATGCCCTTCATGAATCATTCTGCCAGCACCATTGGCTGTATGATGCAGGGCTACATGCCCACAGACCATTACGACTACGGCCCTGAAATCCATGTCAACGTCGCCTCAGACTGCAATGGTGTCGTGCCAGACTGTCATGGAGTGACTCAGAACGGCAGCGGGTCATCTTCAGTGACGAGTCTCGCGTTTGTCCAGGTGGAGACGACCAACGAGTCCGTGTGGAGGCACCGTGGTCAGGGCCAGGATAAACGGTTTGTCGTCACGCGTCCAGATGGCCTGGTGCCACTCCACCTCTACCCCTACTGCACAATCTGCAGGAACTGTGTGAGGATATTCAACCTGCATGGGATGGATTATCACAGGACACCATTAGGAACCTCTACAGCTCCATGCTGAGACATCTGGCATGTTGTGTAGACCAATAAATATTGATCATATCAGTCTAAATTTATTATCATGTATTGTTCCTGGTAACCGTTATCAACCTTCCCAATAGCACTGCAATCCCACACTTGCTTCTGGGTGTAGCTCTGTATCTTTTGATGATGAGTGTATTATTTTAAATTTCTTCCATATATACAACTTCTACTAACAACCTTTCCCCCAGTGAAAAATAAAATGTGTCAAGTGATGATAGATATGAAAAACAGACTGCAGGTTGCTTGCTAGCCGATGCCCTATTCATCGTCAGTCTTCGACCACTGGGCTGCTGTTGACCAGGTATTACTTAAGCAGTGGACCATTTTTAACGCAGCAGTGACGCTGACATGGTAATGACATGGTAGGGTGCGTGGCACTGGGTTTTTTAGAGGTTGCTGAAGCTTTATACACACACACGTCAGTGTCCCTGCTGGAATGAAAGCAGCCCTTCATCTAAAATATATCCAGTCAAGAGCAGCTCTGTGGTCAGAAACTGACCAGTAATGAAGGACTACAGTGTGGCTGATACAAACTGTGCAATTGGTTACAGATTTAGGCAGTGTAGCAGATAAGCGTTTCTAATAAAGTGTCCAGTGGGTATGTATACGGTGGGCCTTCTGCTCTTCTGTTAATGTTTTCAAACAGGGACCGAGCATCTTGCCTGCGTAAGGCTGCTATTGCCTCCTAATTTAGTTCATCGAGGGCATTAAGGACATTGATTTCTTGATGATCTTAAATAGCTCCGTTGCTCACTGGTTGGAACACAGGCTACACAGTTGGCTGTTCAAAAGCTATTTACTTCCACCCTGCTGGTTTAGAGAATGCAACATTGCAGTCAGTCCCTCAGTCCCATTTGTTTGCCAGTAAGACAAACACAGCATTATCAGAACAGTGGAAAACTTCCATCAGTTAACGCGATTCTTCCCTGAATCCACTGCGCACTTCTCCGAGGCCTAGGCTCCTACCGTATCATACTGACATGCAGATTATATGGCATTTAAATATGCAATGCACAAACTCTCTGAATGTGGCCAGAGTAAGTGTGTTCGGAGGACTACATCAATAATGCTTGATGCTAAATTTCCACTTGTCTGTAACCTGAATCTGTTCTTTTCAAGCAGGGTCCTGATCAGGTGTATTTTAGTATGAAGTATAGAAATATGTAAATGTAAATGTTAGGGATGCACCATTCGCCCGCCTAAAATGATTAATAATTCTCAGCCAAAAATAGCAAAAAATCTACTTTTGATGTTCAGCCGAATACGTAAAAAGACTGAAACATTTATACTGAACAATGGCTTTTTAAATGGCGCTGTTAAGTGTGTGGAACCTTTTCACCCTAGACCAGGGCTAGGGTGAAGCGGGGTAGTCTTTGTGAATGCAGCAAACATGTGGGCTGGGATGTTTTTACGTAGTTGTTGGTGTGTCTGCTGGGATGTAGTTAGTATGTCTGGTAAGATGTCGGTGTGCCTGGTGAGATGTTGTTTGTATGTCTGGTGGGATGTGCTTAGTATGTCTGGTGAGATGTTGTTGGTGTGTCTGGTAAGATGTTGTTGGTGTGTCTGCTGGGATGTAGTTAGTATGTTGGGTGAAATGTTGTTAGTATGTCTGGTGAGATGTTGTTGGTGTGTCTGGTGAGATGTTGGTGTGTCTGGTGAGATGTTGTTGGTGTGTCTGGTGAGATGTTGTTGGTGTGTCTGGTGAGATGTTGTTAGTATGTCTGGTGAGATGTTGTTGGTGTGTCTGGTGAGATATTGTTGGTATATCTGCTGGGATGTAGTTAGTATGTCTGGTGAGATGTTGTTGGTGTGTCTGGTGAGATGTTGTTGGTGTGTCTGCTGGGATGTTGTTGGTGTGTTTGGTGAGATGTGGTTAGTATGTCTGGTGAGATGTTGTTGGTGTGTGCTGGGATGTGGTTGGTGTGTTTGGTGGGATGTGGTTAGTATGTCTGGTGAGATGTTGTTGGTATGTTTGGTGTGATGTTGTTGGTGTATCTGCTGAGATGTGGTTAGTATGTCCGGTGAGATGTTGGTGTGTCTGCTGAGATGTGGTTAGTATGTCCGGTGAGATGTTGGTGTGTCTGCTGGGATGTGGTTAGTATGTCTGGTGAGATGTTGTTGGTGTGTGCTGGGATGTGGTTGGTGTGTCTGCTGAGATGTGGTTAGTATGTCTGGTGAGATGTTGTTAGTATGTATGCTGAGATGTGGTTAGTATGTCTGCTGAGATGTTGGTGAGTCTGCTGGGATGTGGTTAGTATGTCTGCTGAGATGTTGGTATGTCTGGTGAGATGTGGTTGGAATGTCTGGTGAGATGTTGGTGTGTCTGCTGAGATGTTGTTAGTATGTATGCTGAGATGGTGTTAGTATGTCTGGTGAGATGTTGGTGTGTCTGCTGAGATGTTGGTATGTCTGCTGAGATGTGGTTAGTATGTCTGGTGAGATGTTGTTGGTACGTCTGCTGAGATGTTAAGATGTTCAGTGTTCATCCTAAAATGCTCAGAATGTTTAATCTGCAGTTTAGTATTTTTTATTTCTTTGAGGCCAGGACAAAAATACATTCCAGATAGGAAAACTGTTCTGGCCCAAACCTGGCCCACATTCCCTCTTTTCATCTGGCCTACTTGCCCTATGTGTGGTGTGGGCCACATATGCACTATTATAGGGGCATGCCTCAGCCAAAAGTAGCCAACTCTGCTTTAACTGTGCTAGAAGTGGACCAGGTAAGCTTTGGGACAGGTGGACCAAATGCACGTCGTAAATATGTGGGCCACCTTCGGCTCACAGCGGATTGCCAGTGCTGACAGTGGGCCAGCAGTACCATACCTTTGTCAGATGTGGCCCACATCCACTTGGTATCTAAGGTTTTGATTTTTAATTTAAGGCATTGATGGCATTACCCAAGAGACAGTATGAGTAGCTGGGAGTATAAACTCATGCCACCGCTGTATTGGTTTTAGTCTTAGTACAGGTGTACATTCTAGACCAGTGATCATAGCAGGGCTTCTGAGCAAGTACACCATTTTAGGCCTTGTCTTGGTTGGCTTGTGGCTGTGTGTGCTAGGTTGATTGGTTTTATTGTCTTCAGAAGGCTAGAGGCAAGCCTATTTAGTGGCAGAAGGTAGGAGGCCTGTAGTAGCTCATTGCCAGGTGGAATACCCCATCGATATCAGACCATAATGCAGTACCTGAGAGAGAAGAGGGGTGCTCCATCCATACTAATTTTGAAGAAGTAGGCTGAAAAATACATTATTTCCACAATGTGAATAGGGCAAATAATGAGCCGGCGCGTGAGGGAGAGACACTCGGAGAGTGCGAATTGAAGCGGCGTGTAGTGTCTGCATTCTAATTTTATGGCACTTGGGAGTAAAAGAGTGGAGGCCTCTCTAGCCACTTGTGCTGCCTGTCTGCTATGGAATATAATGTGTTTGGAGAGCAGGCCCATTATCCAGGCCTGGGAGGGGGGAGAGGAACTGAAGTGGTCTATGAAACAGCCCTTTAGACAGGTGCCTACGCGCGTGTGTGTGTGTGTGCGCGAGTGACACTTCCCAGTACTGCCTCTGTCTTCATTAGCAGCGCTCCTCAAACACCAGCTCTCCTGCTTTGCTGAGTGGGAGCAAACCAGTGAGCAACCCCCCCAACAAGAGCACTCACTCTACACCTCTACATATCGCTCTGTTTTTCCTCCTACCCCTTTTTTCCTTATCTTTCTCTCTCTCTCCGTAAAGCTCATTGCTTCCTACCTCTCTTTCTTTACTCTTGCCTCTCTCTCTCTCGCCGTCCTGTGGCTCCGAAGTTACTTTAAGGGCTTTCATTTTAAAAGTGCTACCTATGTGTGCATGTTGTTTTTCTTTTTTGTCTTTTTCCAGATCAGGCCCGTCCCACTCAACATCAGTTAGACCCAGAAATGGAGCTGAAGGGTCATTGGTTTTTGTTTGAGAGCTAAATTACAGTCTGTTATGTGGAGATGGGCGCAAGAGGGTCCGAAGGAGCACAAAATGGCCACTTTCTATACTTGAGCACTGAAGGTGGCCTTGATGCCATTCTTCCTTACGCACTATGAAAGAGCCATATGACACTGTAATAAGAGGCGTCCACTCTCAACTACTCAGAAAGTGTCAGTGGTGTAATTTGGGATAGGCGTCTGAGTCTGGTCACCCCGTAGATGCACAGAGAGTGAAACCACATGCAATAGCCGCACAGTTGCACAGGTTAATGTTCGGGGGGCCATTTTCTTGGTACCTGGTACTATTTTTGCCATCACCTCCATCAGCGTTCCAAGTTGATACCAAAAGGTGACCTAAAATGACTGCAGGCTGCTGATTGGTTGAGGAGAATCATTGCTATAGCCACTTTGATATCGCCCGTTTTTCATCATTTCCTATGTTGCGTTAAGTTATGAAGTGTTTTCTAGACTTATGATAAGTGGTAAGGCTTAGCGCTATACGGTATGCTGTCTGAGATCTGTTCTTCCCTCATTTTATTCATTTCTTAATTTCTTAATAGTTTGTCACATTCAGAAAGTAAAATGGAATTCAAGGTATTGCATACGTTTCGGTATAGAGATCCGTTTTGGGATAGAGAGTAAGTCTTATATCTCAAATAGCAAACCAGATCAAAACATCCGAATCACTTCAGTTGGTGCCAACTTTGTTTCGTAGATAGATAGATAGATAGATAGATAGATAGATAGATAGATAGATAGATAGATAGATAGATACTTTATTGATCCCAGAGGGAAATTCAAGAAATTGAATTGGATATATTGCAGTTGTCAATCATGTAAGACGATATAAATGCCAGATGATGCACCATACACTGGGCACCACAAGGGAAGTCACTAGGGCTGGGTTCAGACTGCAGGAGAACCAGATGTGTTTCTCAAATCTGATCTTTTGAGTTGAATGCCCACTCTGTTATCTGCAAGTGATCAGATCAGATATGTGTATCCAGACATAAACAGTCTGCATGTGTTGCTAAGGTAGCCATGCTGGTGATGACGGCTGCAGGAGAGACGGTGGTGCATCACTTTACCCTCCAAACGATCATTCGGTCTGATCAGCTGACACTTTTTAAAGATTTTTTATTTTTAGTGAATCATAAACCAGCGCATGTGGATATTTAGAACTCTGTCAGTGATAGCTATCTATCTGCGCTAGGAGAAGCACCCCCTCTCGGGGGGGCCTAACGTCTTTTCTGGAGAGCGGAGGTAACTTGTATCGACTAGATCAACTTACAAAACTCGTGTTTATTTTAATCAACAGTAAAGTAAATCTCTGTTTCACACAATAGTGCAGTGACTCATAAATAGCGATGATGAAGAATAGTGTTGTCCACATACACCCCTGCCTGTATGTGGACAACACTACCTGCAACGCTGACCACCTCTGCACTAAGGTTGCCACCTGTCCCGTAAAATACGGAATCTTCCTTTGTTTGGCAATTAAACGTTGATTTGTTCCGTATTTCTGTAAATGTTCGTAAATTTGTTTCGTATTTCAGTAAATGTCACACACGTGAATGACCACAATCTCTCTCTGACCACGTATACAACAAAACATGCTGCTATTCCCTGGCCACATCCATGAATTCAGTCCCACAACTCTAACTCTAAGTTAGCTAGCTCTTCCAACACCTGCGTATAGTTTCCGGACTGCCTGCTTCACCAGTGTGGCTGATAGCAGTTAATGCTAGCATGTTAGCATGATGGTGTAACAGTAGCTAGCACAAGTTTCACGGGTTAGCAAGGGTTTCATGTTACTGACTGTATCTGGAACTCACTACCTCAAAAACCCATCTGCAGTTTGTGTCTTACCTGGCAACCCAGGCTGGAAATGGGCAGGATCACAGATCAAAACACAAACAGACGTTCTGGTCTGATTAGGAAATGTAGCGCTGACATCTTGGAAGCTAGTAGTTCAACTTTAACATGTTATTTTTAACACTTATAATATGAAATAGGCCTTTTATGATCTAGTACAGTAAATGTATTAGGTACTGGCCCTTTAAGTAATCTTAGATAGACTTTTTACACTGTACAACATTATTAATGGCTATGGACGAACACACTGCAAATGCTAAAGTACAAGTGCTAGTGCTGAAATCTTTTTCTACAGATGTGTTAAGTCCATTTAAGGTTAGGATAACTCAATCTGGGCTAAACGTTTGATTGTATATATTATTTTTTGTCACGGAACATTTCTTTGATGTGATGCGCTGAAACACGAACGGATGAATTCAGAGGGCTTCGCTTTCCTAGCCAAGTTCTCTGCCAGCTCAAGAGACTCAACACGTTCTTGCCTCAGGACTGGAGGTAAAGCTAATCCATGCTGTGGTTTCCTCTTGGGGCTCCTGCACTTCCAGATCCATGTTCTATACGGCACGCTCGCTTTCTAAGCTTTCAGAATCTCCTAAAAAAGAACTTCTCTCTATTACTGCCCCTGGTGCCGGTGGAGGAGGAGAATTTGACATTTCTACTTCGCCTCCTGTTTGTGGTGTCAAAAATAGATGTCGGTCCTTCTCCAGAACATTGGTGTTCACGGAGGAGTGATCCCAGTGCGGGGAAGGGAAAAGAGGATGATGAATAGCCCTCTTGGGCCCAGTTCAGTGCTAAATTGTCAGCTGAGTTCTGACATTTTCAGCTAAAATGACTGTTTCAATTAGATAATTGAGAGAATAACCTACATCTCCACCTCGCCCGTTTCTCTGGAATCAATTGGCGGAATGCCGTCTGGACGCCGTTTCCGAGCCCTCATAATGCTACACGGAATGGCTTTTACACTACCATGGAATGGAATTCAACAAATAGGATTAATTGGATAAAGGAACAGCTGGGCAAAAAAATCTCATTTACAGAGTCCGCACCCCCCACCTCCGTACCTCACATCACCTATTCGATCAGCTGGGACGTCTGGTACCTCAAGTTCCCTTCATTAGTTTAGTACTGAAGGCTAGTGTAATGTAATTCCGAACCTTAGCCTGCATGCTAATCACATACGGTATGAAGTCGTTGAGTAATGTGAAGTGAACTTGCCAGTTTTAGAGAAGATTGGTTTCTAGCTGTGTACTCAATAGCATTATTTACAACTGTGTTTCCCGACCCTGGTCCTGGAAGACCACCGCTCTGGACGTTTTAGTGCTTTCCCTGCTCCCAGCTCACCTGGTCCAACTAATCAGCTCATTAAAAGGCCCGTATGGAGTTGCAGTGGGCAGACTGAAGAACGGAAGGCATTGAAACGTGCAGGATAATGGGCCCTCAGGACTCAGGTGGAGAAACACTGATCTATACAGATGCAAAAGGCCCATTTCTAAAATGTTGGTGTAGCTCAGCATATAAGACCACTACCCGCCATGGAGCCAACACCACACGGTGGGAGACTGGGGTTCAAATCCCAGTCTGGGTGACTATGCTGTGAAACACCAAAAGGAGTCCTTGGGCAAGACTCCTAACACTACATTGGCCCACCATGATTAACCTTGGAATCAACCTACAGGCCCGGAACTGTGGTTGGTGTAGCTCAGTGGGTAACACCACTACCCATCAGGGAGCCACCACCACATGTGGAACACTGGGGTTTGAATCCCGGGATGGGTGACTATGCTGCGCTTTGCCAATAGAAGTCCTGGCCTACCTGTAATACGGTTAACCTTGTAATACGGTTAACCTAAGTCGCTCTGGATGAGAACGTCAGCTAAATGCCATAAATGTAACCGGGTAGGTTTGATACTGTGAGACATGCGTATGATTTAGGTTTCACGCTCGACTGCACATGTGACGTAAGCATGGACGGCCTTATCACTGTACCTTACTGACCCAACAACCACGACTGCAGACAGTTAGTGAGCAGTGATGCCCTCCATGCGTCATCCTGTTAGTTGCCAGCACCATCAGCAGACGGCTTTACGACGCAGGACTACATCCACACAGACTGCAGTGCTGTAGTGCCAGAGCGTCATGGAGTGACTCAGAATAGCAGCGGCCATCTTCAGTGATGAGACCCAAAACAAATACTTCCTTTTCTCTCCGCCTTTCAGTCTTTCGTTCTTTGTCCGCTTCGCTCTCTCACTTTTCCTAAGCCTTGTCCTGCTTTCTTTCTTCTTTCTTTCATTCTTTCCTTCTTTCTTTTTTTCTTCCCTTTTTCTAGTTACTCTCTCACTTCTTTCTTTCTTTCATTTTCCTATTTACTCTAATCTTTCTTCCTGTTTTCTGTTTCATTCCTTTTTCTATTTACTCTCTGACTTCAATCTGTTTTTCTTTTTTTTCTTTCTTTCTTTCATTTTCCTATTTACTCTCATCTTTTTTCTTTCTTTCTTTGTTTCATTCCTTTTTCTATTTACTCTCTGACTTCAATCTGTTTTTCTTTCTTTCTTTCTTTCTTTCTTTCTTTCATTTTCCTATTTACTCTCATCTTTTTTCTTTCTTTCTTTGTTTCATTCCTTTTTCTATTTACTCTGACTTCAATCTGTTTTTCTTTCTTTCTTTCTTTCATTTTCCTATTTACTCTCATCTTTTTTCTTTCTTTCTTTGTTTCATTCCTTTTTCTATTTACTCTCTGACTTCAATCTGTTTTTCTTTCTTTTTATTCTTTCTTTCTTTCTTTCTTTCTTTTTTTCCTTTTGTCCTCTCTCTCTCTCTTATTGTCTCATTATCTCTAGTCTCTCACATTGTTAGCTTTTCCTGGTTGATGGTATTCGCACCGTTGTGTTCTACATTTCTGTGGTTTTCCTGTTGCTGTGTATTGTTTATGGGTTGGTGATGATGAGTTTGCAGTCCAGTGTCAGGAACCGTGTGAGAAAGTCTGTTTGAGATCATTTACTAGCAGTGATATGAATAACATTTGCAGAATTGACCTCGGCATGGAAGCTCGATTATTCTGAAGGCACGTTGGGAAAAAGTGATAGGCCTAATAACTCACACCTCCATTTGTTGTGAATCTGGACATACAGAGGGGCATCATTTATTTAGAGCGTGTTTCAGTGTGCAGTCCAGCATCTACACATGCTGCTAGAACCAAGAACAAAGACCCGGCCTCAGTACAGCAATAAGCTACTCAAGGCCTGGTGTTATTCCCAGCTCTGAAACCTCAGTAATGCACAGCTTCCAGTGGCTTAGTGCTCTAATAAAACCACAGCCGTAAAATATACAGCTTTATTTGAACAATTATTTACTTTCAGTATAAATCAACATAAACCAATATTCGGCCAAGAAAGACGTTGTTGCTAAGTAACAATGGACCGCTGAATGTGTTGAACAATTTTTAGTCAGTGGTAATGATCTGCTGTAACTTGGCCCTGTGTAATGCAGATGCCTTCATTTTGGTCAGTCTTATATAGCACCAACCCAGCCCCCTCTCGTCAAACAGTGGGACTGATCCCTAAACAGCTTCCTGCTCCCTCATAGTGTCCGTAACCCCACCAGGAACTAATAAAGCTACAATAGAGTGGGAGCATGCAGTCGTTCAGGTGAGGCTCTTTATATAGCAGGTACACAGTGAATCACATCGTAAGTCATAACTGTGGTATTAATGATGAACTTGTTTAGCATGCTGGCTATGCTTTAGCTTGCTAGCTGGCTGGCCGAGTTCTAGTTAAGGTAGCCGTCTGTTTGAAGAGAACCGGGTTCTGGTCCATGTGAGCAGCACTAGAGTCCGGATTATTCCGTGACCAGCGGGAGGACTGTGCTGATGTTGTGAGTGGCTGGCAGTCATAGGTGCACATATACACCAGAGTGGCTTCAAACGCTGCTCAGCCAACCAGATCGTAGCCCTACTACTTACCTTTCTTTCACTCGCTTGCTCTATCACTCTCTTTTTCTCTTTTCTTCAACCTCTTTCTTTCATTCTGTTTTTCTTTCTCAGTCTACTCTTACTTTCCTTTGCCCTGTCTCCTACCACTGCCTTTCTTGTCTTCTTTATTTCACTCTCTCTATCACTCTCTTTCTCTCACTTTCTCTCTATTTGCTTTCTTTGGCTCTTTAGCACTTTATTTCTTTTTCCTTTTACTCTCTCTCTCCTTTGTCTTCTACCACTTTCTTTTTTTCTATCTTTCTTTTTTCAGTCTCACTCTCTTTCTCTTTTTTCTTTATTTGTTTTTTTTTATTCTGTCTTTCCTGTTCTTTTCTTTCTTTTGTGTTTTTCTTTCTTTCTTTCTCTTTCTTTCTATCTTTCTTTCTTTCATCTTTCTTTTGTTATTTCCTTTCTTTCTTTCTTTCTTTCTTTCTTTTGTTATTTCCTTTTTTTCTTTCTCTCTTTCTTTCTGTTGTTATTTCCTTTCTTTCTTTCTTTCTTTATTTCTTTCATTTTTCTTTTGTTATTTCCTTTCTTTCTTTCTTTCTTTATTAATTTATTTTGTTATTTCCTTTCTTTCTTTCTTTCTTTCTTTCTTTCTTTCTTTCTTTTTTCTTTTGTTTTTCTTTTGTTATTTCCTTTCTTTCTTTCTTTCTTTTCTTTCTTTCTTTCTTTCTTTTCTTTCTTTCTTTCTTTTCTTTCATTCTTTCTTTTGTTTTTTTCTTTTGTTATTTCCTTTTTCTTTCTTTCATTCTTTATTAATTTTTTATTTCCTTTCTTTCTTTCTTTCTTTTTTCTTTCTTTCGTTTTTCTTTTGTTATTTCCTTTCTTTCTTTTCGTTTTTTCTTTCTTTCTTTTTTCAGGTTTTAGGACATTTCTGTTTTGTAATTGAGTATTTATACAGTAACTGTGTGAATTATGATCTGAATATTATCTATCAGATTCAGATTATTATTCAGCTACCGGTGCAGGGAGCTGCAGCCCTGTTACTTCCACAGTTCCACTGTTGTAGTCGTGCGGGCTGTATGATGGTGATGGGCTATAAGCCTCTCTTGCTTGTTAGCTGCATCAGCTGCTTGTTCAGTTCCAGGTGAAAGGAGCTTCAGACGGATGAACATGCGTTTGGGTTTCGGAGAAAATGAAGTTAATTAGATTGTTCTCCAGAGCCTGCACACTGCTGGAGGTGTCCCAGCAGCACTTACACATTCTGGAGATGTTCTAGCACCTTCAGTGGGCTGACTGCTTACTGAGTGTCACTGCTGTGGGGTGTGACTGACAGCAGAGATCTTTCCTCCTGAGGCTCGGCAGGGTTGTCCGCCCTGCACTTCAGGACTTCTGCTCGGTAACTGCCGTTTGTGCTGCGCTGGATGCCAGCGCTCACTGTTCTGCTCAGTTCTGAACTTTTCAAACTTCCAGCTTCTTCACTGAGTGCCTGCTCCCCCCACCCCCCCAATTCCCCAGAGCAGAACAGCCACCCTGCCAGGCCATTCCCATCATCTCTTCTCCTACTCCCTGTCTTCAAGCGAAAGATCAGTTCCTCTGTCTCTTTCCCTCTCTCTCTTTATCTAGCTGTGTGTCTTATTCTCACTCTCTATAGCCATTTCTTCTTCTTCTGACTCTCTAGCTCAGACACTCCAGCGATCTTTCTTTCTTTCTTTCTCGTTTTCTGTTTCTTGCATTTTCTCAAATTCCGTTCTTTTCTCTCAGTCATGCATTCTCTTTCTTTCTATGTATCTGTTTTTCTCACCCTTTTCCTCTTTCTTTCTTTCTTTCTTTCTTTCTTTCTTTCTTTCTTTCTTTCTTTCTTTCTTTCTCTCTCTCTCTCTCTCTCTCTCATTGCATTTTTCTCCTCTCCTCCTTCTCTTCTTATTTTTTGTTTTCTGTTTCTGTTTTTCTCTCTCCCCCTTCTGTTTCTATCTCTCTCTCTATCTCTCTCTTTTGCTCTCTCTTGCTCTTTCTCTCTCTCTCTCTCTCTCTGTTGAACTGAGCTCAGTTTAAATGAGGAACTGAACAGTCAGACTGATGTGCAGTCTGTTCTGTAAAAGAGAAGCCCTCCACGTCACGTAATATGGAATATGTATTGAGTTTACAGAGAGGGGGTCTCAGCAGCGGTGTGTTCACAGGTACAGCTTTCGTCTGGATGGATGGAGTGCGGAGATTAAAGGTGCTGATAGATGCTGCGACTCGAGCTCTGCGACAGGCAGCTTCTGTTCCTTTACCATGTAATAGGGGTGTTAAGCTTTTCTTTGATGAGATGAAGGTTCCTTTATTAATAGTATGGTAACGTCTGTGTTGGTAAACAGGTACCTGCTGCCTCCTGCCGTGTCTCACAGACTCGAAAACGAAGACACCTGTTTGGTCATGTGACTGCTTTCTTAGCATTTACACTCTCTGGCCAATAACTTTACATTCAGATTCATTTTTAATCTTTTAATTATTGGATGGAAAACTCTCTCTCCCTCTTTCTCTCTCTCTCTCTCTCTCTCTCTCTCTCTCTCTCTCTCTCTCTCTCTCTCTCTCTCTCTCTCTCTCTCTCTCTCTCTCTCTCCCTCTCCCTCTTTCTCTCTCTCTCTATCTCTCCCTCTCCCTCTTTCTCTCTCTCTCTATCTCTCTCTCTCCATCTTTCTCTCTCTATCTCTCTCTCTCCATCTTTCTCTCTCTATCTCTCTCCCTCTTTCTTTCTCTATTTCTCTCTCTCTCTCTCTCCCTTTTTCTCTCTCTATCTCTCTCTCTCCCTCTTTCGCTCTCTATCTCTCTCTCTCTATCTCTCTCTCTCGCTCTCTCTCTCTCTCTCTCTCTCTCTCTCTCTCTCTCTCTCTCTCTCTCTCTCTCTCTCTCTCCATTTTTCTCTCTCTATCTCTCTCTCTCCATCT
The DNA here is from genome assembly GCA_024036415.1 of Prochilodus magdalenae. NCBI lineage: Eukaryota > Metazoa > Chordata > Actinopteri > Characiformes > Prochilodontidae > Prochilodus > Prochilodus magdalenae. The sequence continues at coordinate 389,732 of JAMWET010003715.1, read as the reverse complement.
TTCTCTCTCTATCTCTCTCCCTCTTTCTTTCTCTATCTCTCTCTCTCCTGCTTTCTTTCTCTATTTCTCTCTCTCTCTCTCTCCCTTTTTCTCTCTCTATCTCTCTCTCTCCCTCTTTCGCTCTCTAGCTCTCTCTCTCTTTCTTTCTCTCTCTCTCTCTCGCGCTCTCTCTCTCTCTCTCTCTCTCTCTCTCTCTCTCTCTCTCTCTCTCTCTCTCTCTCTCTCTCTCTCTCTCTCTCTCTCTCTCTCTCTCTCTCTCTCTCTCTCTCTCTCTGCTTTGCTGAACCAGAGCTCCTCTTGTGCCAGGCGAGTGCTGCTCAGTGACAGCACGGCTCACCCAGTGGCCTTTTGTTTCCACACAGATGAAGGTGGGCACTCTGCTCCGCTCTGCCTGAGGTGGATTTTAGGGGATTAATTTTAATGGAGCTCCAGGACAGAACCTGCCTTAGTTTGCCAAGAAGATGACGGAGTAGATAGCAGGGACTGGTCATCATTTATTGATAGTGAGACAAGCTCTCTCTGCTGGCTTTTCGCCTGACTGGGTTTCGGCTTCACCCCTAGAATTGCTCTGCCTGGGGATTTCTGGGGATTCCTTTCCATCACTTAGTTCTTCAGCCAGTCAGGAAAAGTATGGCAGTGACGGAGATATATGAAATGGCCACTTTCAGGCTCGGCCACCCCTCGTCCTCCTTGCATAATGTCGGCCCGCGATGCAGTTCTTCTTTCAATTCTGAGCTTGTAATAAGAGTTCCAGCCACCCAGCAGGGTTCACTCGTACTGACCAGGCAGGAGGCCAAAGCAGGGTCTGTAGTGACTCCATTGGTCTTACAAACAGCGAAGGAAAAAAGAAGCTCCCATAACAATGCAGTTATACAGTCATGGCCAAAAGTGTTGGCACCCCTGAAGTATTTCTCCCAGAAAATTATTGCAATTACACATGTTTTGTTATACACAATTTGACAATTTCACACAAAACTCCAAAAATGGGCCGGACAAAATTATTGGCACCCTCAACTTAATATTTGGTTGCACACCCTTTGGAAAAAATAACTGAAATCAATCGCTTCCTATAACCATCAACAAGCTTCTTACACCTCTCAACTGGAATCTTGGACCACTCTTCTTTTGCAAACTGCTCCAAGTCTCTCATATTTGAAGGGTGCCTTCTCCCAACAGCATTTTTAAGATCTCTCCACAGGTGTTCAATGGGATTTAGATCCGGACTCATTGCTGGCCACTTTAGAACTCTCCAGCGCTTTGTTTCCATCCATTTCTGGGTGCTTTTTGAAGTATGTTTGGGGTCATTGTCCTGCTGGAAGACCCATGACCTAGGACGCAAACCCAGCTTTCTGACACTGGGCCCTACATTGCGACCCAAAATCCTTTGGTAATCTTCAGATTTCATGATCTGAAGGAACTCAAGTTTCTTTGGAACTTGATTGGGGCTGCTTATCCACCATCCAGACTATCCTGCGTTGCAACCTTTCATCAATTTTTCTCCTCCGTCCACGTCCAGGGAGATTAGCTACAGTGCCATGGGTTGTAAACTTCTTGATTACATTGCTCACCGTGGACAAAGGAACATCAAGATCTCTTGAGATGGACTTGTAACCTTGAGATTGTTGATATTTTTCCACAATTTTGGTTCTCAAGACAGTTCTCCTCTCCTCTTTCTGTTCTCCATGCTTAGTGTGGCACACACAGACCCACAATGCAAAGATTGAGTCAACTTCTCTCCTTTTTATCTGGTTTCAGGTGTGATTTTTAACTTGCCCACACCTGTTACTAATCACAGGTGAGTTTGAATGAGCATCACATGTTTGAAACAAAGTTATTTACCCTCAATTTTGAAAAGGTGCCAATAATTTTGTCCGGCCCATTTTTGGAGTTGTGTGTGAAATTATGTCAAATTTGCCTTTTTTTTCCTCTGTTTTTAGTGTTGTTCCAATACACACAAAGAAAATAAACGTGTATAACAAAACATGTGTAACTGCAGTAATTTTCTGGGAGAAATACTTCATTTTCTGGAAAAAATTCATGGGTGCCAACACTTTCGGCCATGACTGTACATAATTCATTTGTTTATTTCAGCTCATTTATGTAGGAAAATAAAAACAGTAAATCCCATTCCATTAATTAAAGTCCTTGAGAAAAGGCAATCTGTTTCACCGACAGGTAAACAAGCAATGCCAAGAGTGCCAATCAGTTACAGTCAGTTTGCTGAGTGCTACAATTTCAAGACACTTAAACCAATACGTGACATGCTAATGACCCAGCATTGAACACGTTCTGTATTTAATGCCTGCAGTACATTCCAAAAGCACCCGTTATCATCAGTTCTTTTACATTTACAGCGTTTAGCTGACGCTCCTATCCAGAGCGACTTCCAAGTTAATCCTATAGCAGGGAGGCCGATGTAGTGTTAGGAGTCTCGCCCAAGGACTCTCATTGGTGTAGCACAGCATAGTCACCCATACCGAGATTCGAGCCCCAGTCTCCCACATGTGGTGGTGGCTCCCTGGCAGGGGATGGCGCTATCCGTTGAGCTACACCAACCTTTTACAGGAGCAGCATGCGAGATTTAGGGCTTCTATAAGCAGGCATGGAATATAATACAGTATATAAAGCTATGTAACTACCACACTTTGGGTTTCCATTAGCTTCCAATGACCCCTTCATATCGGGTCGTCTTCCAGTAGAGGCTGCCATGTTGAGCTGTAATGATATTACAGTAGCCCAGAACAGGCAAACCACACACTGGCTGTAGAGAGTGGCTTTCACATTTCACGTTTTGCCTTGTTGGATAAAAGTGACGGCTTGAAACTGATGGCGCTGTAGCACTGGCTGGAATATGCACAAAGCTGAAATGTCCTACCGTAGTACAGGGGTTGGACAATGAAACTGAAACACCTGTCATTTTAGTGTGGGAGGTCTCATGGATAAATTGCACCAGCCTGGTGGCCAATCTTCATTAATTGCACATTGCACCAGTAAGAGCAGAGTGTGAAGGTTCAGTTAGCAGGTAAGAGCACAGTTCTGCTCAAAATACTGCAATGCACACAACATTATGGGTGACATACCAGAATTCAAAAGAGGACAGATTGTTGGTGCACGTCTTGCTGGCGCATCTGTGACCAAGACAGCAAGTCTTTGTGATGTATCAAGAGCCACGGTATCCAGGGTAATGTCAGCATACCACCAAGAAGGACGAACCTCCACCAGCATCACGTAGTGACCTGGCCACTATCCTGCAAGAAGAATGGCTTAAAATCCCTCTGACCACTGTGCAGGACGCAGTATATGTTATTCCCAAGACCAACTGACGCTGTATTGGCCGCAAAAGGAGGCCCTACACCATACTAATAAATGATTGTGGTCTAAAACCAGGTGTTTCAGTTTCATTGTCCAACCCCTGTATATATTCGTAGCTCCGTGCATAAAACTTCATCCATGGAGGATGCTTTTTAAAATTATGATGAAATGACTTCACCTTATATGGTGAAGAATTTGCATTCTGGCATTGACATTTACCCTCTAATTTGCCAGCTTCTTGTCAAATGTTCCCATTCCACCTTAAATGGCACAGCATTTACATTCTGGCGCTGGCATTTAGCTCCGTATTTGCGAGCTTGGTGTGCAGATGTTTGCGTTCCAGCTTAAATAGTACAGCATTTACATTCGGGGGCTGGATTTCAGCTTCTTATTCACCAGCTTCTTGTTTACATTTTGCCGTTCCACCTTAAAGGGTGCCGCATCTACATTCTGGTGCTGGCATTCAGCTTTTTGTACCATACTGTACCATTTCAGGTGAAACGGGAACATCTGGTTCCTGTTCTACCTGCAATGCTACAGTATTTACATTCTGTCGCTGGCATTTACCTTCGTATTCACCACCTTCTTGTTAGAATTTTCTCGTTCCACCTTAAATTCTAGCGCCATCATCTTCTTATTCACTAGCTTTATGTCCAGAAGTTTCTGTTCCACCTTAAATACTACAGCATTTACATTCTAGCGCTGGTATTCAGCTTGGTATTGTCAGCTTCATGTTTTTTTTTTTTTTCCCGTTCCACCTTAAATGATGCTACATTCACATTCTGTTGCAGGCGTTCAGCTGCTTATTCCCTAGCTTTGTGTTCAGATGTTCATGTGCCACCTTAAAAAGTACAGCATTTACATTCTAGTGCTGGCTTTCAACTTCTTATTCACCAGCTTCTTGTTTACATTCTCCCGTTCCACCTTAAAGGGTGCCGCATTTACATTCTGGTGCTGGCTTTCTGCTTTTTGTACCATACTGTACCGTTTCAGGTGAAACGGGAACATCTGGTTCCTGTTCTACCTGCAATGCTACAGTATTTACATTCTGTCGCTGGCATTTACCTTCGTATTCACCACCCTCTTGTTAGAATTTTCTTGTTCCACCTTAAATTCTAGCACCATCATCATCTTATTAACTAGCTTTATGTCCAGAAGTTTCTGTTCCACCATAAATACTACAGAACTTACATTTTAGCGCTGGTATTCAACATCTGGTTCCTGTTCTACCTGAAATGCTACAGTATTTACATTCTGTCGCTGGCATTTACCTTCTTATTCACCACCTTCTTGTTGGAATTTTCTTGTTCCACCTTAAATTCTAGCGCCATCATCTTCTTATTCACTAGCTTTATGTCCAGAAGTTTCTGTTCCACCTTAAATACTACAGCATTTACATTCTAGCGCTGGTATTTAGCTTCGTATTGTCAGCTTCATGTTTTTTTTTTTTTTTCCCGTTCCACCTTAAATGATGCTACATTCACATTCTGGTGCTGGCATTCAGCTTTTTGTACCATACTGTACCATTTCAGGTGAAACGGGAACATCTGGTTCCTGTTCTACCTGCAATGCTACAGTATTTACATTCTGTCACATTTACCTTCTTATTCACCACCCTCTTGTTAGAATTTTCTCGTTCCACCTTAAATTCTAGCACCATCATCTTCTTATTCACTAGCTTTATGTCCAGAAGTTTCTGTTCCACCTTAAATACTACAGCATTTACATTCTAGTGCTGGCTTTCAGCTTCTTATTCACCAGCTTCTTGTGCAGATGTTCTCATGCCACCTTAGATAGCGCAGCAGTTGGTATAAGACCTGAGGCACCAGAATGTAACTGCTGGGTCATTTAAGGTGGAATGGAAAAACGTGCACTAGACGTTGGCAGATGTCCTTATTGGAAAGTGTCACCAGCAGTAAAAGATGAGTTAGGATGAGTCTAAATCAGTTATATGCTGCACTGATGATGAGCATGCTAGGTTCGGCTGCTCCATGGGTGGAATAACCTGCTGGAACATTTTGTGTTGTGAGAAGTTTGAGAGCCCGAACGGTGACAAATGGAGGATCATGCTTCTTATTTAGCACCACTGTCTCATGATCACACCATCCGTCACTGTAGGCACAAATGCAGTTACAGGGCTCAGAATGACAAAAGCTTGACGTTGCACTGAAAGGATGAGTGTAATCCAACATGCTGACCATGTAAACGGGATGAAATAGGAGGAAGAATAAAGAGAAAACAATTTTTCTCTAAATATGTGTCACAGATAGGGCATATCTTTGGGTTGATCACGGGAAAGGTGTGCTCCAGCACTGCACAGGCGTTCAGGACACTTACTCTTTGCAGCACTGGGGATGTGAAGGCCCGATAACGGTGGTTGTCCCTGCGTGTGTTACAGGAAGTGGATGATGGTGGTGTAGAGGAGTTTCACTAACAGCGTGTTCTTCTGCCACCAGGATTCATATCAACGGCAGACAGCACTTTACACAGTCACCAGTGGCTCAGTTCAGGGCTTTGTTCAGGGCTTGATCCACTCGGGAGCAGCCACACATTAGAATATACGGTCACCGTGTTCAAAGCCAGTAGTCAGCCAGATGGGTGTAACCCCCACCTCCCCTCCACCATGGTGCAGAACTTTGTTCTCTGGGGTGAAGTATGTTTGATATACATTTGAACTGGTTATCTGCATTTAGTAACTGGCCCCACTAATGCAACTGTGGCTGAATCAGATCCTCACAGCTAGTGTAAAGCCATCCCAGAAGAGTAGTGGCTGTTAAGAAAGCCCCTACGAAGAAATCTACACTCATCGTCAAACGAATAGCTGCACAAATAGTTGCACCCAGAAGGAATCAACTGACAGGAAGGAAACTTGGTGGGTAGGTTTGACGTTGTGAGACACGAGAATGAGTCAGGTTTCACGCTCTGCCATGCAGAGGAGGCACTGTGGCAAGATGAACGGAAGATTCACACATCCAGAAGGCCTGGTGTCACTCCACCTCCACCTCTACCGCACCATCTGCAGGAACTGTGTGAGGATATTCAAGCTGCATGGGATGGATTATCACAGGACACCATTAGGAACCTCCATGGTGAGACGTCTGGTATGTGGCATTAGGAAAGATGGCCGCCTGACGCCATACTGAGAGTCACTAGGTCTAAATTATTAGTATGGTTTATTTATATAGGGCTGTTCCAAATTTCAAGGTTACTTTGCAGGGATGAATAGGAATCCACTTTCGTTTTCCACTAGAAAGATAAAAACAAAACTACATGATGCTGATGCAGGACACAAATCATATCAGTACTAATCAGAATAGGCCCTTTTCACAAAAAAGCGGAAATACGTCGACGCTGGGCGATGTACAAGTTCCTGTACTCCCGACTGACCATGAAACATTTCACCTCATCGCTGTCGAGAATGAAATTTGAGGATGTTTCCAGGATGGTTGGAAAATATTCCTCAACGAAGGACTCTAAGATGAACAAGGGCTACAAATTCTTTGTTCAAGAGTTCCTTCACGGCTATCAGGGTAAGGAAATGCCAGCTAACGGTAGCTTTGTTTACATCTATGCCTGCTAACACGCTAGCACAACAAGTTAATCCTCGTCACTCCACCTCCATAGGCTAAGCACCATCTGCAGGATTTGTGTGAGGATATTCGAGCAACAAGGTGATAGTCAGAGCTAGATGCTACCGATCGATGAGGAAGAACTAGGAGCCACACAAACTTGGTTTTACATGGTCTGCCGGTTGGCTTCTACTCCTGTCTACTCCCCGGCGAGAGCTTGCTCTCTGACAGCTTATGTGGAGGGACGTGACAATTGCTCCACTGGTTTCAAACCACCACATGTTTCAGAATGGGGCTTCCCGTCTATGTAGTCCGCCCTACAAACGAAATATGTGGCAATGTATTGGGCAAATACTAACCACTGCATTGCCTAATATATTAACATTGTACAGTCAATGTCATATATGGGAAATGTTTTTTTTTGCATATATTTATATAGTGATAAATATATTACAATATATTGTATAATACATAAGGAATTGCTGCTTTTCATATATTGTATGTATGGTAGTATAATATATTTACTTATATACTGTAATATATTTCATTTTATATGTAATAGACATCATATGTATTTCTCCATATGTGTTTGCATATATGATAATATATATAGTTTTATAAATGTGAGAATATATACATACTGTATATTGCCACATGTATGTATGCAAATATTCTCATGAGATACGGCTGCTTTTGCTTTTAAGTTCGAACACCTTGGTACACTGCAAAATCTCTTGTTCTTGGACTCTGCCATCACTGTTTACTGTTTAGCGGAACTAGCGTTACCCATCCGTGCCTTTCCGGAAAAAAGAATGCGGAAGTGTGAAAAGGGCCTATTACAAATAGGATAGCGAAACTCTGTTTACTTTGCTCCCCTGGCCCACAGTCGTTACCTTGAACCGCACCCGCACCTTGAAAACTTTTTTTGAAAACTAGGAAAAAGAATCCCTATAGAGAATCACTCGGAGGTACAAGGCAACTGAGCACCACAGTACTGCCTATACTGTGGTGCTCGGTTTCCTTGTACCGCTGAGTGATTCTCTGTAGGGATTCTTTTTCCTTTAGTTTGTAGTTTTCAAATCAAATTCAAAAGCATTGGATTGGAAGCAAACTAAATGAATGTCAATTACGGAATGGTACAAACCAAATCCAGCACTTGATTTATCTTCTGGCTGCCGGCCCAGCGTGTCTTGAAATTTGGCCAGGAACTTTCATTAGTGCATCATCACTATTCGTTTACCGATCATCTACATTCGCCCTACGAACAAATCCAGCATTCTGGCATTTTCCTTAAGACCGGAATTCTATTAGGACCATTAAAACAACATACGGTTGATCCAGACTTTTAACAGGTCCCATATTTTGCCTGACCTGGCGCCGCCCTTTAACTGACCGCAGAGTAAATCTTGTTGGCTCATTGCTGCGCAGCGTCATGGGTTCGCTTCGTTAGCATGTTCCATACGCAACTGTAGCGTCTATTTATGTAAATATCAATTGCCAATCAATGAACATCAGTAAAATGCCTCCCCCTATGTAAACATGTCGGAGCCCTCATTGAGGGTATTGACTGGGCAGAGCCTGATGTGTGTTCGCTTGGTGCAATTACAGTGCTGCTTCTCACCGCCTTGGCTGCACATTGATTAGCCTTTGTTTGATGCTGGTAAATATCAAGCGCGAATAATAGATCGGCTCTTTAGTGGCTGAATACTGCTGATTGAGTGTTTAACTGAACCCAGACATCTGCGTCCTGAGCAAACACTTAGAGCACCGCAATGATATTTTCAGCTCAGCCCAACAGGGCGGCCACTGGCAGCACCCTCTTGCCTACACAGTGAGACTACTGACACCACTATTGTGTGTTCTGTAAATGAATATATTGTATATAGTGCAATACACTGTACATATACCATGACTCCACCCACCCCAACATTATTGCCACCCTGGTGAAGCATGAACAGATGGGACTGCAAAAAATCATTTAATTCTTTCAGGCAATGTGAAACATTGATACTATATTTGAAATACAGTGACTGAAAGAAAAACTTTTTATATTTTTTTCCTGTTCTATATGAGCCACAATTGTTGGCACCCTGGGAGATTCTTAGGAGTGAAATCTAACAGAAGTATATGTCCATTATATTTTAGGTTTTAAAGTTCACCTGCGTTATTAGAAATATTTAAATGGTCAGACACACACACACAAACACAGACACACACACACACAGACACACACACACACATACACACACAAACACACGAACACACACAGACACACGAACACACACACACACACGAACACACACAGACACACAAACACACACAGACACATAAACACACAAACACACACAAACACACGAACAGACACAGACACACAAACACACACAAATACACACACACACACACACACACGAACACACACACACACACACACACACACACACATACATACACACACACACATACATACACACACACACAAACACATGCACACAAACAAACACACACACACGCAAACACAGACACACAAGCACACACACGCACACACACACGAACACACACACGAACACACACAGACACACAAACACACACACACATACACACACGAACACACACACGAACACACACAGACACACACACACACATACATATACACACACGCACGCATGTACACACACATACACACACAAACACACACAGACGCACAAACACACACACGCACACACACACGAACACATGCACACAAACAAACACACATACATACACAAACACATGCACACAAACAAACACACATACGCACACACACATACACACACACACATACATACGCACACACATACATACGCACACACACACATACATACGCACACACACACGCACACCCACACACAAACAAACACACACGCACGCATGTACACACACATACACACACACACACACAAACACACACAGACGCACAAACACACACACGCACACACACACAAACACATGCACACAAACAAACACACATACATACACAAACACATGCACACAAACAAACACACATACACATACACACACATACATACGCACACACACACACACACATACATACGCACACACACACACACACACACACATACATACGCACACACACACGCACACCCACACACAAACAAACACACGCACAGAAACACGCACATACATACACACACATGCACACACACACACACTAAATTCCCCTGTGTCACTATGGGAAAGACCAGGGTATATGTTGCTGATGTGGCACAAAAGGTTGTTGAGCTGCACAAATCAGGAACTTCTACACGAAAACAAGTTAATCGCACCATTAGCAGACGACTGCACAACACAGGACTACATGCACGCAAACTATTGCGACGACTGCACTTAACGTCGCCAAAGACTGCAATGGTGTCGTGCTAGACTGTCATGGAGTGACTCAGAATGGCAGCGAGTCATCATCAATATGAAGTCCTGCTTTTGTCTTGGTGGAGACGAACAGCGAGTCAGTGTGTGGAGGCACCGTGGTCAGTGCCAAGATGAATGATTTGTTGTCACACATCACACCTCCAGAAGCCCTGGTTTTACTCCACCTCCACCCCTACCGCACCATCTGCAGTAACTGTGTGAGGATATTCAAGCGGCATGGGATGGATTATCACAGGACACCATTAGGAACCTCTACAGCTCCATGCGTTAGCAAAAATGGCTGCCCGACACCATACTACTACTACACTACTACTGTATGTGTAGCTCAGTAAATATTTCCCATATCAGTCTACATTTATTATCATTTATTATTTCTGGTAATCTGTATCTTCTGTTCCAAGAGCACTGCAATCTGACACTTCTTTCTGTAAGTAACTATTATGGTTGTTTTGATGAGTGTAATTAAACTGTTGCATTAAAAAAAAAAAGGGTAAACAATAACAAACCATTAATAGCCTTTCAAAAATTCCAGTTTGATTTTACTGTAGGAAAGATGTCTAGGTGTGTGTGTAAATTGGTGAGTGCGTCAGACTCTGTTGCGCAGTCCAGGTAAACTGCTGATGCTTACAGATAGAGCCGTAACCCTGCTGTGATATCAGGTTCGGCTCAGCTTTTTCACTATTTGCTAGATTAACCTGAATGTCATTGTGTTCCAGCCAGTTCGCTGCCCTTCCTGTTTACTGAATTGTATTCTGTTTGTTTCCGGCTAATTCCAGTTTGTTTACTCGTTCCGCTGTCGCAGCCGCTGAGTGAACAGCTTGTTAAGGGGGCGACCATAGGTTAGGGGTTTTTCTGCCTGTCGGCCTGCCGTCACACTCTTCCTCAGTGTCGGATAAAAACCGTTATGAGATCAAACAGGAAGTTATTTATCAGTCAGTGCTCATAGGAATGATAAAGCTATTGTGAAGAACAGTCAGAGGGTATAGCCAGTGGAACCCTGGAACCAGTCAGTTGGGGCCCTAGGCAAAAGCCCCTCCCACCATCATCCAACACAGTCATGTTTCAAGTAATCTGATGCCAGCAGTGCATAAACACTTACGGTATTTAGCTGATGCTCTTATCCAGAGCGACTTACAAGGTTAATCATATTACAGGTGGGCCAATGTAGCGTTAGGAGTCTTGCCCAAGGACTCTTATTGGTGTAGCACAGCGTAGTCACCCAGACCGGGATTCAAACCCCAGTCTCCCACATGTGGTGGTGGCTCTCTGGCAGGCAGTGGTGTTATCCACTAAGCTACACCAACCACATAAACATCAACCACATAAACTACATTAAAAACTGCTGTTCAATTATGTACTGTAAATATACCCTCCAGGGGACACCTGCTTGGCCTGGGGCCCCAGGCAGTTGCCTGCCCTGCCTGGTGCAAGTGGCTCCTCTGGCCGGAGCTGACACTGTGTAGCCTAGCAGTACATAAAGTACTTGTCCTCAATACAATGCAATACACATACAGAATGGACAGTTTAGGGCAGGGCTGATCAGAGTTGGCTGATAGGGTTGTTTGATTAGGCCCTTCAGAAAGTTACTCTAGCCCCACCCTCTCCCTTAAGAGCACACAGTGAGCAAATTGGTTGCTATACACAACACCACATATACTCATTGTCAAAAGAATAGCTCCACCCAAAAGGAATCAACCAACAGGAATGAAACTTAGTGGGTGGGTTTGACATTGTGAGACATGCAGATGATTCATCTAATTCCAGTTTGTTTACTCATTCCGCTGTCACAGCCGCTGAGTGAAAAGCTTGTTTAGGGGGCGACCATAGGTTAGGAGTTTTTCCGCCTGTCGGCCTGCCGTCACTCTTCCTCAGTGTCGGATAAAAACCGTTATGAGATCAAACAGGAAGTTATTTATCAGTCTGTGCTCATAGGAATGATAAAGTTATTGTGAAGAACAGTCATATCCCATGCATCTTGAATATTCCTACTTAGTTCCTACAGATGGTGCGGTAGGGGTGGAGGTGTGTGACAACAAACCGTTCATCTTGGTACTGACCACTGTGCCTCCACAGACGGATTCGTTGGACGTCCTCACTGAGACAAAAGCAGGACTCATCACTGAAGATCACCCGCTGCCATTCTGAGTCACTCCATCTCAGTCTGGTACGACACCATTGTGGTTATTGGCGATGTTGATGTGGTGTTAGGGGCAGTCGCTATGACGGTCTGTGTGCATGTAGTCCTGCGTCGTGCAGTCGTCTGCAAATGGCGCTGGCACTAATATCTCATGAAGGGCATCACTGCTTGCTGAACATCCGCTATCTGATAGGTACAGAGGAATGTCCCGTCCCTGCTTTAAGTCACATAAGTGGCCGAGTGTCTGACATTCCTCTGTGCCTGTCTGACAGCTATGATAGGGGATGTTCAGCAAGCAGTGATGCCCTCCATGAGATATTAGTGCCAGCGCCATTGGCAGACGACTGCACGACGCAGGACTACATGCACGTAGACCGTCACAGCGACTGCCCCTAACACCACGTCACCATCGCCAACGACCACAATGGTGTCATACCAGACTGAGATGGAGTGACTCAGAATGGCAGCGGGTGATCTTCAGTGATGAGTCCTGCTTTTGTCTCAGTGAGGACGTCCAACGAATCCGTCTGTGGAGGCACAGTGGTCAGTGCCAAGATGAACGGTTTGTTGTCACTTACCTCCACCCCTACCGCACCATCTGTAAGAACTAAGTAGGAATATTCAAGCTGCATGGGATGGGTTACGACAGGACACCATTAGGAGCCTCTGCAACTTCAAGCAAACATGGTGGCCCAACGCCATACTGAGAGACTCTACTTCCCGGTAACCTTTATCTTTCTTCCCAATGGCACTGCAGTCCCACACTTCCTTCTGGGTGCAGCTATTCTTGTGAGGATGAGTGTATATCCCTGCCCCTGTCCTAATACTGATGGACCTGATTGTATAGTGGTTGACAGTATGCTGTCGGTGGACTGCGATTGTTCCTGTGCGAATCGTTTTTGTGTGCTCGGCCGAAGCCAGGTTTTTTTTGTTAAGCGATGCTGGTGATGACTTAACAGCAAGCCACAGATGCAGAGTGGGAGGGTGTCAGAAAGGGCGGCTGGCCATCTCTTTCTCTCTATCACTCTTCCTCGCTCTCCCTCTCCCTCTCTGTGGGTGATAATAAAATTGTGAGTGTGTCTCCACGCTCCTCCCCCCCCTGCTGCTGTGTCTCGGTCTGGGCTTGATCTGCAGTCAGCAGGTTCTGTTTGTGTTGGGATGATGATGTTTAGAGGATGTTTTTATTGTGTAATGACCCCCATCAATTTGCATTACCGATAGCTGCAAAGCTTCATCTCAACGTGCTAACTGATTGTTTGCAGTCCCTTATTGGCTTTATTAACAGGCAGCTACTGTGGAATGCAGATTTCGGTAGGTCAGTAAAGCTCCACAGTACTACTTCAGGCTGAATTGGTCTCCTCCAAGCTCAGATGTCGTTGGTCAGCCAAGACGTACTTGTCCGAGGTCAGCTTCTTTAGTTTAGCACTGGTGCTCTGAGGCTAACGTAGCTAACAGGTTAGCAAGAAACAATGAAGCTTATGTGCACAGTTAGCACTGTGCAAACTGCATGCCTGTAGCATCACACTTTCCTGACCTGTGTTGTGCAGCTATGTCCACGCACAGTCCTGGCCAGCACAAACCAAACAGCGTAGGATGCTTACAAGGTGCCCTTGCCGGGTCCTTGCAATCACAACTAATCCTGTGCGAGACGCAACAACATCGCTTCACCTGGCCACCATCCGCTTTCTGCTGTATGTGCTGCATGTGATTGACCGTAAGTGGTCAGCGGTCACCATCCTGTTGTGTCTGGCTCTCTTGGTGGGTGTTAGATAGGTGAGCCCATAAAGATGAAAGTGATGACTGTAGCCCAGCCCGGGCTACTCTTTCCCTCAAGCGCCGGCTAACCAACCTCTCCCCTGTTCGCTGCAGTGCTTCCTGATGCCTTTGGAAGTTTGGCTTTCACTTCCACCGCCCTTCCGCTTACGGGCACTGCCGTTGTGCCTCGTTGTGCCACCGCTGGCATCGAGTCCTCCCAAACGTGGATCTCAAGTAGTGCTTTTGTTAACTAGCTGATGCTTTCTGCCATCGTACATACCACCGCACGTAGTGCCACTGTCATGACGACCCCTAGGAGCTTTTATTTTGCACCATGCTAATAGGATGACTGTAAGCTTCCAGTGCCTGTTAGCTAATGATCTGTATATGGAGGAAGAAGAAAGTGAAAGCCGAGCCATTGTTTTAATCTGCTGCTCACTCTCTTCTTTCTGTTCCTCTTCCTCCTCCAGGTGATCAATACAACAGTCGTTCCGCTGAGCTGTTTGGCTGTCTGCCGTGATGGACATGAAAGAGAGTCGTCACCGCTCCCTAACCCGGGGAAGGTGCAGGAAGGAGCTACACTATGCCACCTCCTCACTGGACACTGATGAGTGCCGTGTAGCCACCCAGAAATCCTACAGCTCCAGCGAGACCCTCAAAGCTTATGAGCAGGACCCAGGACGGCTGCGCTATGGGGGCTGCGTGGCCGAGCTTGTTCACCACGAGACGGAGGAGTACGTCAGGCAAGGTGAGGCACCGTGCACTCAACCATCAGCCATAAAGAGCGCATGTTCTACCTCTTTCGAGTATTTTCACATTTGGAAGTCATTCTAAGTGGTTTGTTGTGAAGTGCTGTGCTCCAGAGCAGTGTTTCTCAACCCTGGTCCTGAAGTCACCCTGCCCTACACATCTTAAAGGATTCACTAAGCCCCCTGCCACTCTGAAAGGGCTTGTTAATGAGCTGGTAAGGTGAATTTGCTGTGCAGGGGAAGCACTAAAATGTGCCTTTAGCCCCAGGATCGAGATGCAGTGATCTAGAAAAACAAAGTCAGAACTGTTTGCAGTGATGGTGATAGGAACCAGACGACTTAGGCCTCCAAAAGCTCTCTCACGGAAAAGCATTACCCTGCCCTAAAACTGTCTTACACTCATGGAGGAGTGGTATTGGCAGAGACAGAATAGTCCTTAGACCAAAGATTCATCTCGCTAGATATACCACTGTTCTATTATCAATGCTACATACAATATAAAACCTCAGAACACACATGCAGCTTCAATTCTCATTTACGACAGTTCATAAATGGTCTTCCATCACTCAAAGAAAGTCCAGGTCATTACGTTTCACTACAATAAGCTATTTCAGATAAAGCCTCTTTGATATCTTTGTTCACAGCTGAATGACTGAATTACAGTCATGGGTATAGAAGTCATAGGTGGAGTTAAACAGGCTTTCTCCTTACCGTGCTTGCAAATTTGAAACATCCCTGGTCAATTACCAGTTCTGTTGAGTATCTAAGTGAAATGAGCATGGCTATTTAATTATTCAAATGTAAATTATGTAATTGTTAAACATAATGTAGCAATAAACTTTCCGAGGGGGAGTTTTACCTCGTTACACACGCCCGGTCAGGACGGTACACTGAGGGGTTTTCTGGTTGACAACCCGGCACTTGACTTAGAAATAAAGATATAACGTTTTTTACATTACAGGTTATTCTCCGTAGCTGCTGCGTTTACCTCTCGCCTCCTTCTCTCCTTCACACCCGAGCCACACCCTTCTTCTCCCGCCCCCAATCAGAGGGCGAGGAAGTGTATAACCATGATTGACAACAGTTACAGCCAATGAGAACACACTTAACTTCAGCTGGGCCTCATACACAGTATTTTAACACTTTTAAACACAGTTTTGTTAGTGACTTTAAAACTTTTAACAAATGTCCAGCATCTGAAATGAAATTTTAAAAAAAAATGATAATAATAATAATTACAAGGGGCTACATCAATATACAGGGGTTGGACAATAAAACTGAAACACCTGGTTTTAGACCACACTCATTTATTAGTATGGTGTAGGGCCTCCTTTTGCGGCCTTGGGAATACAGTGGTCAGAGGAGTTTAAGCCATTCTTCTTGCAGTCAGTTGGTTTAGCTTGTGAGTGATCTGTGACCTAAAACTATGACTCAGCGTCCCTGCACAGTGGTCAGAGGGATTTTGCAAACAAAAAGGTTATAAAAATGCCATTCTTCTTGCAGGATAGTGCCAGGTCACTACGTGATGAAGAGATGCTTCAGTCTGTGGAGGAGAGACTCGTCCTTCTTGGTGGTATTCGTGATGATGCTGACATTACCCTGGATACCGTGGCTCTTGATACATCACAAAGACTTGCTGTCTTGGTCACAGATGCGCCAGCAAGACGTGCACCAACAGTTTGCCCTCTTTTGAACTCTGGTATGTCACCCATAATGCTGTGTGCATTGCAGTATTTTGAGCAGAACTGTGCTCTTACCTGCTAACTGAACCTTCACACTCTGCTCTTACTGGTGCAATGTGCAATTAATGAAGATTGGCCAACAGGCTGGTCCAATTTAGCCATGAGACCTCCCACACTAAAATGACAGGTGTTTCAGTTTCATTGTCCAACCCATGTATATTTATATATTTATATATATAATTTATATATTTATATATTGGGTGAGTTTATGAGTAACAGGTAAAAACAAACTGGCCATGAGGTGGTACAACTGATAAGGAAGCTCCTGGCTTTGGGGCGCCTTTGGTAATACACTCATCATCAAAAAAATAGTTGTACCCAGAAGGAAGTGCGGGTTTGCAGTGCTGTTGGGAAGGAAGATATAGATTACCAGGAACAATAGATGGTGATACTTATAGACTGATATGAGCTACACATACAGAAGTAGTGACTCTCAGTATGGCATCCAGCCAGACGTCTCGGCATTGAGTTGTAGAGGTTCCCAATGGTGTCCTGTGATAATCCATCCCATGCAGCTTGAATATTCTCACACAGTTCCTGCAGATTGTATGGTAGAGGTGGAGATGGACTGATGCCAAGCCTTCTGGACATGTGACGCGTGACAACAGACCGGTCATCTAAGCGCATACAAAATATACTTTAACATGTCCACATATGTTTTTCTCCAGTGTTTCCAACTTAACAAACTAATGGCAGTTGGGGGAAAAGTGAAGGGAGCTGTGTTGGATGTGTAGGAGCACGTTCTCCGTAGAGGACCTGTTTACTTATCGCCACATCAAATCAACAAAACATGTCATTGGACCAGAGGGACCCAAACTTTTGCATATGACTGTACATAAACGCCATCTGTTCTGACTGACTGGCCTGCATTGTGCCTTTTGAGAAGCATTGTGTGCTGAAAAGCAGGGAACAAATTGTTAAGTTGGAAATCTTCAGGGATGTCAGAAAAAATCAACTCTGAGATGGTAGTGACACGTTGGCTTCCTGACAGCGAGGAACAGCACATGCTCATGCATGTGTGAAATGTAGTCATAGGGTTCAGGCGAGCTCTTTACTGTAGAGCAGTTATCAAAGAGCATGTGACACCTTCGTAATGACAGACGTAATGACCTGCGTAAACATGTATTAGCACTTATGCCGTAAGCCGCCGTTTCTCGTAGAGGCTGTGTTTGCCATCTTTGATATCGTGCTGCCATAACATCTATATCGGGCGGTATTATTTTCGTGTGGCATTAGGTTGTGTCATTTCTTGGGGTGAAGTGCCACAGATTTGTTAGCTGACTGTATGTCATAGTGACATAATGCTGATAATATGACAGAGCTTACCGAGCCCGTGGTTGAACAAAACTGAACATTTTCTATGGCTTGCCATTTATACGCTGTTACATCATCACCGCTGTGTCATTGTGACATACACTAGGGGCCTGTTAAACAAACCCGTTCCAAAAACTGGGACAGTTTTGGAGAATGCAAACAAAAAATGAACGCAGCATCAAAAGAATAGCTGCCCCCAGAAGGACGTGTGGGATTGCAGTGCGATTGGGAAGGTGGATGAAGGTTACCAGGAACAGTAAATGATGATAAAGGATGAAGTGACACTTGAGCGTGGACGTGTGACAACAGACCGTTTATCTTGGCGCTGACCACAGTGCCTCCACACACGGATTCGTTGGTGGTCTCAACCAAGACAAAAGCGGGACTCGGCACTAAGGATGACCCGCTGCCATTCTAAGTCACTCTATGACAGTCTGGCACGACAACATTTCAGCCTTTGGTGATGCTGAAGTGGGGTTAATGGTAGTCATTGTAACGATCTGTGTGCATGTAGTCCAACGGTGCTGGCACTGACAGGATGAATCATGGAGGCCGACACTGCTCACTGAATGTCCACATTCACAGTGCCACAGTCATTTATTAGTATGGTGTAGGGCCTCCTTTTGTGGCCAATACAGCGTCAGTTCGTCTCGGGAATGACATATACTGCGTCCTGCACAGTGGTCAGAGGGATTTTAAGCCATTCTTCTTGCAGGATAGTGGCCAGGTCACTACGTGATGCTGGTGGAGGTTCGTCCTTCTTAGTGGTATGCTGACATTACCCTGGATACCGTGGCTCTTGATACATCACAAAGACTTGCTGTCTTGGTCACAGATGCGCCAGCATCTTTTGAACTCTGGTATGTCACCCATAATGTTGTGTGCATTGCAGTATTTTGAGCAGAACTGTGCTCTTACCTGCTAACTGAACCTTCACACTCTGCTCTTACTGGTGCAATGTGCAATTAATGAAGATTGGCCACCAGGCTGGTCCAATTTAGCCATGAGACCTCCCACACTAAAATGACAGGTGTTTCAGTTTCATTGTCCAACCCCTGCAGTTTTGTATATAGCATTTACAAATGTTCACTGTGTACTCTTACTAAGTGAGAGGGTGGGGCTAGAGTAAATGCCAAAGAAGTAAAGGACCATCCAGATTGTTACTAGCAGAAAGTTTTAAAATTAGGGCACAAAATACCGAAGGTGGTAACACTTTACATTGAGTATTGACTGGCTAACACGAAGTTCTACAATAACACTACCTTAACTAATATATTACTCAGGTATTAGTTCATGTATTTAGTTTATTTGGGGCCGTCGTGGGCTGGAGGTTAGGGAATCAGCCATGTGACTAGAGGGTGGCCTGTTTGATTCCCCGAGTCAATAGGGCAGGACTGAACCTCCTCAAGAAAAGCACCTAATACTCCAACTGCTCCCAGGGCCGTGTGGATAGGGCTGCCCACCACTACAAGTCAAGTCAAGTAGTCAAGTCGTTTTTTATTGTCATTTCAACCGTATACAGTGGTGTTCAGTACACAGTGAAACGAAACAACGTTCCTCCAGGACCAAGGTGCTGCATAAAACAATAAATACACAAGACAATTTACAATACACGAAACAGCAAACAATAAATACAGGGAGGGGCCAGTGCAGATAGCCCGCTGGTAGTGGGTGCAGTAAAGTGTGGTTGTGTCTTTTTTTTTTTTTTTTTTAAAGATGAACATTGTTTTTAGCAGCAGTTATGTCCATATTTGGTATACATGTAAACATTGTATACTTTAAGTGTTATGTGTGGACAGATTTGAAAGATGAGGTTGTGTGTGTGTGTGTGTTCAGTCCAGTCATTGAATGTGTGCAGTTATTCAGACCAGACTCTGGGTGTTAAGGAGTCTGATGGCTTGGGGAAAGAAGCTGTTGCCTAGTCTGGATGTGAGGGCCCGGATGCTCCTGTACCTTTTTCCAGACAGTAGTAGGGTGAAGAGTGTGTGTGAGGGGTGTGTGTGGTCACCCACGATGCTGTTTGCTTTGCGGATGCAGCGTGTGGTGTAAATGTCCATGACGGTGGGAAGAGAGACACCGATGATCTTCTCAGCCGTCCTCACTACCCGCTGCAGGGACTTGCGATCCGATGCGGTGCAGTTCCCAAACCAGGCAGTGATGCAGCTGCTCAGGATGCTCTCGATGGTTCCTCTGTAGAAGGTGGTGAGGATGGGAGGTAACTACGGGCAAGTGTGGTCACTGCCCTCTAGTGTGTCTGTTCACTAGTGTGTGTATGTGAAGTGTTGCAATACGAATTTTTACGATCCCGCAGCTAAGGACTTGTGTTCAGTACGATTTAACCATTCTGCTCTTAAAACTGGACCAGACATTCAAATGCCTTGGCTCGGTACTCATATAGTCATATTTAAGTCACTGCTATCAGTGCGAATCTGCATGTACATACGGCCCCCAGCTTTACTGAAAGGGGGCTTGTTGCACCAACTACTGAGAGTCTACTGGAACTTTGTGTCTGTAGGGGTGGCTCATTTAGCAGCGTATCTACTAAGAACCTTCATGGATAATGGACCCAGTTCCCCAACATTGGAATTAGCATATGATCAGCGCAATATGACCTCTAGTTTTACCCAAGCCACTTTCCGTTAGGTTGGGGTGGAGAGTGGCATGCTGGGTGCTGGATGCTACAGCATAATTAGCATGTATATGAATAAAGGCATACAGCATAGAGCTCTATTCTAGTTTCAATTGTGGCGTTACTCTGAGAACCTTTTATTTTGACCTACAGCGATATTTTCAGGAAGTATGGTTCAACATAATAACTAAAAATGAAATGATGATGTGAAAGTAATTACAGTGTTTAGATGTTCTGAGTTCTAAGCGCATGTAGATACTGTGAACTGTTTCATTTCACTGAAAGCTTCCTGCTCCATTGGGAACATGTATGAACTCATGGTGAGCACGTCATCTTAGCTCTGTGCAGAGCATCAAACAACAACTGTGACATTTCAGTAACAGAAGGCGCAGCATGAACGAAGTAGCAGAGTAATGAGTAGCTTTAGCAGCAGCCTAGGCTTCACCTCCTCCCACTCTCCGGTGCTCGGCTTTCGCCAGCCTACAGATCGCTGGCTCTGCCCATCCTCCTTCTCACTGCCTTTCACACCTGAAGCTCATTCACTCTCCCCTTTGAAAACCCTCCATCAAGCTTCCCCTGGTTGTGAAGTCTTAGGCCACCCAGCAGAGTTCCTGGGTTGCTCTTTGAGCCCCCGTCAGGGACAGTTATACACATGCATTTGTTGACAAGCTGAAGGAGTACCGAATTCCCCTCCACGTGCATGTGTGTCTCTCACAGCCATATGGCTCAGTTTGGTTGTGTCTATGTGTAAGTAACGGGAATCGCAAGTGTAAGACGTAGCTGTAGTGTGAAGTGGAGTTGAAACTGTAAGAGTCAGCACTCAGCATAGCACCACCGGCACCACCAGCACCACCAGCACAGGCAACTTACAGAAGACTTGTTGACTTAGGTAGAGTAATAAAGGACTTAATTACAGAAATCTGTCTATCCGTCTGTCTCTCTGTCTATCTCTCTGTCTCTCTGTCTATCTCTCTGTCTGTCTGTCTATCTGTCTGTCTGTCTATCTCTCTGTCTGTCTGTCTGTCTGTCCGTCTATCTATCTCACTCTGTCTGTCTGTCTGTCTCTCTGTCTGTCTGTTTGTCTGTCTGTCTATCTGTCTCTCTGTCTCTCTGTCTGTCTATTTCTCTCTCTGTCTGTTTGTCTGTCTGTCTATCTTTCTGTCTATCTGTCTGTCTGTTTATCTGTCTCCCTGTCTATATGTATATCTCTCTTTCTGTCTCTCTGTCTGTCTGTCTGTCTATCTCTCTGTCTGTCTATTTCTCTGTCTGTCTGTCTGTCTGTCTGTCTGTCTGTCTGTCTGTCTGTCTGTCTCTGTCTCTCTGTCTGTCTATTTATTTGTCTGTCTGTTTGTCTGTCTGTCTATCTTTCTGTCTATCTGTCTGTCTGTCTGTCTGTCTGTCTGTCTGTCCGTCTATCTCTCTCTGTCTGTCTGTCTGTCCATCCGTCTGTCTATCTCTCTCTGTCTGTCTGTCTCTCTACCTGTCTGTCTGTCTTTCTCTCTACCTGTCTGTCTGTCTGTCTATCGCTCTACCTGTCTGTCTATCTCTCTACCTGTCTGTCTGTCTTTCTCTCTACCTGTCTGTCTGTCTGTCTATCTCTCTACCTGTCTGTCTGTCTGTAAATGACATTAGGTGGACAAAAACTGACCAAACTTTTTAGAGTTGATTTCTATGCATGCTGGCCTGAAAAGGGACCGAGGGCTTGAAGGACTTCTGGCATCCGGAGAAACCATGAAGCGCCGCGATGCAGGGATAAGGTTATGACCTCCATCACAGTCTTTTATAAATAACATCGGCAGGGATGAACACTCTGCTTGTTTGTTTTTCCAATTGTTTTTCCATTTGCCTTGAAACTGCCTTGCATCCTTTTTTAGCCCAACGTGTATAACCCAGTCTGGGATTTACTCTGGTCTGGTCTTTTGCTTGTACACTCTCTCCTAAGTCTCTTGCATGATGTCCGTGCCATGATGTCCATGCTGGCAATACTGAGCTGACTTCTTAGTTGTTGGAGTGTGATGTAGTGCCATAAAGCCTTGGGCCGTTCTTGCGGAGGTTCCACGTCCACTCTTCCAAAATTAGATAGCCTTTTTGGAGACCATCAAAATGATCACTCATCATCAACAAAAAGTTGCACCCAGTAGGAATCAACTGACAGGAAGTTTGTACAAGTTTCGCATTGTAGGGCTCTTATGATCTTATTGGCGTATTATGTGGCATCCTGGTCGTGCCGACCATACCACAGTATGTTAGTAGGAAAAAGCAACCAACACTTAAGTAGAACAACCTCGTTTCTCATTCTACTGGAATTTACATAAGGCAGCTCCTGAACACTTTGCTATCTTTGATGTAACTCTTGCATTTGCAGTAATTAACATTCTAAAATCTGATCGTTGATTAGTGAGGCACTTATAGCAACCCGGCACTGATGCTGATAATTAGCATCCAAGGCCTATTTCTGTCGTTCCTCTCTTTCGTTGCTTCCTGGAAGCCTACATACGTGGAGGTGCTTTATAGGGAGTAGAGCATTCAGGATGAACTCATTTAGAATGGCACCATCCAGAAGGCTTATATACTAAATGCCTTAATGGGTTTAAATATACCAGGGCACGCTGTTGATGGCAGTGGGTAAAACATAAAAGAAGGCACAGCCCAGCAACATGAAGGATCTAAGAGACCTACACAAATCACAGAGCTAGACAACCGACGAATTATCCAACATGCATGAAGTGACCCAACAGCCACGATTGCAGACAGTCAGAAAACAGTGATGTCCTCCATGAGCCATCCTGTTAGAGCCAGCACCATTGGCAGACTGTTGCGACGAGCGCCCTTCACACTACGTCACCATCACCAAAGACCGCAGTGGTGTCGTGCCAGACTGTCATGGAGTGACTCAGAATGGCAGCAGGTCAAATTCAGTGACGAATCCCAACCAACGAAGCCGTGTGTGGAGGCACCGTAGTCACAGTTTGTTGTCACAGGTCCAGAAGGCCTGGTGTCACTCCACATCTACCCCTACCGCATCTACAGGAACTGTAGACAGAAGTGTGGGAGAGCAGCAACCACCTCTTTCATCTTACTACCACCCACCCACCACCAAAATGTGTTGACATAACCCCAATTTCAGAAGCACAATGTTTTACCTAGTTTCAATCAAACTCTTCCACCTTCATAAAGGCAGGGAACAGAGCTGTTCTCCGTGCCACTGTGTTGTGGGGACTGCTCACTTTGGATCTGCTAAAGGAATGCCGGCGCAAGGAGTTTGTGGAGCACTTTTGCCTTCACTCTAATTGAAAAAACTCTAAAACAAATGGCTTTGCCCATTAAAGTTTATCCGTGCGTAATCCGCTAATGCTAGTTTCTGAATCCGTTTGTCACGATTTTCAGGCAAAGTGAGTTTTCATTTGCTGCTATTGAGTAAATCAGTCTATTCCTGATAACTTCTGTCATACATACTTTGAGAGGAACATTGGTAGCATCAAGAAAATAGGCAAGAGATGAGCAAATGCGAAGCAATCTGAATGAGAGAGTGGCTAATGAAAAAGGAGACGCGCGCTAGACTCGCCTAAAACAACAGATGGTCCTAATCAATGATAATGCAGTTGATTTCCTCCATCAGCCTAGATTTAAAAAAACTCCATAAACTTTAATGAATACTTTGATGAATTAGTTTTTCATTCACTTTCCCCCCTACATTTTGTCATTTCTGTGCTGGGAGAAGGTTCTGCCGCTCTTTACAGTTGGCCGTAGTCCAATGAAGGCCTTCATTTCGCTCGGTTCAGACTATTTATATCTGGGAAGAAAAAAAATAAAGAAAGAAAGAGCGAGCCATTGTCCCTCAATCACTGTTATTCAGTTATATGCCATTCACTTTGTACTGTAATCATACAACATTGTACTGAACAAAAGGTTTGGTCATTATTCCTCACTCTGAAATGGAATGAAGTCAAATTGATGGTGTAAAATTACTTGGTGAGGTGGTGGTGTGTGGTGGGGGGTGGTGGGGCTGTGGGACTGTTGCCGGTTGGGTATGTTACTAGGAAAAAACAACCAACACTAAGTAGAACAGCCTGGTTTCTCGTTCAACTGGAATTCACACGATTATATAAGTTACTGGAGTAGCTCATGAGCACTTGGCTATCTTTGATGTAACTCTGGCGTTTGTATGCTCCAGTAATTAACATTCTAATATCTGATCATTGATTAGTGAGGCACTCACAGAAACTCGGCACTGATGCTGATAATTAGCGCCCATGTCTATTTCCGTTTTTTATTTCTTCCTTTGCTTCCTAGAATCCTATATACGTGGAGGGAGTAGATGGTTCAGTACCAATTCATTTAGCGTGGCACCATACAAGCCCTGAAGGGTGCGTAGAGGGACACTGGGCCATTCTTCAGGAGAAAACCCCTCTGGCTCTTGGAGGGATGAAGGAAATCTACTTTCTTCTTAAAGCCGCAGTGATCCGATGATTAGAGAGGGTGAAAGAGGACTCATCAGACCGTATTACCTTTTTTCCTCACTACTGAGGGCTCCTGGTTTTGTGCTCTTTACAATAGGTTATGCCTCTTTGTATGCTGCCCTTGCATACAGCCCAGACATAAATCCCTGCTTTGTGACACTCACAGTGTGCCGTTTCTGTAGAGACTGGGATACTAAGGGACTGCTATAGCTCTATGGTGACGTGAGGCCATGGATTTGTGGTTTGTAGCAGCTCAGTCCCTTCTTGACATTTCAGTTTGGTGGATTTTGACAGTTATGGCTACGTACATTAAAAGACCAGGTTATTAGGTAAACCTAGCTTTGACTACACTCTATTCTCTGACTACATCTAACATCTACCGTATGGATGATACGAGTTGAGTAGTAACCACAAAGCCAGCTTGGCACCATTACATTCAGTACCTTTTAGAATAAGTTGTTGTTATGCCTGTCGCTTTAACAGAGTTACCTTTGGTTTGAACAGAGGGGTTGGTGTGATTTGAATACCGTAATGATAATCTGCATTGCCTTTAACTTTTCCAAGCTGTCAGAGCTGCTACAGTAATATTAGTCGGATGTAGATTAAGATTTTAATCCCTTGTTGATCCCACAGTGGGGAAATTTAGGCTCCGCATTTAACCCATCCGTGAAGTGAAACACCCACATACACTCACTAGTGAACTTGCTTGTGAGCACACTTACCCGGAGCGGTGGGCAGCCCTATCCACGGCACCCGGGGAGCAATTGTGGGTTAGGTGCCTTGCTCAAGGTCACCTCAGTCGTTACTGTCAGTTCAGGCAATAGAACCGGCGTCCCTCCGGTCACAAGGCTGGTTCCCTAACCTCCAGCCCCCCATTGAGAT
The DNA here is from genome assembly GCA_024036415.1 of Prochilodus magdalenae. Taxonomy (NCBI): domain Eukaryota; kingdom Metazoa; phylum Chordata; class Actinopteri; order Characiformes; family Prochilodontidae; genus Prochilodus; species Prochilodus magdalenae. The sequence goes on along the minus strand of JAMWET010003715.1, from coordinate 363,757 downwards.
ACCACTGAGATACCACTGAGATTTCTAAATTGGTAGTTAAGAGGTTATGTTAAAGAAGGCCTTAAAGCTTCTGTATGCTGAGGTGTAGATCCTTAGGCCTTTTGGGGGAAGTCCGAGTTCAGGAAAGAGCCGTTGTCTGTTATTTTTTACAAAAGGAGATTCAGGTTGGCTTGGAAATCGGGACAGATCACGAAGAAAGCTAATTGGAAAGAGGTGTTGGTTTCCAATGGAAGGGCTCTTTGGTATAAAAAAGAGAGGTGGGGTTTCTTATCACCCAGTCAAAGACCAGGTGGGTGTCTTGATGCTCAGCCTGACTAAAATAATTCTTGGAACAATTTCTGTTTTGCATTTAACGCAGTTAATTTCATTCTGATCTTTAAGTGAGCATCCAGGCTGTGCTGTTTTGATCTGGGCTAATTTGAGGTAATTTGGGGAAATTGCACGGATACTTTATACCATACAAAGTGGCCAATTAAATCCCCTACAATTTACTCTAACAGGCTAGCCCAGACAGGGCCTTACATGAGCACATTGTTGCTGTCCAGAGAAAAGTGTGTTCAGTGGTGATGTAACCACCACCAAGCCGAGTGTTGGTGGCCTGTCCCATGTGTTACACCTTTGTCTGTCTATCTGTCCGCCTGTCCCTGTTCATGTCTCACAACGCCCCCTCTGGTTACTTCGTCATAGCACAGCTCTTCCAGCTTCCCCTAGCTCCGCCCACTCCCACACCTGAGACCAATCTGTTACCTATTAGCACCTGTATTAAGACCCCTTTGTTTGCCCTGTCTGTTTGTGAAGTCTCTGTTTTTCCCTGTGTTAGTGCTGAGCTGTTGTACCTTCGTGAGTTCCGCGCCTGTTACTCCCTCGTGTGTTTTGCCATGTTTTCTTTCTGTACTTGTTCTTTTTGTTTTATAGTGTTTTCCTCGTCTGTAGTTCTTGTCCCTGGTTTTGTTTCTGCTTTCACTTGATGGACATGTCTTTAGTCGTACCCACCTGTGTTTTGACCCCTGTTACCCGGACTAAATCTAATAATAAAACCACTATGCACTTGCATCCCACCTCCACCAATACGTTACACCATGCTCCCCAGAAATGTCCTTGGTTTTAACTGTGTATGAAAAGCCCTAAGAAAGACTTACAGCTGGGCAGATGGACATTGTGCTTGTATTGGCCAGCAGAGGGGCCTGCTGCTATCTCCTAACCACTTACCGGCCTAGTTTCACACATCACCACCACCAACATCACCAAATATGTCTTTACAAGACACAAGATCGCCCAGAGGCAGGGCTGAGGCTATGGGAGTAGACTCGTACTAGCAGCCTAGTATATGTGTAGGTAGGCTAATATGTGTAGATATACTGGAATGTAGCTGCCATATCATTTACTAAGAGCCCAATAGTTTTTCAAACCTGCGTCACTCCTTAGTCCGTGCATGTGGCATATGACATGTTAATAGCAGCTGTTTCTAGCTGTCCATACTGGAGCTAGCCCGGGGGTGTGTTTAGACACTGGCCATTGGGCTGTAACCACAGGTCTTCCTTCTAAAGTCACCAGTCTCTTAAATATTTCATATGAATATGACTCATGGCCTTGTACAACCACTGATTTAGTGGACTTCATTTACTGACATTGGAGAGCCTTTTTACTTAGCCACTTTAATTCTAAAACAGTGGCCAGCCAGAAAAACTTGGAAGGTCGAAAGCAAGAATTAAAATCTTTTATTATTTTCTTTTTTCAGTTACCATAGTTGCCATAGTAGCCATAGCCACCATGGTAGGCTACTGTGTGAGTTTCTAACACGATTTATAAACGTGTTTTATTTTTTAATTTTTTGTCAGTCAGCCTTCCTCATAGTTTATTACAGTACAATAGTTATCATGGTCAAAATACATGATACCAGAACTGTCCCCTGTTTTTATCACATACATAAAAGCATATATAGGGATATTTTATTGACATATTGAACATTAGCTGGAAATTTCCCCAGTTTTTAATACAGATGTTTAATCACCTTAGTACCTCCCTCATATTAATTTCTATTCAGTCTACAGAAACAGGGAGTCGAGCACTGCGTATACTAGGGACACTAGATGTATTCTTGCCCCCTGTATTAGCCCCATGAACCTGATGAGGCTGGCATGGGTCTAAAACCAGGAGTTACACCATGTCGCCTTAGGTAACAGTAAAATCATTTCATCAGGTTCAGAAGTACAAACGGTACATGTACAGAATTAGAGGTGGAGACTGATAGGGACTGATCTAATGGGGTCTACTGCTGTCCATTCCTACTGTCCGTTTAATTAAAGAGGAGCACAAAAGGAAAGCAGAAGGAGCAGTGCATCCTGCTGAGAGTTTGTCCTTTGAAAAAAGTCAGTTTTGTCACTTCACTGTGACTTTTATCAGCACTGATGTTAGTGGCTTTCTGGCGCAGGAAACTTTAACTGTGATGTGTGGGTCCGATTATGTCATTTGTTCCCATTTGATCTGAAGATGCATAGTTAAAATAACCGATACGCGACTCTGTGTCTCTGTGTGGCATTTGGTTAGCGTCAGAGCAGGTTTTCCGCCAATGGTCTCTGCTTTCGCCTTGTACCCACTAGTCCAGAAGGGACGCTGTAGAATTCAAACTACAACCTGCGGCTTCCTTTGTCAGGTTTTGATTTCGAAATGTCCTGCCGAGGCCTACCGCTGTTCGTACGCTTTATTTGTGGGCTTGCAATTTCCATAGACACACGCCCTGATCAAACACAGCCAGAAAAGTCTGGACTTCTCCAATAGGAGCAGATGAAACATGTTCCGCTAGCAGGCCCCGCATCTCATTACAGCAAATCTCCATCTCCCTAAAGCAAAGGGCGACCTTGTCCTCACTCCTCTCCCACTGCATCACGCTGTAAAAATAGAGCAGCTACGGCCTATACTGTGGTGGCCCTCACTCTCCATCATATGACTGAATCCTCTCTGGAGTGGTTGGAGTGAAGGGGGGGCGGTGGGAGGTGGTGGGGGCAAAGGTACAAAAAGAAAGAGAGACATGGAAACAGATATTCAAGGGAACGAAACACAAACGCGGAACCAGCAGGCAGTGGGTTTGGTGTTAGACCCCCGTTGTAACCCGCTTTCTTATGAAAGAGGCTGGCAAGATGTTATTGGTGTTATTTTTTGTATAATTGTATATGAATATACAGGGGTTGGACAATGAAACTGAAACACCTGTCATGTTAGTGTGGGAGGTCTCATGGCTAAATTGGACCAGCCTGGTGGCCAATCTTCATTAACTGCACATTGCACCAGTAAGAGCAGAGTGTGAAGGTTCAGTTAGCAGGTAAGAGCACAGTTCTGCTCAAAATACTGCAATGCACACAGCATTATGGGTGACATACCAGAGTTCAAAAGAGGACAAACTGTTGGTGCACGTCTTGCTGGCGCATCTGTGACCAAGACAGCAAGTCTTTGTGATGTATAAAGAGCCACGGTATCCAGGGTAATGTCAGCATACCACCAAGAAGGACGAACCTCCACCAGCATCACGTAGTGACCTGGCCACTATCCTGCAAGAAGAATGGCTTAAACTCCCTCTGACCACTGTGCAGGACGCAGTATATGTCATTCCCAAGCCGAACTGACGCTGTATTGGCCGCAAAAGGAGGCCTACACCATACTAATAAATGATTGTGGTCTAAAACCAGGTGTTTCAGTTTCATTGTCCAACCCCTGAATGCTAATAGGTGACTTGCAGTGGTGCTTGAAAGTCCTTAAAGTAGAGCAAGAGAACCCAATAGCTAAAATGAAACAAAAATGAGATGGACAAAAAAATGCGTGTTTAAAATCGATTGCAAAGGGATTCGTAGGAGTGGTTGCATTTGGGCGTGCCAAAGACCGTAGTGCGAGGAAGTAGCTGAATTTGTGGGTGTATGGAAGCGTATGGGCATATGGTTGGCAGTGGTTAAAATCCCAGTCTACAGGAAACTCTCCTCAGAATCGTTCCAAGGAAGGCTTTCACCAATTCTGGCCCAACTGCACAATCCTTTGATGCATGAGTGACTGAACATTAATGTGCCCTACATCCTACATGCCACCTGTCCAGTATATGCCGGTGTAAATCACAGCTGTTGGTGTTTGTGGAGGTATTACCTGCTATTAGGTGGGTTTTGGTCACAGATGATTTATATTTTGTCCAGTGAGCTTATAATGCTTGGTGTAAGGGTGAAAAGGTGCGGTGCAGGAGCCAGACACGGGAAAAGGCACTGGTCCCGGGACTCTCTAAAGACACGCCCAGGACACACTGCATGAGGGGTAGAGGTGGTGTTTATTGGCCCAAGTAACCACACATCTCACTATTACTGTCCGGAGTAACCTAGAAGCAGCTGCATCAGACGGGAGGCTAGGCTACAACTAGCTCCTTCGTCCCGCGCAGAGAGCTACAGCTCAGCGCTCATGCGCAATAGCCAAGCGCACATAATCAATCATTACATTGGTCATTTATTTATTGAGGAAAATAAAATGATCCAATATTACATATCTGTGAGTGGCAAAAGTGTTTGAACCTCTAGTGCTTGAACCGTAACTTGAAGCTGGTATTAGAGTCAGCTGTTTTTCAGTCAATGAGATGACACTGAGATTTATCAGATTCTTCATAACACGTGATTTTGGAAGCGTATAGTGGCACGAACACAGGAGATTTCTGAGGACCTCCGAAGAGAAGTTGTGGATGCCCACAGGCTGGGTAGAGCTACAAAACCACACTGAAAGAGTTTCAGTTCCACTAATTAAGACAGATTGGTACAAATGGAGGAAATTCAATACCACTGTTACCCTCCCCAGGAGTGTTTGACCAACAAAGACTGTAACCTTTATAAGCAAGACTCAGCCAGGCCCAAGACGATAACAACATTCAATCAATCAACATTTATTTTTACAGCGCTTTTACAACAGATGTTGTCACAAAGCAGCTTTACAAAGAATCTGGTGTTCGAGCCCCGAATGAGCAAGCCGAGGGCGACAGTGGCAAGAACAACTCCCTTAGTTAGGAAGTAAGAAACCTCAAGAGGAACCAAGACTCAAAGGGGGAACCCATCCTCCTCGGGTCAACACCAGATACAAGACAGCACTAGAAAGCAGAGTATAGTGTCTGATTAGTCTTTAATTATGTTGGTGGTTCATAAGATGGGTCAGCAGGCGCAGGCCAAGCTTCCACAGTGCAGGACAGCCAGGAGCTCCGTGGTGGTAAAGGCTCCCAGTGGCTCCCAGTCAGAGCAGATGTAGCAACAGCATCAGGCCACACAGGATGGGCAGCAGTTCAGCTCAGACAGAGAGAACAGACAGACTGTTAGCTCTGACAGAAGACCTGAACACACTATATGGTGTTAACATAGTGCAGCAGTGACTCCGGCAGGCCTGGCTATTACAGCATAACTAAAAAGGGAGAGCCAGAAGGTCACACAGACATGAGGGCTCCCTGAGAAGTCAGCCCCCCTCCCTCTACCATCAACATTTACGGCATTTAGCTGACGCTCTTATCCAGAGCGACTTACAAGGGTAATCATACTACAGGGAGGCCAGTGTGGTGTTAGGAGTCTTGCCCAAGGACTCTTATTGGTGTAGCACAGCATAGTCACCCAGACTGGGATTCAAACCCCAGTCTCCCACTTGTGGTGGTGGTTCCCTGGTGGGTAGTGGTGTTATCCACTGAGCTACACCAACCTGCAACAAACCTGAGTGAACACGAAGAGCAGCGGGACGACAGCACCAACATTCCCAGTTTACCAAACACTCTCCGTCAGTGGACCCCTAGACCTGCACCTTTTATCTATCAGAAAGAAGAGACTAGTTACCAAACGCTCGACTAAACAGGTAGGTGTTAAGCCTGGACTTAAAGATTGAGGCAGATTGACCTACTTACCAATCTTCAGTTCAAACTCCATTAGAATTTCTGAAAGCAATGAAAGTAAGATAAAGATATTACTCTGTCTTTTCTTGATCTTCATATTCGGCTGTATGCGATACGAGCTCATTAACTGGGAGCTGAAAAAGGAAAGCATGGCCCTGACCTGGTTTTCCTTATTATTCAGTCATATTGTATTTTCCCCACATTTGTCCTGTTGGAAGCCGTAGCTGACATTAGGTCCCAGTGCCTTGCACATGCGTAACATAGACTATCAGTGGATTAAGCTTAGCTGAGGTAAGCTTGTTTTAAATGTGGACTGTTTCTGTGATGCATGTTTTATACCAGTTGCCTTCGTTGTGGTTGTTGTAGCTCAGCGGATAACACCACTACCCGCCAAGTAGCTACCACCACACGTGTGAACTGGGGTTTGAATCCCAGGCTGAGTGACTATGCTGTGCTACACCAATAAGAGTCCATGGGCAAGACTCCTAACACTACATTGGCCTACCTGTAATATGATTAACCTTGTAAGTCGCTCTGGATAAGAGCGTCAGCTAAATACCGTGGACGCCTGAAATGCAGGGGGATATAGCAGAGGCTACTGCAGGAATAGCTGTTTTTGCTTTTGACCTTGAAGGGTTACCTCAGACTTAAAACATGCCATCAAAACTTAATGTTTATTACGAACAGCCAATCTGGTTGACTATATAAGGTCGTCCTGCTGCACATGCTTTCCATTCTGACTCGTGATGTTGTACTGGTAGCATGCTTTGCAAGTGAAGCATGCCTCAGAGAAGCTTGAACAGTTGAAAGAGCTGCAGAGGGGTTGATCGTAGGGCTCCAGGAAGCAGGATGGCCACCCAGGTCGAGCGAATACTGTCATAGCACATTGTTGGAAGCAGTGGGTGGAAGAAAACACACACCAGCGACATGAAGGATCTGGGAAATCTATACAAACCATGGAGAGAGAGAACTGACAAACTGTCTGACATGCGCAGAGTAACCAAGAAACCACGGTTGTGGCTATGCGGTTTGATGGTGGACATTCAGCGAGCAGTGATGGCCTCCATGAGTCACCCTGTTGGTACCAGCAACATTGGCAGATGGCTACACAACACAGGACTACATGCACGGAGACTGTTATGACGACTGCCCTCAACACCACTTCAGCGTCACCAAAGACTGCAATGGTGTCGTGCCAGACCGTCATGGAGTAACTGGAATGGCAGCAGGTCATCTTCAGTGACGTGTCCCGCCTTTGTCTTGGTGAAGACGACCAATGATCTTGTGTGTGCAGGTACAGTGGTCAGTGCCAAGAAGAACGGTTTGTTGTCCTTGCTTGAATCCTAAGCTTCACTCGTCTGGTGCAAGGTCATGTGTGCAGCATAAGTTGCCAAGGAGTCCAGTAACAAGTGATCGTCTGTCATGAGACAGTTAATCCACGTAAATACGTACGTTAAACTTTAAACATCCATATCTGGGCGTGACACCAAGACCGATACACTGGTATGGATGATACTCAACCTGCTCTAGGGTAGCGAATCTGAACCAACAGCATACTGGGCACATCATATCTACTCACACAGCAAGGCTGCTCTCCTCACTTTAATTTCCTATTAGAAGGTCCTCACGTAGCTGAGGAAGGAAGGGGAGGTGTGTTTGCAGCCCCAGGCCGCCGGGGCCCTGGATGCGGTGGGGAATGCGAGACTCGGCAGGGCTCCTACAGCAGTGCGGGCCATATGGTGAGGGAGGTGAGGAGGTCCAGGAACACTCATAATGTCCACGAATGGAAGTAGAGCACGCTGCTTCTCAGGCAGTCCAAGCACTCCCTATTCCACCCTTTAGGGCACTTTGTGGTTCCACAACATCTGGTGTCATGCACTTACCGCACCATACCCAAGGCCTTACTAAAGGAAGCCAAAACTTGGTGAAAATGAAGCTTATAGGTTAGTGTTGGAGACAGGGGGTAAAACAGATGGAGGAAACATCACGCTGTGCAGCTGGGGTTATTCACAGATAACCAGGAACCATTTCATTAGCATTGAATAAATATTGGATAGCCGATAGAAAACAGGAGGGCGAGCTGCGGGGCCTTCCTTCTGACCAAAACGAGAAATGGAAGAGTTGTTCCACAGTATGGTGTATAGTACAGCTGGAATATTCTCACGCTGGGTACACCAGACTTTGCTGTAGGGGTGTAGGTGGAGTAACACCAGGCCTTCTGGACATGTGACAACAAACCCCTCATCTTGGTGTTGACCACTGTGCCTCCACCCACAGATTCATTGGTCGTCTCCATCAAGATAAACGCGGGACGCGTCATCGAAGATGACCCGCTGCCATCCTTCATGACAGTCTGGCACGACGCCATTGCAGTCTTTGGTGATGTGGTGTTAACGGAAGTCATTGTGGTCCCTCTGCATGCATGTAGTCCTGCTTCATGCAGCCATCTCTCAATGTTGTTGACACTAACTGGGTGACTCATGGAGGGCGCATTGCTCGCTGAATGTCCAACATCAAGGCTGTTGGGTCAGTCAGCTACAGCAATAAGGCTTTGGTCATTGCTTAAGTCCATGCACGGTTGGTGTGAAACTTGAATCACTGGCATGTCTCATGATGTGAAACCTACCCACCAAGTTTCATTCCTGTGGGTTGATTCCCTCTGGGTGCAACTATTTGCACAGCTGTTCTTTTGACGATGTGTCTTCAGTGAGGGACATCTTTGCCAGTAGCTTGTCCCAGGTCACCAGTTAGGGACACCTTTGTCAGTAGCCAGTCCCAGGTCACCAGTGAGGGACATCTTTGTCAGTAGCCTGTCCCAGGTCACCAGTGAGGGACATCTTTGCCAGTAGCTTGTCCCAGGTCACCAGTGAGGGACATCTTTGTGGGCGCTGGTCAGGTCACCAGTGAGGGACATCTTTGCCAGTAGCTTGTCCCAGGTCACCAGTGAGGGACATCTTTGTCAGTGGCTTGTCCCAGGTCACCAGCGAGGGACATCTTTGTCAGTAGCTTGTCCCAGGTCACCAGTGAGGGACATCTTTGTCAGTGGCTTGTCCCAGGTCACCAGTGAGGGACATCTTTGTCAGTAGCCTGTCCCAGGTCACCAGTGAGGGACATCTTTGCCAGTAGCTTGTCCCAGGTCACCAGTGAGGGACATCTTTGTCAGTAGCCTGTCCCAGGTCACCAGTGAGGGACATCTTTGCCAGTAGCCTGTCCCAGGTCACCAGTGAGGGACATCTTTGTCAGTAGCCTGTCCCAGGTCACCAGTGAGGGACATCTTTGTCAGTAGCTTGTCCCAGGTCACCAGTGAGGGACATCTTTGTCAGTAGCTTGTCCCAGGTCACCAGTGAGGGACATCTTTGCCAGTAGCCTGTCCCAGGTCACCAGTGAGGGACATCTTTGTCAGTAGCTTGTCCCAGGTCACCAGTGAGGGACATCTTTGCCAGTAGCCTGTCCCAGGTCACCAGTGAGGGACATCTTTGTCAGTAGCTTGTCCCAGGTCACCAGTGAGGGACATCTTTGCCAGTAGCCTGTCCCAGGTCACCAGTGAGGGACATCTTTGTCAGTAGCCTGTCCCCAGGTCACCAGTGAGGGGACATCTTTGTCACTTGTCCAGTGTCAGGGAGGGATATCTTTGTCAGTAGCTTGTCCCAGGTCACCAGTGAGGGACATCTTTCTTTGTCAGTAGCTTTCCCCCCAGGTCACCAGTGAGGGACATCTTTGTCAGTAGCCTGTCCCAGGTCACCAGTGAGGGACATCTTTGTCAGTAGCTTGTCCCAGGTCACCAGTGAGGGACATCTTTGCCAGTAGCCTGTCCCAGGTCACCAGTGAGGGACATCTTTGTCAGTAGCTTGTCCCAGGTCACCAGTGAGGGACATCTTTGCCAGTAGCTTGTCCCAGGTCACCAGAGAGGGACATCTTTGTCAGTAGCCTGTCCCAGGTCACCAGAGAGGGACATCTTTGTCAGTAGCTTGTCCCAGGTCACAAGTGAGGGACATCTTTGTCAGTAGCTTGTCCCAGGTCACCAGTGAGGGACATCTTTGTCAGTAGCCTGTCCCAGGTCACCAGTGAGGGACATCTTTGTCAGTAGCCTGTCCCAGGTCACCAGTGAGGGACATCTTTGTCAGTAGCCTGTCCCAGGTCACCAGTGAGGGACATCTTTGTCAGTAGCTTGTCCCAGGTCAACAGTGAGGGACATCTTTGTCAGCTAAAAGCTTTCCCAGGTCACCAGTGAGGGACATCTTAGCCTAGTAGCTTGTCCCAGGCCCACCAGTGAGGGACATCTTTGTCAGTAGCTTGTCCCAGGTCACCAGTGAGGGACATCTTTGCCAGTAGCTTGTCCCAGGTCACCAGTGAGGGACATCTTTGCCAGTAGCCTGTCCCAGGTCACCAGTGAGGGACATCTTTGTCAGTAGCCTGTCCCAGGTCACCAGTGAGGGACATCTTTGCCAGTAGCTTGTCCCAGGTCACCAGTGAGGGACATCTTTGTCAGTAGCTTGTCCCAGGTCACCAGTGAGGGACAGTCTTGAGTCAGTAGCTTGTCCCAGGTCTTAGTGAGGGCATCTTTGCAGTAGCCTGTCCCCAGGTCACCAGTGAGGGACATCTTTGTCAGTAGCTTTGTCCCAGGTCACCAGTGAGGGACATCTTTGTCAGTAGCTTGTCCCAGGTCACCAGTGAGGGACATCTTTGCCAGTAGCTTGTCCCAGGTCACCAGTGAGGGACATCTTTGCCAGTAGCTTGTCCCAGGTCACCAGTGAGGGACATCTTTGCCAGTAGCCTGTCCCAGGTCACCAGTGAGGGACATCTTTGTCAGTAGCCTGTCCCAGGTCACCAGTGAGGGGCATCTTTGTCAGTAGCTTGTCCCAGGTCACCAGTGAGGGACATCTTTGTCAGTAGCTTGTCCCAGGTCACCAATGAGGGACAGCTTTGCCAGTAGCTTGTCCCAGGTCACCAGTGAGGGACATCTTTGCCAGTAGCCTGTCCCAGGTCACCAGTGAGGGACATCATTGCCAGTAGCCTGTCCCAGGTTGCTCAGAATTGGCCTTGATTGGTCCTAGAACTGTTTATGACCCCAAATCCCAACCAAACCTAACCTGCCCTGGGTTAACAGACTAAGGTCCCTTGGTGACGTGTCCAGGGATCCACATGGTACGACCAAAGATCAAGGGCTAAGCCTGAACTAAGCCTAGACGCTAGAACCGACAAGGCAGGACAAAAAAAAGAGCCCAGCTTTGTGAGCCAGGCCCCCAGGTAGCATCTAATTCGGGAGGACATGAAGGGATTATGGAAAGGTAGGAGAAGGAGAATGACAAATGGAGTGGCAGAAGAAATAAGACCTTTATTGAGGGCTCCAAATATTATATTGACTTTGTTGTAATGTAGATCCATATGAGCTCTGCTCTTTCCTTTATATTAGCAGCCGCTCCATAAAGCAGTTGGGCTTTTGCTTTATGAAAATCCACTACTGTATGAATGCTTATTTGAGTCCTGTGTGGGCTTGCCAGTCAAGATCAATACGGGTGTGACTGCATCACCTCCACACTTTCGATTTGTTTGAGTACGAGTAGCTAATTTAACAAGCCTCGCCGATAGGATTTGCTTTCGCATTACCGCCGGTGGCTATCAAAGCCGACACAGCAAAGCTGCTGTAATATACTGACACCGGTACTCTTTAACTCACAATGAAAATCAAATTAGCCATTGAAGCTACTGTTTCGTTGCCGCCTACACTCGGCGCCATTCCGCGAATGTGCAAGTACTAGGCTTGCAATTAAAGAGCATTTGCTCTCATGGAGGAGGACATTTGGCCTCTGCTTGGGCAAGGTGTGTTTGGTGGGCAGCGCTTGCCATGCAATATTGATGGGCCTCGACTGCCGGTGTCTCTTACTGAGGTTGTAGCAGAATGCGAATGAGCCCGAGTTCTAGAAGTGTGAAGCAAAAGCCCAACAGCGAGAAATATGAGATTATGCAGCAGCCAAACACTCGCGCTCGGGAAAAAGCCCCTGCTTATTGTGGCCGTACTCATTGTTGATGTATAGCAGCTGGTGCCTCAGTGATTTTTCTGCTGGTGCTGAAGTTAACCTTGACTTGTGGAGTGAGCTTAGATTGCACCCGGTGGTGCACTGTTTGTGCTCGCCGCCGTGGCGTATGGGTAATTTCATAAATGGCACCACATAGAATAAAGCGCCTCCAGAGTAGGACCTTTATTATCCCCTCCCCTTCCCTTCCCTCCCCTCCTCTTCTCTTCTCCTTTCTCCTCTTCTCTTCTCTTCTCCTTTCTCCTCTTCTCTTCTCCTTTCTTCTCTTCTCTACTCCTCTCTTCTCTTCTCCGCTCTTCTCTTTTCTTTTTTTCTTCTCTTCCTATAACTGCTCTTCTCTTCTCCCCTCTTCTCTTCTCTTCTCTACTTCTCTCTTCTCTTTTCTACTCCTCTCCTCTCCTCTCTTCTCTTCTCTTATCTTTTCGACTCTTCTCTTCTCTTCTCCTCTCCTCTCTTCTCTTCTCCTCTCTTCACTTTTCTACTCCTCTCTTCTCTTCTCTACTCCCCTCTTCTCTTCTCTTCTTTTCTCTACTTCTCTCTTCTCTTTTCTACTCCTCTCCTCTCTTCTCTTCTCTTCTCTTTTCTACTCTTCTCTTCTCTTCTCTTTTCTACTCTTCTCTTCTCTTCTCTTCTCTACTCCTCTCTTCTCTTCTCTTTTCTTTTTTTCTTCTCTTCCTATCGCTGCTCTTCTCTCCACTTCTCTTCTTTCCACCTCTCTTCTCCCCTCTTCTCTTCTCTTCTCTTCTCTTCTCTTCTCTTCTCTTTTCTTTTCTTTTCTGCTCTTCTCTTTTCTTTTCTTTTCTGCTCTTCTCTTCTCTTCTCTTGTCTTGTCTTGTCTTGTCTTGTCTTCTCTTTTCTTTTCTTTTTCTGCTCTTCTCTTCTCTTCTCTTCTCTTCTCTTCTCTTCTCTTTGTCCATCTCGGATTAGTGCAGGGTTGTATCTCTTTGCTCTTCTCTTCATCTGTTCTCTTCTGAAAACTTCTCTTTTCATGATAAACTCCGCTCTATAGACGATCTATCATCACTGCTCATGATACTCCTCTATTAAATTTCGAGGCTTAGCTGTTAGCGCCTTTTACTTGCTTTTCTATCGCTTACTCTCTGTCTCTTTCTCTTCCTTTTCTACTGCTCTGGTAGACCACACCAAGGAGTTTTTGCCTTTGATTAAAGTCACGCACACCAGGGGGTAACTTAGGATGCTAATATTTCATATTTTCACCACTACAGAACCATGACCTCAAGCCTTTTTACATGATAAAACCACGTCCGGATTCGTTGTACGTACATCAACTACTGTCCTTCTCTCGCACAAAGGCATATCAATGAAACTAATGCATGGCTTTTCGCGTTTAGGCTGGCATAAGTCTGATTTTGGAGGTCTGTCTGTAACTTTGTGTAGAATATAGCACACACACATCATTTACGTTTGTGTGAAAAGAGTACGATGGAAATGTGTCAAGCAAAGGCGATGGAGGAGTTGAGTAAAGTAAATGAATGCATGCCCGCCCATACGAATTCGCGTAAACATACTCTCTTTTCCATTAACAGAAAATATTATGAGTTATTTATACTCTGAAGCAGCGCATTGTCCTCCCTGCAGGCAAGATGATGAATATTAGCTTTCTGCTGTTTGTGTTTGTGTGGAAACACACCACCCAATACACTGAGAATGACCACCGGCGAGAGTTCCGGTACAGATAACACCTACCAGACTCACCCTTCCGACAGAATCAGCACACTGTCACGCATACGCACCACACTCACTCCTCTGAGAACGCTAGAGAGTGTTTACTTGAGTGCTGTTACAGAGTGTAAGACCCCACCCCTTGTTTTCCAGTGTAACCCTCCACCTTGACACGGAGTTACAAGGGATAGTGGTTGTCATCAGCAAAACAGATGAAAGGCATGGGCGCTCGAGATTCATTCACTTCATTCAACTTCGGTTTTACACATCAGTCAATCTAACGAGTCACTGAATAAAAAAGAGCACAAAGAAAAAACTACATTCCTTCATTAAAAAACCCAGGGGGGGGTCGCTAGCCCCCCCCCCCCCCCCCCCCCCGTGTGTGTAGCTCTGTAGTGCCAACCCTGCCAGTCTTGCCAGTGAACGGCAAGAGGAGGTTCAGCTCCTCACTGCTTAAATACATGTAGGGCACCATATGCCTTCAAAGAGGGGAATGACATTTATTTATTATCACCACCACGAATTCTTCAGTGATGTGTACAGATGATACTTGTTGCAATTTCCCCCGTTCCACACTTCAAATGTGCACACAACTTCACGTGTACCGGAAACGAAATACTTCCTGACACCATTTAAGGTGGAACAGAGAATGTGGCCCTAACACTTTGCCCTACCCCTCCATCTCGACAACAACCGGGACAACTCAACTACCGACCACCTCGAACGGTCGCAAAACGGAGGGGTGCAGGGCAAAGGTTAGGGGGCAAGGGCGGATGGCGTTGGCTAAACGGATTTAACACACTGCTGGTCATTGACGCCTACCACACCACGCTGTTGTATTGGGAGTGTCGACTCCTGGTCTGGGTGACTGTGCTGTGCAACTCCAGTAATCCCTGGGCAAGACTCCTAACACTGCACAGGCCTACCTGTAATATGATGACTTTGTAAGTCGCTCTAGATCAGAGCGCCAGCTACATGTACAGGGTTAAATGGGGTTGAGCCTAAATGCTAAAGCCCTTTGTCAGCCTTCCCCGTTGCCTGGCTGGTCCAGGTGTATTTGGAGCTGAGAAAGCCACGGTGGGGATGCTAGCTTAACAACATTATTGCCACTGATGTCCCAGGAAGAACAAGTGATGGACGTTTTGGCTCCTTTCAGTGCATCAGATCAATTGGCTCAGCTCACCAATTACAGTCAGTCTTTCAGATCTCTTCATTCAGAAGCTCTGAGCATCTGTTTTTCCTCCCGGTGTTAGCAGGATTAGCGCTATTATCTAGCAATAACTTGTAGTCTAACCTTCTAATTAACTGCTAAATGAATACATCAGATGTAGGTTGGCAGTTTCAGATTCCAAGATGCGAGCGGATCCATCAGTCAACAAATCGGCTAAAAGTAGAAGAAAAAACGGAGGAACTAATGAGGCACGCGGGGATACACATGAGAATTAGATGAAAACCGCCATGAACAAAACCAGAGACAAATTTGACACTACAAGCAGCAGGTTTGGGGATAATGAGGGGTCAGAGCTGAATCGTTCCAAAGAGATCCAGGCCCTGTGATTTTCTAATGCAGCATCATTAGATCTACCTATTTATTTGGTCTTCATTTAAAAGCAAATCAGTTCTTCAGCGCTAGCAACTTTTGCCTAAAAGAGCCATAACTCATTCGCACACAACGCATCACTACCAGGAACTGAATGGTGCTCTTTAGCGTTCACACAGTAACCAATTGCATGACGCTAACTTTACAGGTCAGTAGAGCATGATGTGCCGGAGAGGTGGACCACAGAACCTCTCAAATTTATATCTGACCATAGGCAGCCTTGCCTTGGTGGAGATCCATTGAGGCAGAGAATTTAAGAGCGCCATAATGGCCTGACTTAGTGACTCCAGCTGACTGAACCAGACAAAATCAATCAAAATCAAAAACCTCTAATTCTAGAAAATAACTTGACTCCTAAACAAAAACCGTCAGACGCTGGGATCTGGATTAAAGAGAAAAGGCTACAAGCTGTATTGTCAGGTGTATGCTAAAAAGTGTTCTCCTGGGCTGATTGAATTCAATGGCCACCATACGGTACAGAGATCCCTACCTATACAGTGTTTAGGTAAATCGCCCCCTAGGTGTGAGTGTGTGTGGGTGAATGTGAATGTCTGAGTGGGTGCCTTGTAATGCACTGGCCTGTCCAGGGTGTTTCCTGCCTTCCACCCATCCGCCCCTTTGATAGCTAGGATAGACTCTAGCACCAAATCTGTATACCTGATATACAATCTGAGAACTGTCTGGGTATGGCTTAATATTCCAATTGATGCTTGATTGACAGTCCCTCAGTATAACACTCCTAGCCTGCTGTGCCACTTATACAGAACTTTAAATGACAGGATGGAAGCAACACGCACCTCATGAAACATGAAACATTATCCAGCTCTTTATATAGCATTGTCTTAAAGAGGGTTCACATGGATGTGTGTATAAGGGGAATGTCTGGAATGGGTAGATGGCAGATGGATGGATGGTTAGGGAGATCCTTAACTAGATCCTGACTGCTTACATAAGCACTACTCAAGAGTTAAACCCCCCAGTTTTCAACAGCAGAGGGGAATTTACTAGTCCTGTACTGGACATTAGATCATAAGTGCAGAAAAAGCTTTGTGCAGAAATACTGTTTGCCTACAAGAGCAAGATTAATCTGATTAGAAAGACATAATGACCGTACGTTCCTCAGGCCTTTAAATGGACTTGTTACAAAACATTATTATCTAATAAGAGGTAAGGAGGTAAAGTCCTTCATTACCTGACATGAGAACGAAAAGTAAAAAGCTGAGCTTTGGGCTGCAGGTGCAGTTTCTAATTAGAAGAACTTGTTCATAACATCTTAATTTACTGGCTACTGTGCTTTTCCATTTTTCTATACGATTCCGATTGGGGCGTGGTATCATATATCATGTATCAGATAAGCAACACGTAAATCAAGTGCCACTCCTTCTCCAGATCTGGAAAAGTTCACAGATGCTTCTGTTCACCCATCTACTAAAGTGTAAAGACCCTCCGGTGCCATGGGTCTGAAAGGATGTGTAGCTGCCAAGAAGCTGCTCAATGAAAAAAAGAAACTTGGAAGCTGAGATGGGATATACAGGGGTTGGACAATGAAACTGAAACACCTGTCATTTTAGTGTGGGAGGTCTCATGGCTAAATTGGACCAGCCTGGTGGCCAATCTTCATTAATTGCACATTGCACCAGTAAGAGCAGAGTGTGAAGGTTCAGTTAGCAGGTAAGAGCACAGTTCTGCTCAAAATACTGCAATGCACACAACATTATGGGTGACATACCAGAGTTCAAAAGAGGACAAACTGTTGGTGCACGTCTTGCTGGCGCATCTGTGACCAAGACAGCAAGTCTTTGTGATGTATCAAGAGCCACGGTATACAGGGTAATGTCAGCATACCACCAAGAAGGACGAACCTCCACCAGCATCACGTAGTGACCTGGCCACTATCCTGCAAGAAGAATGGCTTAAACTCCCTCTGACCACTGTGCAGGACGCAGTATATGTCATTCCCAAGACGAACTGACGCTGTATTGGCCGCAAAAAGGAGGCCCTACACCATACTAATAAATGACTGTGGTCTAAAACCAGGTGTTCAGTTTCATTGTCCAACCCCTGTATGTGTTTATGAATTGACGAGTCGGATGAGATGAAGCTAGAGACTGCAAGAAATACCAAGTGCAACCAGCCTCTAAGACAGTCACGCTTTCGGGCTCTCTCCTGCCTCTGTCAACTCTGCGGACTCCCAGGGTGCACCTTGTGATGATGTCATTAACACATGCTCTCAGTCCATCAGTCATGGGCTGCCTTCCCGATCCACTTCCCCAGAGTACTGATGGTATTCACCGGTTGCTCATTACACGTGAGGGGTCTGTAATTTCTATCGTAGGGACACTTCAACTGTGAGAGACAGAACCCAAGACATAAATCCAGAAAATCATATTGTATGTGTAACCCAGGTATAACTTTCTATTATAATTTCTATTGGTTGGTTTGGCTGTTAGTTTGCCTTCCATGTTTTTCATTGCCATGATCACAGCTTCTAGTGCTGTCAGGACCCTCGCTTTGAGTTTGTGATCATGGCTGACACGTTTGCCTAGGGTAGAGGCCCGGAGAACCAGAGTAATTTAGAGCACCATAACTTCATAACTGCGTTTAATCTGTACAGTATTATACGGTATGATGCCCCCGCTCCAACCACACATGGCTTTTTATTGTAGTGTTTGTGAAACTGGAGTTAGCGACATTCAATATCTGATCTTTGAAGCACTAAAGATCGGAGGAGAAGCCAAACTCCATAGGTGAGGTGCCCTTTCCAAGTAGCCTTCAGAAAACTGGTGTGAGGATGGACAAACAGACTGTGACGCGCACTGAGCTAAAAGCAAAGCTAGGTTTATTAAACAGGCTCGTAGCACAACACAGCAGCAACAAGGTACTAGCAGACATAACCAAGAGGGCGAGGACTGCAGCAGAGTAAGGAAACGAGCAGGAGTCAGAACCAGGCAAAACAGTCAGACCAGCAACCGTATCCAAAAGGGGAAAGACAAAAGAGTAAACCAGAAAGTCAAAATGGAGTAGAGAGGCTAATCAGCTACAGGCGAAATCAATATTCTGGAGACTTGGACCTGAGAAACGGAACGGGATTGGGAGATGGACATGTGACAGTGATGTCCTCGAGTGGGGGGTTATGGGAAACGGAGTCCGGATCTTTGGGGATGAGAGGAGAGCCAGTAGGCGTGACAACTGGAGATACTCACCCCGCAATCAAGTGTGAGGCATCCATGCTGTTAGCGTCATAGACACATGATCAGCAACTAGTTGACATTGGGCTTAAACCATCATTGCCCAGCAGGTCAGCTAGTCTGTGCAACCCTTACTGGAAACATCAGCTAATCTGAGAAATCCATTGGGTTACCATGGGTTACTGTGACTTTGTAACACATTACAACTCATTGTGTAGAGTTGATTTTCCCAGAGCACTCTATTCCTGCAGCTGAGCCCAGATTTATTAAAGGACATGATATAGGAAACGGGCTCATGTCCAATGTACATTCAGGATGCTGATTGACTTTTTCAATCACTGCTTCATATTTCATCTGGGAAGTTACTCGTCCAGCTGAGGCACTGGGCCTGAAATGCAGATGTGTATTTACCACTGGGACCCGAGTTCAAGCCCGTTAGTAATATCCACCATCCGTGGTCGGGGGTGTCCTGGAGTGCAGCTGGCCATGCTCTCATTGGATAAGTTTCTCTGTCCTCTGTTTCTGTAAGCCAGGAGTCAGTCAGCCAACTAGGCCATCATATTAGTCATATGGAGAAGCTAAACTGAACAGTGGACTTAAAAATAGCGCGTCGAATTTATAATAGCATAATGGCATTTGAGCCCAGCCTGACAACTCTTATCCTTCTATGTGCAGTCAGTGTTCTGGGCTGTAACGCTGCAGGTGAAACACAATTAAGTGTGTAAATAAGCATAATAAACCAGTGCCAGCACTTGAAATGCCAAGTGTGATTAACTGGCTAAGTAACTTTGATTGATTATATTACATGCCTTATCTACCTCTGTGTTCAAGTACTTTCCAGAAGGACTGTTGGAAGTTGAACAGGAGAACATGTTGCTAGGGAAAGCTCCTACTGCTGACAGTAATAAAAATTAACCGCAGGCATTTACACCATTCATCAAAGGAATAGCTGCACAAACAGCTGCACCCAGAAGGAATCAACCGACAGGAATGAAACCTGGTGGGTAGGTTTGAAATTGTGGCACCCACGAATGCGGATATTCAGCGAGCAGCGATGCCCTCCGTGACTCATCCTGTTAGTGCCAACACCATTAGCAGACAGTTATGACAACAAAGACTGCAATGGTGTCGTGCCAGACTGTTATGGATTGAGTGGTATTGGCAGCAGGGTGTTTTCAGTGAAGTCCCGATTTGGTCGACCAACAAATCTGTGTGTGTAGGCACCGTGGTCAGCGCCAAGATGAACGGGTTGTGGTCATGCGCCACAATAAGTGATGTGATGGATTGCCACAGGACGCCATTAGGATCCTCTACAACTCCATGCCGAGTGGCACTACTTCTGTATGTGTAGCTCAGTAAATATTCCCCATATCAGTCTACATGTATCATCATGTATTGTTCCTGGTAACCTTTATCCTCCTTCCCAACAGCACTGCAATCCCACACTTCCTTCTGGCTGCAAGTATTGATGATGACTGTGGTGTTTTAAAAAAAAGAAATGATGCTAATCACTGGCTGCTAGCTTGTTTTCTGTGTTAGCCACATTAAGATGTTTGTTCTCGGGAGATGTTGTGACAAGACTGGGGCTTTAGCTCTGTTTGACAGCCATTGCAGTTATAGATCTAACATCTGTTGAAGCCATGCAGCCATGAAATGTCCTCCCAGGAGGAATGTCGAACTTCCAATGGCGACTTGCAACCCACTCAGATTTAGAGAGGGCCGAGTATTGCTCCTTGTGGAACGTGATTTTTTCAAATCTAAATAATGCTATATGTAACACATAAGCTATAGCGGTGCCGTCTGCTCCTCCTCCTCTCTGGTTATCCTTTGCTATCTCTCTCTCTGACAGTGCTAACCCCGGGTGGCTGTTTATCCCACATCCCTTAGCGTGTAACATTGATATGGTTATCTAGCGAGACGCAGATTGAGAAAGTACTTGCTCTCAAACATGCTAGTGTGGATCTAATCTCTCCTCAGTCTATGTTTCCTGGCTTTAGAGGTCATGTCATGTTCTCAAGTATCTCCCAACACAGAGGGTAAAGTCCTGCAGGCTCTTGTCCTGCCTTAGCATTTGGCTTTAAGAAACCCAAACCACTCATAAAGGTCAGAACTGCCTCCCGTAACCGCAGTCATCTTTGAAGTGACTTCAGTGCTTAGTTTGAGATGTGTGCTGCCAGATCAAGTTCAAAGATTTGTCAGATTTTGACATCACGTTTTCCCAGAAATATTTTGTGGAATATTCCACCGGTTTCCAGCATATTAGATATTCATATAGCAGTTAGCAATGGAGAAATTGGCTTGTATCTGCCAATATTGTGTTTCATTTTTCCAGTAAACTATTGATCTATTAAAATAAGATATGGTTTCCTTTAATATCTGGATGTATGCCGTTTATGATCATTGATGTTGGTGAAAGAGCCCTATTGCAGTTTGTGTGCAAGGCCAAGTAGCTGCAGATATCAGATGTAATATTCATATGGTAAAAAAGGAAGTTGTGACTATTTGTGTATATTCTGCAATAATGCATGATCTGGCAACCAGCTGGAGTGTCCATTAGCACGGGCAATAACATAGGTGGTCACTGGAACACGTGCAGTAAACCATACGGCAGTTGTTGTGTTATACCTTCACATTTCTATCATTTTTTACATTTATGTTTAGTTTTAGAATTTGGTGACGTCTCAACAACAACAACAACAACAACAACAACAACAACAACAACAGAACACAGACAGGCAGACTTGAACATGATGTAATGGACCAAATATGGAATATATACTTATCATCAACAAGAAAATTAGTTTAACCCAGAAGGGATCAGCTGGCAGGTATACAACTTGGTGGGTAGATTGGACATTCTGAGACATGCAAATTATTCAAGTTCCACATCTGATGCTGTTATGTTGATGGCATCCTTTGCATGCAAAGTTTGCCTTGGAGAACAGTTGGAAAGCAACTGGAGCAGTAGGAGGAGCTTGAGAGGGGTCACATCATATGGCTCCAGGAAGCGGGATGGTCTTATTGACGTATTGCGGTGAACATGAACGATCTGGGAGACACCGTACCATTGACGGACAGCTAAATGACCCAGGACTACATGCAAGCAGACCATAACGATAACTGCCCCTAACACCACATCAGCGTCGCAAAAGACCGTCATGGAGTGACTCAGAATGGCAGTGGGTCATCTTCAGTGACGAGTCCCACTTATGTCATGGTGGAGTCAATCAACAAAATCAGTGTGTGGAGGCACCATGGTCAATGTCAAGATGAACAGTTTGCTGTCACACGTCACATGTGTAGAAGACATGGTGTCACTCCACCTCCACCCCTATGGCACAATCTGCAGGAACTGTGTGAGAATATTCAAACTGCATCGGATGGATTATCACAGGACACCATTAGGACTTCTGTATGCGTAGCTCTATAAATATTCCCCATATCAGTCTAAATGTATCTTCATCTATGGTTCCTGGTAACCTTTATCTTCCTTCCCAGTAGCACTGCCATCCAGCACTTCCTTCTGGGTGAAGCTATTCTTTTGATGATGGATGTAAATTTAATCCCTGGGTAATGTCACGCTTCTGGGTTTCCCCAGCTCCTCTGCTCTCCTGGACTCCATTTCCCAGAGTGCATCATCCGATGACATCACACCCACATGTCCCCAGCCATCCAATCAGCACCGCTCTGGGTCACCTGAGTTTTAGCCAGCTGCATACACTTAGCCTCAGTATATATACTCCTCTCAAGCACTTCCTCATTGTGAAGTTTTGCCAAACCTCGTTTGCATCTCTGAGTGGGTTGCCTTTGTTTATCCTGACTCTGACTTTTTTTGACTCCCTTCGGCTTTGACCTCTTCTTTTGCTTATCCCTTGTTGGTTTTTGGTGTAGCTCAGCGGATAACACCACTACCCGCCAAGTAACCACCACCACACGTGGGAGACTGGGGTTTGAATCCCAGTCTGGGTGAGGCTGTGCTACACCAATAAGAGTCCTTGGGCAAGACTCCTAACACTACATTGGCCCACCTGTAATGTGATTAACCTTGTAAGTCGCTCTGGATAAGAGCATCAGCTAAATGCCAGAAATGTAAATGTTTTCTCTCTTGTTCCACTCTCTGGCTATCGACCTTTGTTTGTAACTTTGACCATTGTCTTGCCTAACCCCTCCACCTTGGTTACCTCGCTGCTTGTGTACTCGTGTGCTTAATAAATCCCATTTGACTGTTAGCTCTGCGTGCGTCGGTCCTGGTTCTTTGTTCCTGACAGGTAACGAATTTGTAACTAGCCTTTTTTAAGTTCAGGTCTGTTTATTTTTTTATTTTTTTGTCATGTTTGTCATAAATAGAATTTTGTGACTTTTTAAAAATCTACAGTATATAAATACATAGTTTCTCTGTTTGTAGGGTATTAGAAAGGAGATTTGTAAGGAGATGATTGATGTTGTCTTTATCTCTGTTACATACAGTGTTTTCATTCTTTTCTTTTTTTTTCTACGTTATGTAATGATATGATATAATATTATATGATGTTATTACACTGGGTGTAAAAGTCAGCGTACGCAGCTTGCATTGCCAAACAGGGATCGCTTTTTGGCTTTTGAACCCTTCCTTCAGTTCAGCCTGTTTTAGCACGTAAACACTTCATCATATTCAGGTTCGTTTCAGAGAACTGATTTACGAGAGGATCCAACCCCAGAGCATGTTTTCCTCAGGGCACATCAGAGCTGTGCTGTTTGCGTAAGCTGCCTGCTTTAACACTTCATGCCTTACAGATGCTCATATAGTTCCTACAGCTTGAGCTGCTGCCAATAATAAGCATTCTGATAATAGCACAGAGATGCGTTTAGTTTGCAGATTGATTATGAGGCGTATCTTTGGCCAAACATCAGCGACCTGACAGGTTACATTCAACTCAGCCAACCAATCAAACAGAAGCTGGTGTTATTGCTGGTGATAGATGATGATAGGCATGATGGTCACTTTCCTTGTATACTGGGCATGAAAACAGTCTAGTGTTAGCTTCACGGATTTGCCCTCTGGCTGAATTAGCATTTTTAGCCATCTTAGCATGCCATAAAAGGTAGGTTTAGTCAAGACTGCCAAGGTGGGGTTTTATTATTTATTATTTTTTTGGAAGTGTTAAGTTTTGGCCCTCCATTTAAAGCACGGTGTGGCACCTGGCGTAGGAGGTTCGGTTCCGTCCTGGCTACAATGCACCTTTCCCAAAAATATTTTAACCTTCTACTTTTTGTTCCACCTGTAGAATGATCTTTTGTAGCCTCCCTGAACAAAGCAAGGAGTGAAACGTTTAACTTTGTCATTTTGTGCCGAATTCTAAAAGCCCAGCCCCACCACCCCCTCACACTTTTCATAGAGAAGCGAGGAGCTTTGGCATTCCGGCTTTGTAGTCCAGCGCTTTTCTCTGCTGCACTTGTGGCAGCCTTATTAGAGTCTTGGCCTGAGCCCACACCTGAGCTCCCTTGTTCTTTAAGAAGCTGTCTCATTATTGCGCCGAAGACAAACGGTGGTGCAGCCGAGTGAACCTTGATTTCTCACCCCCTCCAGACCCTAATGGACTCTAATGCAGGTTTCCAGGGGGTTCATAAGCCTTGAAAATTAGCCTGCCGATGAAAATGGCCTTCTTTCGATGAA
The DNA here is from genome assembly GCA_024036415.1 of Prochilodus magdalenae. NCBI lineage: Eukaryota > Metazoa > Chordata > Actinopteri > Characiformes > Prochilodontidae > Prochilodus > Prochilodus magdalenae. The sequence continues at coordinate 339,714 of JAMWET010003715.1, read as the reverse complement.
AGGAGGTAGCGCCTTATAACGCGAACAAAATAAACCCCTGCTGATAGAACGATTATCCTCGGACCGCTGAAAGGTTTTTTCTTTTTTCCTTTCCTTTCCCTCCTTCTGAAGAAATGACGCACATAAGCCTTTGTTCTTATACGGTACATGAAGTGGTAATTCTCAAAGATCTAGCCGTCTGTTATTTGACAACCCTCTCGATGGCTAATATTTATCGGCTAGCTCGAGCTTTGCACTCAGTTTCTTGGCCGGGTTTGTCCGTAAGGCTGTACGTAATGCATTGTCATGTGGTTAAGCTATTGATGCCGTGTTTTACCAGTGAATGGACTGTACTGGCAGAAGGACTTGTGGATAGCTGCTTTCTTAACGATTGCCGTGGAAATGAAAGCAGAACATGAGTGGGCCAGGCCGGACCCAACAAAGGAGGAGGCGATCTGCTATCTTCCCAGGATCAGGGATACACTAAGGATCGGGGGGGGAAACTATTAGAGTGCAGAGCACGCCAAAAGAGCCATAAATAAAAGAGAGAGAGAGACTGAGAGGGAGAAAGAGAGAGGTAGGGAAACAGCTGTTGGACAATCGGACCAAGTGCCGAGCCAAAAAGCATGGAAAATGACCCAAATCGCCCACAGTCAAGCTGAAAATGGAGGAAGAGCAGTTCCACTAGCAGCAGCTATTTTCTTCAGCAGCTCAGTCAAGCGCATTGACATGATTCAGGGCGTGCTGACCGCGTCCTCCCTCTGTAGCGCGATTGTATTGATCACCACGCATGGCCAGCATGGCTGCTTGGCCAGAAAGAGAGAAAAGGGAAAAAAAGGGAGTAAGATAAGAATAAAATAAGAAGTGCAAGAGAGACAATAATGCTGGAGGAGAGCCTAGGCTGGTGCGGAATCTTAAAAGGTCAGGGGTTTATTGAAATCTGGTGCTTTGACATTTATGAAGCAATAAAGCCCTTCTAAAGAAAACGTCTAGCACGTGTTAGCAGGAAATAAGCGCAGATCTTCCAGAGAGCCCGTGCCACTTCCTCCGCGAGAGCGGACTCCAGACGGAGACGAGCAAGCGAGTGAGCGAGCGAGCCGGGGCTTTTCGGGGAAGAGAAAATGAGATAAACTTATTCCGTTTTATCAAAGTTATGAGCTTTCATTAAAGTCCTGTCCCCCCCAGTGCACGGCAGAAAGCGGAAGCTTTCATCATAGCGCAGGGGCTACCAGCCTGCTCGCCTCCATTGAGCACAGACCTACTTCGGGAAGCGGAATCTTCTCGCATCGTTGAAGTGCGCAGGAACGGCTCTGAGTCATTAAGGCTACTGGAAGCTTTCCGTTACCACAGTAACCCCGCTGGTTCGGTACGCTGAAGGAAAATGAAGGTGCTAATAAGAGATGATCGTTGGAGTGATGCCGTAGAAGAGGGGCCTCTGGTTCTCTAAAGAACCTTTCGATGGAACGGTTACTCTGGCAGTTTTGGACCTCAGTGGGTGCCGGCCTTGCTCTAGTGGGCCCTGGTGTGCTGTTGTGCGAAACAGAAGTGATGCCGGAGCTTCTTGGCTAGTGCTCTAGAAACAGCACTAGTGGGCTCCAGCATTCAGGTACTGGGGACAGGGACTCCTTCTGGTTTTCAGTGGGCGCAAGCCTTGCTCTGGTGGTCCCAGAATGGAGGTAATGGCGATGCTCCTTGGAAAACCCTGCCCTTGAAACAGCACTGGTGGACTCCTGGTTTGTACCGCCACACTCATGCCCCAGGGGACAGCGGCTGCTCTTGGCCTCACAAGTCATGTGCTGGCCTTGCTTTGGTGATCCCTGGTGTGCAGTTGTGCAGAATGGAGCTAATGGCGGAGCTCCTTGGCATACTCTTCTCTAGAAACAGCACTGGTGGACTCCTGAGTTATACAGCCACACTCATACCCCGGGGGACAGCGGCTGCTCTTGGCCTCACAAGCCATATGCCTGTTTTCAGTGGGTGCTGGCCTTGCTCTAGTGAGCCCCGGTGTGCTGTTGCACAGAATGGAAGTGATGGCGGAGCTCCTTGGCATACTCTGCTCTAGAAACAACACTGGTGGACTCCAGAGTTGTGCAGCCACACTCATGCTCCAGGGGCCAGCGATTGCACTTGGCCTCACAAGCCATATGCCTGCTTTTACTGGCCTTGCTCTGGGGGTCGCTGTACCTGCAAGAAGATGTTGCTGATGCCTTAATGTGTGTACAGCGTTCTTTTCCTGAAGGAAACTGGCACCCTTGAGTGTAATGGTGCAGCTGTGTAAAGCTCTCTGCAGCAAAGACTCTGCACATGGTTTTATTCAACATAGCATGCACTGAAGTTCTTGCAGTGCTGAGGAGAACCACTGTATGCCCAGAGAAGCATGTTTTTTATTATTATGATAGAATTATGATGATCAGCTTTAAACCAACAATATACAATATTTTATATTATAAAGAAGAACCACCGGTGCCACTTAACTGTAGGGCATAAGGCTGCCCGAGATCCACATAAGCCCTTTGTGAGGACAGACATACAGGGGTTGGACAATGAAACTGAAACACCTGTCATTTTAGTGTGGGAGGTTTCATGGCTAAATTGGACCAGCCTGGTGGCCAATCTTCATTAACTGCACATTGCACCAGTAAGAGCAGCAGTTTAGCAGTGTGAAAGGTTCAAGTTAGCAGGTAATAGAGCACAGTTTCTGCTCAAAATACTGCAATGCACACAACATTATGGGTGACATACCAGAGTTCAAAAAAGAGGACAAACTGTTGGTGCACGTCTTGCTGGCGCATCTGTGACCAAGACAGCAAGTCTTTGTGATGTATCAAGAGCCACGGTATCCAGGGTAATGTCAGCATACCACCAAGAAGGACGAACCTCCACCAGCATCACGTAGTGACCTGGCCACTATGCTGCAAGAAGAATGGCTTAAAATCCCTCTGACCACTGTGCAGGACGCAGTATATGTCATTCCCAAGACGAACTGACGCTGTATTGGCCGCAAAAGGAGGCCCTACACCATACTAATAAATGATTGTGGTCCAAAACCAGGTGTTTCAGTTTCATTGTCCAACCCCTGTACATGATGAACTGAGTTTTCGTTTTTGAGCAAGCCAGTCACCAGATTCTTCCTTCTTTTGACTCAGGAATAGTAACCCCTTCAAAGCCGCGGGGCTGTAGGTCAGGCCTTGATTGGTTCTCACTGTTCTAAAACATTTTCATATATCCACACTGCTTTACAGTGCTCTCCCCATTTGTATTGTTCCACAACGATCTCCCCATTCTACTACTGAAATCTCTCCCATGCACGCTGCTGTAAAATGTTCTCTTCCATTCACACTGTTCTAGAGTGTCCCATTCCCGTCCCGCTGTCCCACTGTTCCTGAATGTTCCCCTCCACCCCTGCTGTTCTCAAACATTAATCTGCTTCCCACTGCTCTAGAACATTCTCCCATTCACACTGTTCCAGAAATCTCTCCCATTTGCAGAGCTAGAAAGTTCTTCCATTCATGCTGCCGAAATTTTCACGCCCATTCACACTGTTCTAGAATATTCTCATCCGTTCCTGCTGTTCTAAATCATTGCCCTACATCCAAGTTGCTCTACAGTGTTCTCCCCATTCATAATGTTCTAGGATGTTCTCCCCATTCACACTGTTCTGCTGGTTAATTAGACCTTCTGGAAGCTTCCAACTTCGAAATGCCGGTTTTTCCTGGAAAACATCGGGTCAGTGTGCCTTGGCTTTACCCTGGTGACCGTATGGCTGTGCCTCAGAGCCCGGAAAGCTTCAGGGTGTTGTCATGGTCTGAAAAGAGAAGACTGAAATTAGGAGATTCCTACCCCCCCAACACACATACTTCCCTTTCCTCAAAGAAACTCCTGCTACCTGCTAGCATGTGAACGGGGCCTCGTTGCCATAACAACGGCTCCCTCAACAAATGACCTTGCCGCTCTCTCTCGTTTTAGCACCTGGTGAAAAGGGATATTCACTCTAATGCCCAGGGTGTCTGAGCGAGGGGGGAAATTGTGTCTAAACAGGCTAGGCGGTGGGGGAGCCGGAGCGGTTTCTCCCTCTCTTTTTTTATAAGCTCTCCAGGGAGACATTTCCAGTTTGTCAGAATGCTGCCGGCTGCCTGTTCAGCTAGATGTTCTATCTCAAGTTTACACCTTGAAGATTCCTCCCTTTGGAGTGGGCATGCTAACATCAGGGAGTTGGGGTCTTTCTGCATGGATTCTTCACACGGAAACATGTCCAGATTTAGTTTCCATAGTTTTTGTCTTTTTGTCCTGGGAAAGTTTTAAAAACGTTTTTCCCTGTACGAAGGAAAATGTCTTCGGAATTTCTGAGAGAAAAGAGGATGGTGAGAGTTTGAGAGTTCGGAAGGCAGTTCGGAGGGCATATCTCTCTGCTGCTTGTTCGTCAGTTTTGTGAACCTCAAAGTTTGCAAACTGTCCAGCAACACGGATCCGCCCTCAGAACCCCTGGACCATCTTCCTTTCTCTTAGGAATGTCAGCAGGATTCCAGTCATACTGGTAATCTTCATTTTCTGTTGAGGGCACAGACTGTTAGATCTTCCATGAGAGAAAGAAAGATGGTCCGAGACTTCGGAATGTGGATCCATGCTACTGGCGGGTTACAAAACATTTTGTACTACAAAGTGAACCGGTCAGCACCCTGGATCCGGAATCCTGCTGGCATTTCTGAGAGCAAAGAGGATGGAGAGGTTTGAGAGTTCGGAAGGCAGTTCGGAAGGCATATCCGTGCTCCTGGCCGGTTCACCAGCTTTGTGAACCACAAAGTTTGAGAACTGGCCAGCAACATGGATCCACCTTCAGAACTCTCGGACCATCTTCCTTTCTCTCAGCAATGTCCGCAGGATTCAAGTCACTCTGATTGTCCTGCTCATTTCCTCAGGTGAACAGGGGCACAGACTGTTGGATAGATATTCCCTGAGAGAGGGAAGATGATCAGAGAGTTCGGAAGGTGGATCTGTGCTGCTGGCTGGTCTGGAAACTTTGTGTACCTTGAAGTTTCTGGACTGGTCAGCAGCACAGATCTGGAATCCTGCTGACGTTTCTGAGAGAAAGGAGGATGGTCAGTAAGATCGGAAGGCAGATCCGTGTTCTGGACAGTTTGCAAACTTAATGGTACACAAAGTTGGCGAACCAGCCAGCAGCCGGATTTGGAGTCCTGCTGGCAGGAAGGCGGATCCATGCTGCTGACTAGTTTGCAAACTTCGTGGTCCACAAGCAACACGGATCTGCCTTCCGAACTTCCGGACCATCTTCCTTTTTTCTCAGACATGTCTGCAGGATTCCAGTCATACTACTAATCCTGCTCATTTCCTCAGGTGAACAGGGGCGCAGACTGTTAGATAGATATTCCCTGAGAGAGGGAAGATGATCAGAGAGTTCGGAAGGTGGATCTGTGCTGCTGGCAGGTCCGGAAACTTTGTGTACCTTTCTGAACCGGTCAGCAGCACGGATCTGGAATCCTGCTGACGTTTCTGAGAGAAAGGAGGATGGTCAGTAAGATCGGAAGGCAGATCCGTGTTCTGGACAGTTTGCAAACTTAATGGTACATAAAGTTGACGAACCGGCCAGCAGCCGGATTTGTGTTCCAAACTTTTGAACCGTCCTCCTTTCTCTCGGCCACGTCAGCAGAATTCCAGTCATACTGACAGCCCTCCTCATTTTCTGATGTTAACGAGGATGCAGACTGTCACAGCTTCCTTGTGACAGTGAAAGGAAGATGGTCCATCCGAGAGCTCGGGTCGGAAGGTGGATCTGTGCTGCTGGCAGGTCCGGAAACTTTGTTTGCCATGACGTTTGTGAACCGGTCAGCAGCACACATTTGGAGTCCTGCTGGCAGGAAGGAGGATCCATGCTGCTGACCAGTTTGCAAACTTCGTGGTCCACAAGCAACACTGATCTGCCTTCCGAACTCCCGGACCATCTTCCTTTTTTCTCAGACATGTCTGCAGGATTCCAGTCACACTACTAATCCTGCTCATTTCCTCAGGTGAACAAGGGCACAGACTGTTAGATAGATGTTCCCTGAGAGAGGAAAGATGGTCCGAGAGTTCGGAAGGTGGATCTGTGCTGCTGGCAGGTCCGGAAACTTTGTTTGCCATGACGTTTGTGAACCGGTCAGCAGCACACATTTGGAGTCCCGCTGGCATTTCCGAGAGAAAGGAAGATGGTCCGAGAGTTCTGAAGGTGGATCCATGCTGCTGGCCAGTTTGCAAACTTCATGGTCCACAAGCAACACGGATCTGCCTTCCGAACTCTCGGACCATCTTCCTTTTTTCTCAGACATGTCAGGAGGATTCCAGTCACACTGATTATCCTGCTCATTTTCTGGTGTAACTAAGGGCGCAGTCTGTTAGCTCCCCCCAGGCGTTCCGTGTAGGAGTATGAAAGAAGCCTGAGATCATGAGCTCTGATTATCATTTTGAATCCCTCCGCTTTTATTCACACAGCCTACGTGGAGCTGGCCCCTATCGGCTTCAGGTACTTCATGTCAGGTATGCAGTTTGCAGGTATGTGCCTCAGTGCATCTGTATGCGTCTGCACCTCTGCAGTACATACAGTTGTTCCCCTGAACCTCTCTAACCTGCTGTTGATCAGTGAGAAAGCCCCTCCTACTGCCCTTTCCTGGCTGTCGCTTGTGAAGGTGGATTGTGGAATTTCCTGTGTCTCTCTGTGTGTGTGCTACAATGTTGAATATCACTGCTCAACAAAACCTTGTATCCCCTAAAGATAACTTTCCAGGACGGAGCAATAACTTTATTTTTAATGCAAGTCAATGGAACCAGAGTTTTTTCCCCTCAAGCAATTTGGAACCAGATTTTGTCCATTCAGCATAAAATTTTCACCAATTTAAAGAATAGACATTTTTAAATTCTGAAGCAAACTGAAATATGGGGTTGAGGTTTTGTTCCAACAGGAGAAGCTATATGCAGTTACATTACCAGTCAATAGGTAATAGATGTTGTTGGTGATTTTAAAGACTGTACTGGTGTACACTTAAAAGTTCCAACTGATAAGATTGGTTGGTGGTTGGTGTAGCTCAGCGGATAACACCACTGCCCGCCAGAGAGCCACCACCACATGTGGGAGACTGGGGTTCAAGTCCCAGTCTGGGTGACTACACTGTGCTACACCAATAAGAGTCCTTGGGCAAGACTCCTAACCCTACATTGGCCCACCTGTAACTGATTAATCTTGTAAGTCGCTCTGGATAAGAGCGTCAGCTAAATGCCATAAATGTAAGATACCTGAATACATAAATACCCTGATATACCACATATACTGTTGATATATTACCGTATTATATTTCTACCATATCGCCGCCTCTAATATATTGCACTGTCAGATGAAAAACATATCTTTTTTTGTCTATTTTGACTTTTATACATCATTTGAACACACATTTTACACACTGTGAGAACTGCATGACGAATGGACTAACAGAAATGGCCCAAAAGTCTCTGGAAAGACGTCTGGTTCCATAGACTTACATTACTATTGAATGAGGTTTTTGGCCTCTCCTGTAAAGTTGGCATTTTGGAGTGGTTAGGGTAGCTCAGTGGGTAACACCACTACTCAGGGTGCCACCTGTACATGTGGGAGACTGGGGTTCGAATCCCAGTCTGGGTGACTATGCTGAGCTACACCAATAAGAGTCCTTGGGCAAGACTCCTAACACTATGTTGGCCTTACTGTAATCATTAACCTTGTAAGTCACTCTGGATAAGAGCGTCAGCTAAATGCCATAAATGGAGATACATGTTTTTCTATATATGTAGTTCCATATAAAACCGCTATCTCTATTTCTGCACAGTGTAAAAGCTCTAGTTCCCCTTTCAGTTTAGTGAATATTAATCACGATCGGACCAATGGAACTGGTCCCAAATCTTGTTATATCAGCCTCCATCGCAGGATAAGCAAGCTGTTTATCCTCCTGTATAGTGGACTGTATAGTTCCATGAGTGCTATTTTAGAGTTTGCTGTCTTCACTTTTATCCTGAAGTAAAGCGTTAAGATAAACATAAGGAGAACCTTCTATGAGTAGGCGTGTCTAGACATTTGAGTGGTAGTGTATAGCTGATAATATCTGAAAGTGTTTGTATGCAATATTTTATATGTTGAGTTTATTATACACCCTGAACGAGTCATCTTTAAAATGCAACACTAAGTTATTACAGAATTCAAAGTACTTGCTTGTAGTTGAATTGATTAGCACATGCTAGAAGGTAACAGAAGAGAGATATCGGACTGTACATAGAGCAAGTCCCCGAGCTTTAGACGGGAAACTCTTTATTTTATTAGCTCTTTTGTGCCTTTTTTTCTTGGGTATATATTAATCTAGTAATATACAGAAACATTTCTATGGACAGCTAATTTTTGACCATACACTGTGTGGGCTAAAAGAGCACACGAAACACACTAGCATGCTTCTATTAGCCAAAGGTGTAATACAGTCATTATCTACCAAACTACCGTTATTGAAATTCAGACAGTGCATTGCCTATTTAACCCACTATTGGACGTATGTTGTCTCAACAAACCGAATATCCATCCTTTACGATCACATGATACATGTTTAATGACATAGAAAGGGAATTAATGAAGCAAGTAAGTTCAGCTGACACAATGCGTACCGGGTCACATGGTTTCCTGGTGGGAATTTTTAAATCTGTTTCTTATATGTTTCAGCTCATGAGTGGCATGTTCATGCCATTTGTTTTTTCGTTTTCATCTATCCAAAAATTACTAACCAAGATTACCAACCATCAAAGCATAAATCCAAAAATAAACACCTAATAAATTACGTAACCTCATATTTCCAATAAGGTAACTATTTATAGAACAAGGAAACCTGTTCTTAACTAACAGTATATGGAGAAATATGTTTTCCAAGTAATTCTGTACTCAGTCCATTTATCATGCCATTTTAACCGTATATAAAGACCATCTGACTTTTTCAAATTATGTAAAAGAAAAAAAACAATTTAATCCTGACAGCATCAATATGTTGAAATAGCCAGTAGCTGAGGAAGTGATACCTATGCAGCGCCACCTGAGAAAACATTTCACTTGTCACTTTTTTATTGGGAATATTATGTGTTTAAATTCAATTAGGAAATATCAGCATTTAATGAATGTGCAGTATTAGTAGCTAGTAGCCCATAACAGTCATGTATGTATGTAAATTTTAGTGTTTTTACCTTTTAGTTGTAATTTAATTTATTGGTGTGCAAGACATTAAAGCAGTACTTTTCAGCATTGCATTATGGCAACATTGCTTCTTTGAGAATAATGTGAAATAAAAAAATATTAAAGGTAAAAAATAGGGGACCTATGCAGTTTTAATCTAGAATTTAAATAAATCTTGCTTTTCTTTTGCCGTTTCCCTTCTTTCCATTCTCTGACAAAGTTGTCTCAAAGCAACATGCCCTTAAAGTAATTTTATGCAAGAAAAGTGACATATACATTTTAAACATCGTCGTATATGACCTGTCGTATATGACCTGTCGTATATGGACCGTCGTATATGGACCGTCGTATATGACCTGTCGTATATGACCTGTCGTATATGAACTTTCGTATATAAGAACCGTCGTAAATTAACCGTCGTATACGAACCGTCATAAATGATCCGTCGTATATGAAGCGTCGTTAATAAAGCGTCGTATATAAAGCGTCGTATACAGTGGCGTAGGGGAGGGGCACGCAGGGCACGCACTGTGGGGGGGCCTCGAGTACAGGGGGGCCCCGCCTCAAAATTAATTACAGTCCTCCTCTTGGATGAGGTGAGGACGCCAATACGCTAGACGTGCTGGGGTGAGCGAAGACATTAAAGATGAGCAAAAGAAAATACAAAAGTGGTGCTCAGAAAAGGCATCATATCCTCACATCAATCCTGTCTAGTGTGACGGACATGGCTACTGCTCTTAAGCTTTTGGTTAACTATCCCCGGTCACTGTGGACCTAGTAACAGAAAGATACTTTTCAAACTGAAAAATGATCAAAAACTAATCTGAGAAAGCAGACGATGTCTCAAGACAGACGTTCACCGACTTGCTATTCTCAGCATCGAAGCAGAGAAAGCAAGCGTGCTCGTCAGAGGGATCGACGTGACATGTTGTAAAGGAATTTTGCGCAGAAAAAATGTCAGGAGGAGGGGACGTTTTGGGCACTAAAGGTGAGAAGCGGTATTATTGTTACCTGTATCTGTTAATAGGCTTGAATACAGATCGCTTCAGATGACTGAGAATAAGTGCCAGTTTAAGTTATGCACGTCAGGCACGCCAGAGAGATTTTTAGCCCACACAAGGGCCTCCTCCCTGCCTCCTTGCGGTGGGGCCCCAGAATTTTGCGCTACGCCTCTGGTCGTATATGAAGCGTCGTATATGAAGCGTCGTATATGAAGCGTCGTATATAAAGCGTCGTATATGAAGCGTTGTATATGAAGCGTCGTAACGAGGAACTCCCATATATGAACACCCGTAGTATATGAACCCGTATAGACCGTCCCTATATGAAAGCGTCGTGACATGACCCGTAAGTATATGAACCACCTATCATGAGAGCGTCGTATATGAAGCCGTCCTATGAACCGTAGTGGTCGTATATGAAGCGTCGTAAATGAACCGTAGTATATGAAGCGTCGTAAATGAACCGTAGTATATGAAGCGTCGTATATGAAGCGTCGTAAATGAAGCGTCGTATTTGAACCGTCGTATATGAACCATGGTAAATGAACCGTCGTATATGTGTATATGGGGCTAGATAACTAAAGTAAGACACACGATGTCTAGCACAGTAAGCCGCAGAATGTTGCCCTGGAAGCTCATTGAGTTCATTTAATCCCTTTCTTGCTTTGGGAGGTGAGTGTTTTATTGCCACAGGTTTCCTCATTATGAATTCCCTGATACTTCCTTTGGAACCATTCGTTTTTGCCATTCTCCCATTTTGTCCTTACATCAGATGTGCTTATGTTTACAGGGGAAAACTCTGTGGAATGGAATCTGGTTTAAGTCCCAGCTGTGCCACATGCTTCTATAGCCAAGTCTCCCAGAGGGCACGGTTGGCTGTGTTCTCAAAAGCCCCCGTTTAGCTGTTTAGCACAGTCGGGCATGCCAGGGCTAATCGCTTTTCCGTGCCCACTTCCAGGCTTTAGCGACAGTAGGTTTGTCATGATTAAACACTATTTGGTTAACGCAGAGTTGTTGGATTTGGAGGTGAACTGATGTTGGAAAGCAGAAACATAAACAGGTATACTTTCCCAACTTCAGGCGACATGCTGAATGGAGCTGATCTGGCTCGCCTTCGCCTACTTTGGCCTTGCGGTCTGAGGCTAGCTATTGTGGAAGATGTTTTTCAATGCTAAATTAGATGAAAGTATTTGAAATGTGCAGTGCAGTGCAAAAAGCCAGGCATCTAGGAACTTTGTAAAATTGTACACAATTTTTACCTGTAAAAACACAAAATAGCTTCAAAATATCGACAAACAAACTTGAATAAAAAGTTTAATACTATAAAGTTTCGTTTTTAAAGCAGGTATTGAACGATAAAACCGTTTAAGATGGGTTCGCCAATCTTTACACACAATGATATAAATTATTTGGAATTAACATTATTTGCCTTTGTTTCAACGATAGGAATTTTCTAATTACTGATGTCTAGAAATACAGCATCATTTTCTCTACTGCCTCCAGCTTTTGCCTAGGACTATGGAGACAGTAACTGCAGGTAAAGAAGCTAAAGAACCTGAGTCGTTTGAAACATCTCTGTTTTTATATAGCACTGACAGTACAGCACTTCCAGGTTATTTCAGATACTGCTAATAAAAAGTGCAGTGCAGTTTGATAATTAGACATCTGAAAACCCAAGTGTCATCTAATAAAAGATTTCTCATCATATTGTACTTTTTTCTTGCTCACGTCTTATTAAAGTGTCATTTTAGAGCTGTCTGCAAGCAGCGTGGTTTCATAATATTGAAAACATGGATTCTACAGCTTTGGGAACAGAGGTGTATCTTTTCCTCACAATAGCATATACTATCTTTCAAAAGTGTGGTAACTATTAATTGTTACGACCCCGCTAGTAGTCTAGGGGTAATCATTTGGGGGTCAGTAACATGTGTGATTATGTGGCGTGCAAACCAGAGATCTACAACACCATATACAGCTTTACTGGCGTATTAATTTATTTTAATACACTCCAAATTACTAAGACAGTAAGACAAACAGATATACAAATGGCTGCGTGCAAAAAGGGAGAAAGACGGCAATAGAAGAGAAATAAATAAATCCTGACCTACCTCAATCTCTTACCTAATCTCTCCTATCTGCACCAATACCAAAATACAGGGGTTGCGCCCGCCCCTTACCTAGTGTATCTATACCATCAATCAATCACTACGTGTTGTGGAGATGTATGAGCGCTCGTCCCACCTGTTCAGAACCCCCTATCCACGCAGGCCACCACACAACCCGAACACAACGGGAGATGACGAGGACCAGCCAATACAGAACGTGGCTAGGGCTAAGCGCTAGCTACGGGAGGCAGAGGGAGATCAAGCATAACGCTGCTAACCTGAGTCTACTAACATGTGTACAACATGAGCAACACGAATCGCATCCGCCTCAATTCCCTAACAACACAACAGCAAAACAAACATCACTCCCAGCCTCCCCTGTACTGAATCCCCCGTCTTTTTTTAAAACACAAGCCCCGCCTCTTACGTGGGAAGAAAAGGGTTCTCTATTGGCCGCCAGATCTCAGAAGTACTTTGGGGGACTTCCAACGATGATTGACACAGCAGCCAACCTGTAGATGGGGACAAGTTAGAGACAGAGCGACAACACAGGGCAAAACAGTGGGCCAAATAAACTGAGCCCAGGCACGTAACATAATACACAGCGTTGTTTGGTGTAGCTCAGCGGGTAACAGCACTGCCCACCAGGGAGTCATCACCATCAACTGGGGTTCAAATCCTGATCTGGGTGACTATGCTGTACTGCACACATAAGAGTCCTTGGGCAAGACTCCTAACACTACATTGGCCCACCTGTAACACACTTAACCGTGTAAGTCACTCTGGAGGGGAGTGTCACCTAAAGGCCGTGAATGTACTGAATACTGTACTGTGATGATCTATTTACTGCCTACAGTTAATGTTAACTCACTTTCCACCATGTTAGTTCGTGCCCCACCATCCGGACCTGCATGTCTGTAAGTTGTCTCCAAACCCGTACGTGTCCTTCTCTGTCCTCCAGTATGTTGATTAGCTGATCTGCCGTTTCAGGGAGCTTCACTTTGGCAGAGCTGGGTGTGTGCGAGCCTCCTCCGCAGCAGAGTGTGTACTGCTCAGACCTGAGCCTGGTGCAGCGGGGCTACTCTCTGAGCACTGGCTCAGATGCCGACTCGGACCCCGAGGGCGTGATGACGCCGGAACGCGCCGTCCAGCTGTGGAGCGGCCAGGGTCTGAAGTCCTGCCGCAGTTCGGGTCTGTCCAGCCCTGACCACTCGGCACTCACCCTCACCGACTCTGAGAACGAGCACAAGACGGACGACGAGTCAGGTAGGAGATCTGAAGTCCAGGGGTAAGAAATAGAGTTTGTGAATGGGAGCAGTGTGCAAGAGAGAGGATGTGTGAGGCAGTGGGTGATGAAGAGATGTGTGCAATCACTGACAGGGATGAACAGTGAGCTCACTGTCATCAGATACATCATTGGTGATGCCGGCTATCATTTTAAAGAAGACGGAATGTCACAGCTGGGTGGCAAAGGCCCGAGTCTGGGTCACTTCAGGTTTTTTCATGGTGTCTGATCGAATACAAAGCCACGCTTCACACTGGTGACTTGAATGGTAGAAGGATTTAGCTTTTTACATATCGTCGCTGTCCAAAGAAAAACAGGTATCTCCTAAATGGAGACTTTACAGGAGAGGCCAAAAACTTCATTTAATTTGAATGGAAGTCAATGGAACCAGACGTCTTTCCAAGCAGTTTTGCACCATTTCTGTTGGTCCATTCTTCATGAAATTCACACACACTGTAAACGGCAGCTCATGTGATCAAATGAGGCATAAAAGTAAAAATCACCAAAAATGGAGATACATGTTTTTCTTTGGACAGCGACGATATAGTCTTTACAGATGATTTATATTGGTCTATTCAACGTTAAAACGTGGCGCAATGTGAAGGCCAGCTGGCATTAGATAAATCAAGCTAAGGATGCAGTGAGTACAATGCAAAGCCTAAAATGCAGTGGTGTAAAGCACACCACTACTACACTCTAGAGCGGTGGAGACGTGTTCTCCGGGTGCTTCTCCATCTGGCAATCCGATGGATGAGTCTGAACGGTGGCCAGGGGAACAGTAATTGTCTGACTACATCTTGTCAAGTGTAATGTTTGTTGGAGGGGGATGATGGTGTGGGGTTGTTTTTCAGGAGTTAGGCTCGGCCCCTTAGTTCCAGTAAAAGGAACTCCTAGTGCTTCAACAGGTTCTGGACAATTTCATGCTCCTTACTTTGTGGGACGGCCCCTTCCTGTTCCAATATGACATAGACATGGATGAGCGAGTTTGGTTTGGAAGACCTTGACTGGCCTGCACCTGGCTTCAACCTAATCGAACACCTGTGCTTCTGGAAGAATGGTTAAAACTTGCCATAAACACATTCCTAAACCTTGTGGAAAGCCTTTTCAGAGGAGTTGAAGCTGTTATACCTGCAGAGTTGAAGTATATATATATATATATATATATATATACATATATACATATATACATATATATATATATATATATATATGGACAATGAAACTGAAACACCTGTCATTTTAGTGTGGGAGGTCTCATGGCTAAATTGGACCAGCCTGGTGGCCAATCTTCATTAACTGCACATTGCACCAGTAAGAGCAGAGTGTGAAGGTTCAGTTAGCAGGTAAGAGCACAGTTCTGCTCAGAATACTGCAATGCACACAGCATTATGGGTGACATACCAGAGTTCAAAAGAGGACAGACTGTTGGTGCACGTCTTGCTGGCGCATCTGTGACCAAGACAGCAAGTCTTTGTGATGTATCAAGAGCCACGGTATCCAGGGTAATGTCAGCATACCACCAAGAAGGACGAACCTCCACCAGCATCACGTAGTGACCTGGCCACTATCCTGCAAGAAGAATGGCTTAAAATCCCTCTGACCACTGTGCAGGACGCAGTATATGTCATTCCCAAGACGAACTGACGCTGTATTGGCCACAAAAGGAGGCCCTACACCATACTAATAAATGATTGTGGTCTAAAACCAGGTGTTTCAGTTTCATTGTCCAACCCCTGTAGATATATTGTACATATATACTGTACATCTGTACTGTTCACCTGAACATTGAGCTGCTGTTCTCACTACCTGTGCTCTACACTTACAACATATCCACATCTACTGTTTACACCTACCTACTTAAATGCACACCTGGCTATCTCAACACACTGTGCTTTCCTATATGTACACTTACATTAAGCTGGATTTCGTTCTTCTGCGTATGCTAACTGCTGTTTGCACATAAGTTCTAGTATTCTAATTTATTTAATCTTTTTTTTTATTAATTTAATTTATTTAACAATTTATGCACATATTGTAATGTGTCTTTCGTCTGTGTGTGTTACAAACTATCACTGAACCCGAAGAAGTAGCCCTACAATGTTTCGCTAGAGTGTACAACCCTGTATTGGTTGGTGTAGCTCAGCGGATAACACCACTACCCGCCAAGGAGTTACCACCACATGTGGGAGACTGGGGTTCCAATCCCGGTCTGGGTGACTATGCTGCGCTACACCGATAAGAGTCCTTGGGCAAGACTACTAACACTACGTTGGCCTACTTTACCTATAATTGACACTACATTGGCCAAATTGAACTGAACTGGCTTGCTAGTACCTAAGATGATTTATGACCTTTTGTCTGGATAAGAGTTGTCAGCTAATATGACCTGCTAATACAATCAATGCAGCATGGCTGCTAGGCTTCTGCGTTAGATGGAACTGCTCCTCTCTTCAGGGTCAAACGTTGACCAGAGTTGTTTCTGAAGAGTCCACCGTATTCAGCCAAGCCTAAATATATCCAGTTTGCCATTCTATGGCACCTTTATCATGTTAAACCTCTGAGCAAGCCAGCCTTAATCAAATGACTTCAGGCAGGTATTTGAATACTGAACACCCTCAATTAAAAAACAATGCCAGATGTGTGCAAGGCTTGTATACACGTTGTTAAGACGTTCCTACAGCGCATCTGTCTATACAGTGATGCCTGTATCTATATTTATGAGTGTACTTTTACACAGGGCGTGTGATAAATGAGTGGAATATTTATAACCTCTAGCATCTGGCAGACAGGCTTTAGTAATTGAGTGTATTAGTCTTTATTTTCCATTCTTCTTTGTATCAAACACTGCGAAAGTTCACAGGACTTATTATCTTCCCCAACGTTACTTATTCATGCAGTGCTATTCTTTACATTCTTAACAGGGTTTATATATGACTGATTTTACGAGGGAGAATGTGTTGCATAAACATTATGGCATATGTTTGTAAGGGCCCAGCGGGGTCAGGCAGCGGGAGGTTTAATGTCTAAGGGAGTAATGTTCTGTTAAATACACTCATCATCAAAAAGCATAGCTGCACCCTGAGGAAAGTGACGGATTGCAGTGCTGTTGTAAGGTTACCAGAAACAATAGACTGATATGGGTAATATTTACTGAGCTACACATACAGAAGTCTGTCTCTCAGTATGGCATTGGCAGCCATGTTTGCTAATGCAACATGCCAGACGTCTCAGCATGGAGTTGTAGAGGTTCCTAATGTTGTCCTGTGATGATACATCCCATGCAGCTTGAATGTCCTCACACAGTTCCTGCAGAATGTGAGGTAGGGGTGGAGGTGGGCGCTGACCATGGTGTCTACGCTCACAGATCCGTTGGTCAGCTCTACCAAGACCAAAACAGGACTCGTTACTCTGAGCCATCCTGAGTTACTCAGCCACAGTCGACACAACACCACTGCAGTCTTTGGTAATGTTAACTTGGTGTTAAGGGCAGTCGTTGTAAGGGTCTGTGTGTAAGGTTCTGGCTTGTGCAGCCGTCTCCCAGTGGCGCTGGCCCTAACAGGATGACTCATGGAGGGCATCACTGCTTGCTGAATGTCTGTAATCAATGTTGGATCAATCAGGTACAGTAATAAAGCCTGTCCTTTGCACAAGCAGGAGCCCTGAATCAATTGCATGTCTCACATTGTTAAACCTACCTCACCAAGTTCCATTCTTGTCGCTGAGTCCTTCTGGGTGCGGCTATTTCTGCAGTGCAGTGCATATGGGTAGTTCTCCTGATACTGAAATCCAAATAAGTTGTACATAATGACAGTGTATTGAAATGAAAGAAATGAAGGGTAGTCCCATACCTTTCCACAGTAGGGTATACTGTTTATTGGTGTGGTTGGTGTGAGCTACCATGCCATGTGGGAGATTGGGGATCAATTCCTGGTCTGGGTTTACTATGCTCTGCCACACCAAGGGCAAGACTCCTAACACAACATTATCCTACCTATTGTCGTACAATTTGGAAAATAAGTGGATGGCATAAGTGTCAGCTCAATCCCATAAACGTAAAAGTAAATGTTGGTTGGTACGAGGCCAGTCGTGGGCTGGAGGTTGCGATCCAACCTTGTTACCGGAGGGTTGCCTTTTTGAGTCCCTAAGCCAACAATAACGACCGATGTGCCCTTAACCCATAAGAGCCTACAGTGACGTATGTGTCACAAGCATTCTAAAAGTCACATGCAGTCACATGACAGTTGGTAAACATATGACCTCATTTAGAAAATGGCGATGTGCTTGGTTAGTGCATTTAGAGACAAAACCAGCTCATTTTACAGTCTCGTTTTTATACCTATAAAGTACCAAACCATTTAAGAGCTCTAATGTTCCTATACCCATATTCTATATCACATATACCCATATTCTTACACATACCCATATTCTATATTACATACATCCATATACTATATTACATATACCCATATTCTATATTACATATACCCATATTCTATATTACACATACCCATATACTATACTACATATACGCATATTCTATATTACACATACCCATATACTATACTACATATACGCATATTCTATATTACACATACCCATATACTATACTACATATACGCATATTCTATATTACATATACCCATATACCCCATATTCTATATTACACATACCCCATATTCTCTATATTACATACACCCATATTCTATATTACATATACCCATATTCTATATTACTATATTATCATATTACATATACCCATATTCTCTATATTACATATACACCCATATTCTATATTACATTATACCCATATTTCTATATTACATACTCCATATACTATATTACATATACCCGATCCATATTCTATATTACATAAACACATAAACTATATTACATACACCCATCTTCTATATTACATATACCCATATTCTATATTACATATACACCCATATACTATATATTACATATACCCATAATTCTATCACCCATATTCTATATTACATATACCCATATACTATATTACATATACCCATATTCTATATTACATATACCCGTATTCTATATTACACATACCCGTATTCTATATTACATATACCCATATCTATATTACATATACCCATATTCTATATTATACATACCCCTATTCTATATTACATATACCCATATTCTATATTGCACATACCCATATTCTATATTACACATACCCATAGTCTATATTACATATACCCATTCTGATATCATTTCTAGAACACCGTGACGGAATACCAGTTATGAAATTGTTGTTGTGACATATGCTACCAGTATTATGACCCTATAATACTTACAGAAGACGCCATGTGACCTCTCTGTCACAATAAGACTGATCTTTTATGATCTTATAACTGACCCTTCAGTATTTTCCCCTAAGGGGAAACGGGTCTTGGCTCTTATGGGTTAAGCAAGGCATCTAACCCCTCTATTGTTCCCCAGGTATCAAGGGTAGGGCTGCCCATTACTCTGAGCAAGCGTGCTCACTACCCCCTAGTGTGTACGTGAGTGTTTCGCTTCATGGATGGGTTAAATGTGGAAGATAAATGCCTCTGTGTGCAAATCACAAACGGCCCTAAACTCTGTACTCAGGGAATGATTAGCCCCACCCATTTCCTAATACAGCTCTTTTAGCGTATGCTTATATATCAGATATACCTTTAAATTGTACAGCAAGAATGGAAACCTGTTTCTATTATCAGTCCACAGAAGCCTTTTAAGAAATATTTTTTCAGATCCCGACTGAACTGGTGAGTTGAGCTTAGTTGCAATTACAGTCTGGATAATTTCCACTGGAGTCTTTGAAGTGGTGAAGTTCCCACTTTCGGTGCTTGTTACCACATGAATGGAAATGAAAAAGAGCACGCTGCACCTGGTGCACATTTTCTTGATTAATTCAAGAGCGGCATTTGGTTTAACGTCGCCAGTAACGTCAGTTCGCTCTGATTGCTGGGTACCGAGCTGCGGTGCTTGATGTTATGGTAAGTTACAACAAGCTGTTATTTTGAAACTATGATCCGTGTTCATAAAAAGCAAACTGCCCATGGAGAAATGATGTGAGAGTTAAGTCTTCGCGGGCCTTTTGATCATCTTATCGCCTTTTGATCTGCTTTGATCTCGCTAGCGTGCCGGCTGCAGCCTTGGGAATATGCCGGCATTACCAAATTCAGTACCATCAGTATGACAGGGAGACAGAGTGTTAGCCAGCGTAAGGCCATTTCTGATGACAAACAAGGGGGGCAAAACAAAAAGGATCTCCTGGAAACTACATCCTTTTCACTCTGCTTATCCCACACCTAGGATGACTTGCACTCCTCACTAGTTTCCATCACTGTGTAAGGGTGAAAAGGTGCGGTGCAGGAGCCAGACACGGGAAAAGGCACTGGTCCCGGGACTCTCTAAAGACACACGCCCAGGACACACTGCATGCGGGGTAGAAGTGGCGTCTATTGGCCCAAGGAACCACACATCTCACCATTACTGTCCGGAGTAACTTAGAAGCAGCTGCATCAGACGGGAGGCTAGGCTACAACTAGCTCCTTCAGAGAGCTACTGCTCAGAGCGCATGCGCAATAATCAAGTGCACGTAATCAACCAAGGTTCCAAGTTATTGGGTTTAGTAACACAGTGCAGTATACGCCACAGGCTGTGGCAGCTGTGAGGAGCTTAGGCGATGTGGCCATGCAAAGTGCCTCGCGGAGCGCACCATACTCCCAGTCCAGAGGGTTAGTTTGTTGTGACTGCTGATGTCGCCGGGTGCTTTAGCTTGTAGTTAATTAGAGTAGTTAATTGTATAGGGTGGATTGCAGAGTGTTGGAAGTGTCTATCCTCCTGGATGTTTGGATGTGCTTGTGTTAAGTGTTGGGGCAGTGTTGGGTGGGCATTTCTTGCTACCAGTTTAAGTGCCTGGTTCAAAATAACAGGCACAAACAACAATGTGTAGCCCAAACACCAATGTGTAGCCCAAACACCAATGTGTAGCCCAAACACCAATGCCAAAAAGGCCCCTTCCTTTCTGCCTATGCCCTTAGTCTACTAAGCTAGGCTATGCACAGCTGCTATAGTAAACCTGTATTAATGTGATAGTTCAGATTTGTGCAGTTTACCCTTTATACCAAACGTAATACCAAACGCTTCATTAGATTAGATTGATTAGGGGTCCAAGCATCAAAGATACTGGATTCCTGTTGTGTTTTGTTCAGATATGTTTTTTTTTTTAATCACTAAATGAATTAAACCCCTTGACCAAACCATAGGATTGACATGAAGCTTGTTCAGGTGGTGGTACTCATTCCCGCTGCTCAGGCCTAAAGCATTGCGTTTACAATTGGGCCCATGCCTTTTTAGCCATGCCGACATCATTTCCAAAGCTCCTAAATTCATTGGCTCGTGCTAAACCAAAATTCATTAACACTGAAATCAGATTATCTGCAGGAGCAAGAAACCTGACAATTATAAAAAAACTTCTACTGACTTTTCCAAACAACATGGCAGCCATGTGCCAATCACACCCTCTGAATGAGTGCATTGTGATCAAACTGCTGTAGCTCGTGAACCCTGTGTGAACCGTGTGTATATCTTTATTGAAGGCTCTTGATCAATAACAATAACATGAAACTCTCCTGCTGCTACGAAGAATGCCACATAGGCCATGTTTGCTTGCTTCTAATAAAAAGGATGAGAAGAATGTACATTGTTTAGTTTGTTTCATATTCCGTAAAATGAAGTTCAGAAATCGATGCCGGCGAACTGCGTTCATGTGACTGTGTGCATTAGTAGCTGTGCTTTTCTGGGTATGAGTCTCAGCTCAGTTTGTGTGGAGGGGGAAAAAATCGTATCTGTTTGTCCTGTTCTGTCCCTGTCTGTGAAGGAGCCGCACACAGGGCAGACAGCTTTCAGCACGTAGTCCTGGCTCACCGTTCTGGTCGCGCTCACAGTCCGGGCTTGTGTGCGAGGCTCCCACCTCGATACATGAGAAAAAAATAGGAGCGTTACTTTATATTTGCCAAACCGCATTAAAGAAATAAAAACTTGGAAGCATGGAAACCTTCGATTCCCGCCTTCGTACGCCAGCATGCATTACCAATGGGCAATGTAGACGGTAGAGAGATCAGATGCAGTACAGTCTGCATGTGTATTACAAGGAACAGCTGTGCAGTGGAGACATTAGTATAAAGGAACACATTAGTGCAAAATAACAGCTGTGCAGAAAATCATTCTGGAAAAAAAGGATAGCGGTGGAGCAACGTTACACTTTATGGTCACCGTGATGAATACCAGAGGATCAGACTGATTCAGTCAGTCTTTGGAGTCTTTGGAAAGGATAGTGATTGTGTTGTAGCACACTGGAGGGAGGGGCATCTAGCTTGTGGAAGGCATGTGGTATATACAGCTATACTAGTACTGTATGATTCAATATATCTATTTTATTATATAGTATATACAATAATTTAGTATTCTGTAATAAACATATCTATCTATCTATCTATCTATCTATCTATCTATCTATCTATCTATTCACCTATCTATCTATCCATCCATCTATCCATCTATCTATCTGTCAATCTATCTATCTATCCATCCATCCATCCATCCAT